>CM040122.1:375965349-376386174 GCA_022559845.1 Amorphophallus konjac | reverse complement strand
ATTCCGTCAGTTCTGACAAGTCACTTTCATCTCCCCGGTCGCGTTGAAATGATCGGCACGGCCGTCGACTTGTATTTCAATTTTAGACCCCCGGACCCGACTGGTAGTTCATTTAAACTAAGTGTATTTTAAAACTGAACTTTAGCGCCGAGCTCAAACCGGGCATTCGATTTGGATTCCGTCAGTTCTGAACAAGTCACTTTCATCTCCCCGGTGTGCTTGGAATGATCGCACGGCCGTCCGACTTGTATTTCAAGTTTTTGACCCCCGGACCTGACCTGGAAGTTCATTTAAGCTAAGTTTATTTTAAAACTGAAACTTTGAGTGCCGAGCTCAAACCGGACATCTGATTTAGATTCCGTCAGTTCTGACAAGTCACTTTCATCTCCCCGGTAGCGTTGGAATGATCGGCACGGCCGTCCGACCGGTATTTCCAATTTTAGACCCCGGACCCGACCTGGTAGTTCATTTAAACTAAGTGTATTTTAAAACTGAACTTTGAGCGCCGAGCTCAAACCGGGCATCCGATTTGGATTCCGTCAGTTCTGACAAGTCACTTTCATCTCCCCGGTCGCGTTGGAATGATCGGCACGGCCGTCCGACCGGTATTTCCAATTTTAGACCCCCGGACCCGACCTGGTAGTTCATTTAAACTAAGTGTATTTAAAACTGAACTTTTAGCGCCGAGCTCAAACCGGACATCCGATTTGGATTCCGTCAGTTCTGACAAGTCACTTTCATCTCCCCGGTCGCGTTGGAATGATCGGCACGGCCGTCCGACCGGTATTTCCAATTTTAGACCCCCGGACCCGACCTGGTAGTTCATTTAAACTAAGTGTATTTTAAAACTGAACTTTTAGCGCCGAGCTCAAACCGGCATCCGATTTGGATTCCGTCAGTTCTGACAAGTCACTTTCATCTCCCCGGTCGTGTTGGAATGATCGACACGGCCGTCCGACTGGTATTTCAAGTTTTAGACCCCCGGACCTGACCTGAGAGTTTCATTTAAACTAAGTTATTTTAAAACTGAACTTTGAGCGCCGAGCTCAAACCGGACATCCGATTTGGATTCCGTCAGTTCTGACAAGTCACTTTCATCTCCCCGGTCGTGTTGGAATGATCGGCACGGCCGTCCGACTGTATTTCCAATTTTAGACCCCCGGACCCGACCTGATAGTTCATTTAAACTAAGTGTATTTTAAAACTGAACTTTTAGCGCCGAGCTCAAACCGGACATCCGATTTAGATTCCGTCCAGTTCTGACAAGTCACTTTCATCTCCCCGGTTGTGTTGGAATGATCGGCACGGCCGTCCGACTTGTATTTCAAGTTTTTGACCCCCGGACCTGACCTGGGAGTTCATTTAAGCTAAGTATATTTTAAAACTGAACTTTGAGTGCCGAGCTCAAACCGGCATCCGATTTGGATTCCGTCAGTTCTGACAAGTCACTTTCATCTCCCCGGTCGCGTTGGAATGATCGGCACGGCCGTCCGACCTGTATTTCCAATTTTAGACCCCCGGACCCGACCTGGTAGTTCATTTAAACTAAGTGTATTTTAAAACTGAACTTTGAGCGCCGAGCTCAAACCGGGCATCCGATTTGGATTCCGTCAGTTCTGACAAGTCACTTTCATCTCCCCGGTCGCGTTGGAATGATCGGCACGGCCGTCCGACCGGTATTTCCAATTTTAGACCCCCGGACCCGACCTGGTAGTTCATTAAACTAAGTGTATTTTAAAACTGAACTTTGAGCGCCGAGCTCAAACCGGACATCCGATTTGGATTCCGTCAGTTCTGACAAGTCACTTTCATCTCCCCGGTCGCGTTGGAATGATCGGCACGGCCGTCCGACTGTATTTCCAATTTTAGACCCCCGGACCCGACCTGGTAGTTCATTTAAACTAAGTGTATTTTAAAACTGAACTTTGAGCGCCGAGCTCAAACCGGGCATCCGATTTGGATTCCGTCAGTTCTGACAAGTCACTTTCATCTCCCCGGTCACGTTGGAATGATCGGCATGGCCGTCCGACCGGTATTTCCAATTTTAGACCCCCGACCCGACCTGGTAGTTCATTTAAACTAAGTGTATTTTAAAACTGAACTTTTGAGCGCCGAGCTCAAACCGGACATCCGATTTGGATTTCCGTCAGTTCTGACAAGTCACTTTCATCTCCCCGGTCGCGTTGGAATGATCGGCACTGCCGTCCGACTGGTATTTCCAATTTTAGACCCCCGGACCCGACCTGGTAGTTCATTTAAACTAAGTGTATTTTAAAACTGAACTTTGAGCGCCGAGCTCAAACCGGGCATCCGATTTGGATTCCGTCAGTTCTGACAAGTCACTTTCATCTCCCCGGTCGCGTTGGAATGATCGGCATGGCCGTCCGACCGGTATTTCCAATTTTAGACCACGGACCCGACCTGGTAGTTCATTTAAACTAAGTGTATTTTAAAACTGAACTTTTAGCGCCGAGCTCAAACCGGACATCCGATTTAGATTCCGTCAGTTCTGACAAGTCACTTTCATCTCCCCGTCGCGTTGGAATGATCGGCACGGCCGTCCGACCTTGTATTTCCAATTTTAGACCCCCGGACCCGACCTGGTAGTTCATTTAAACTAAGTGTATTTTAAAACTGAACTTTGAGCGCCGAGCTCAAACCGGGCATCCGATTTGGATTCCGTCAGTTCTGACAAGTCACTTTCATCTCCCCGGTCCGTTGGAATGATCGGCACGGCCGTCCGACCGGTATTTCAATTTTAGACCCCGACCCGACCTGGTAGTTCATTTAAACTAAGTGTATTTTAAAACTGAACTTTTAGCGCCGAGCTCAACCGGACATCCGATTTGGATTCCGTCAGTTCTGACAAGTCACTTTCATCTCCCCGGTCGCGTTGGAATGATCGGCATGGCCGTCCGACTTGTATTTCCAATTTTAGACCCCCGGACCCGACCTGGTAGTTCATTTAAACTAAGTGTATTTTAAAACTAACTTTGAGCGCCGAGCTCAAACCGGGACATCCGATTTGGATTCCGTCAGTTCTGACAAGTCACTTTCATCTCCCCGGTCGTGTTGGAATGATCGGCACGGCCGTCCGACCGGTATTTCCAATTTTAGACCCCCGGACCCGACCTGGTAGTTCATTTAAACTAAGTGTATTTTAAAACTGAACTTTGAGCGCCGAGCTCAAACCGGGCATCCGATTTGGATTCCGTCAGTTCTGACAAGTCACTTTCATCTCCCCGGTCGCGTTGGAATGATCGGCACGGCCGTCCGACCGGTATTTCCAATTTTAGGACCCCCGGACCCGACCTGGTAGTTCATTTAAACTAAGTGTATTTTAAAACTGAACTTTGAGCGCCGAGCTCAAACCGGGCATCCGATTTGGATTCCGTCAGTTCTGACAAGTCACTTTCATCTCCCCGGTCGTGTTGGAATGATCGGCACGGCCGTCCGACCGGTATTTCAATTTTAGACCCCCGGACCCGACCTGGTAGTTCATTTAAACTAAGTGTATTTTAAAACTGAACTTTGAGCGCCGAGCTCAAACCGGCATCCGATTTGATTCCGTCAGTTCTGACAAGTCACTTTCATCTCCCCGGTCGCGTTGGAATGATCGGCACGGCCGTCCGACCGGTATTTCCAATTTTAGACCCCCGGACCCGACCTGGTAGTTCATTTAAACTAAGTGTATTTTAAAACTGAACTTTTAGCGCCGAGCTCAAACCGGACATCCGATTTGGATTCCGTCAGTTCTGACAAGTCACTTTCATCTCCCGGTCGCGTTGGAATGATCGGCACTGGCCGTCCGACTTGTATTTCCAATTTTAGACCCCCGGACCCGACCTGGTAGTTCATTTAAACTAAGTGTATTTTAAAACTGAACTTTGAGCGCCGAGCTCAAACCGGGCATCCGATTTGGATTCCGTCAGTTCTGACAAGTCACTTTCATCTCCCCGGTCGCGTTGGAATGATCGGCACGGCCGTCCGACGGTATTTCCAATTTTAGACCCCCGGACCCGACCTGGTAGTTCATTTAAACTAAGTGTATTTTAAAACTGAACTTTTAGCGCCGAGCTCAAACCGGACATCCGATTTGGATTCCGTCAGTTCTGACAAGTCACTTTCATCTCCCCGGTCGCGTTGGAATGATCGGCACGGCCGTCCGACCGGTATTTCCAATTTTAGACCCCCGGACCCGACCTGGTAGTTCATTTAAACTAAGTGTATTTTAAAACTGAACTTTGAGCGCCGAGCTCAAACCGGGCATCCGATTTGGATTCCGTCAGTTCTGACAAGTCACTTTCATCTCCCCGGTCGCGTTGGAATGATCGGCACGGCCGTCCGACTGTATTTCCAATTTTAGACCCCCGGACCCGACCTGGTAGTTCATTTAAACTAAGTGTATTTTAAAACTGAACTTTGAGCGCCGAGCTCAAACCGGACATCCGATTTGATTCCGTCAGTTCTGACAAGTCACTTTCATCTCCCCGGTCGTGTTGGAATGATCGGCACGGCCGTCCGACTGGTATTTCCAATTTTAGACCCCCGGACCCGACCTGGTAGTTCATTTAAACTAAGTGTATTTTAAAACTGAACTTTGAGCGCCGAGCTCAAACCGGGCATCCGATTTGGATTCCGTCAGTTCTGACAAGTCACTTTCATCTCCCCGGTCGCGTTGGAATGATCGGCACGGCCGTCCGACTGTATTTCCAATTTTAGACCCCCGGACCCGACCTGGTAGTTCATTTAAACTAAGTGTATTTTAAAACTGAACTTTGAGCGCCGAGCTCAAACCGGGCATCCGATTTGGATTCCGTCAGTTCTGACAAGTCACTTTCATCTCCCCGGTCGCGTTGGAATGATCGGCACGGCCGTCCGACTGGTATTTCAATTTTAGACCCCCGGACCCGACCTGGTAGTTCATTTAAACTAAGTGTATTTTAAAACTGAACTTTGAGCGCCGAGCTCAAACCGGACATCCGATTTGGATTCCGTCAGTTCTGACAAGTCACTTTCATCTCCCCGGTCGCGTTGGAATGATCGGCACGGCCGTCCGACCGGTATTTCCAATTTTAGACCCCCGGACCCGACCTGGTAGTTCATTTAAACTAAGTGTATTTTAAAACTGAACTTTGAGCGCCGAGCTCAAACCGGGCATCCGATTTGGATTCCGTCAGTTCTGACAAGTCACTTTCATCTCCCCGGTCGCGTTGGAATGATCGGCACGGCCGTCCGACCGGTATTTCCAATTTTAGACCCCCGGACCCGACCTGGTAGTTCATTTAAACTAAGTGTATTTTAAAACTGAACTTTTAGCGCCGAGCTCAAACCGGACATCCGATTTGGATTCCGTCAGTTCTGACAAGTCACTTTCATCTCCCCGGTCGCGTTGGAATGATCGGCACGGCCGTCCGACCGGTATTTCCAATTTTAGACCCCCGGACCCGACCTGGTAGTTCATTTAAACTAAGTGTATTTTAAAACTGAACTTTTAGCGCCGAGCTCAAACCGGGCATCCGATTTGGATTCCGTCAGTTCTGACAAGTCACTTTCATCTCCCCGGTGTGTTGGAATGATCGGCACGGCCGTCCGACTTGTATTTCAAGTTTTAGACCCCCGGACCCGACCTGGAGTTCATTTAAGCTAAGTGTATTTTAAAACTGAACTTTTAGCGCCGAGCTCAAACCGGACATCCGATTTGGATTCCGTCAGTTCTGACAAGTCACTTTCATCTCCCCGGTAGTGTTGGAATGATCGGCACGGCCGTCCGACTGTATTTCCAATTTTAGACCCCCGGACCCGACCTGGTAGTTCATTTAAACTAAGTGTATTTTAAAACTGAACTTTGAGCGCCGAGCTCAAACCGGCATCCGATTTGGATTCCGTCAGTTCTGACAAGTCACTTTCATCTCCCCGGTCGCGTTGGAATGATCGGCACGGCCGTCCGACTGGTATTTCAATTTTAGACCCCCGGACCCGACCTGGTAGTTCATTTAAACTAAGTGTATTTTAAAACTGAACTTTGAGCGCCGAGCTCAAACCGGACATCCGATTTGGATTCCGTCAGTTCTGACAAGTCACTTTCATCTCCCGGTCGCGTTGGAATGATCGGCACGGCCGTCCGACCGGTATTTCCAATTTTAGACCCCCGGACCCGACCTGGTAGTTCATTTAAACTAAGTGTATTTTAAAACTGAACTTTGAGCGCCGAGCTCAAACCGGGCATCCGATTTGGATTCCGTCAGTTCTGACAAGTCACTTTCATCTCCCCGGTCGCGTTGGAATGATCGGCACGGCCGTCCGACCGGTATTTCCAATTTTAGACCCCCGGACCCGACCTGGTAGTTCATTTAAACTAAGTGTATTTTAAAACTGAACTTTTGAGCGCCGAGCTCAAACGGGCATCCGATTTGGATTCCGTCAGTTCTGACAAGTCACTTTCATCTCCCCGGTCGAGTTGGAATGATCGGCACGGCCGTCCGACTTGTATTTCCAATTTTAGACCCCCGGACCCGACCTGGTAGTTCATTTAAACTAAGTGTATTTTAAAACTGAACTTTGAGCGCCGAGCTCAAACCGGGCATCCGATTTGGATTCCGTCAGTTCTGACAAGTCACTTTCATCTCCCCGGTCGCGTTGGAATGATCGGCATGGCCGTCCGACCGGTATTTCAATTTTAGACCCCCGACCCGACCTGGTAGTTCATTTAAACTAAGTGTATTTTAAAACTGAACTTTTAGCGCCGAGCTCAAACCGGACATCCGATTTGGATTCGTCAGTTCTGACAAGTCACTTTCATCTCCCCGGTCGCGTTGGAATGATCGGCACGGCCGTCCGACTGTATTTCCAATTTTAGACCCCCGGACCCGACCTGGTAGTTCATTTAAACTAAGTGTATTTTAAAACTGAACTTTGAGCGCCGAGCTCAAACCGGGCATCCGATTTGGATTCCGTCAGTTCTGACAAGTCACTTTCATCTCCCCGGTCGCGTTGGAATGATCGGCACGGCCGTCCGACCGGTATTTCCAATTTTAGACCCCCGGACCCGACCTGGTAGTTCATTTAAACTAAGTGTATTTTAAAACTGAACTTTGAGCGCCGAGCTCAAACCGGCATCCGATTTGGATTCCGTCAGTTCTGACAAGTCACTTTCATCTCCCCGGTCGCGTTGGAATGATCGGCACGGCCGTCCGACTTGTATTTCCAATTTTAGACCCCCGGACCCGACCTGGTAGTTCATTTAAACTAAGTGTATTTTAAAACTGAACTTTGAGCGCCGAGCTCAAACCGGGCATCCGATTTGGATTCCGTCAGTTCTGACAAGTCACTTTCATCTCCCCGGTCACGTTGGAATGATCGGCACTGGCCGTCCGACCGGTATTTCAAATTTTAGACCCCCGGACCCGACCTGGTAGTTCATTTAAACTAAGTGTATTTTAAAACTGAACTTTTAGCGCCGAGCTCAAACCGGACATCCGATTTGGATTTCGTCAGTTCTGACAAGTCACTTTCATCTCCCCGGTCGCGTTGGAATGATCGGCACGGCCGTCCGACTGTATTTCCAATTTTAGACCCCCGGACCCGACCTGGTAGTTCATTTAAACTAAGTGTATTTTAAAACTGAACTTTGAGCGCCGAGCTCAAACCGGGCATCCGATTTGGATTCCGTCAGTTCTGACAAGTCACTTTCATCTCCCCGGTCGCGTTGGAATGATCGGCACGGCCGTCCGACCGGTATTTCCAATTTTAGACCCCCGGACCCGACCTGGTAGTTCATTTAAACTAAGTGTATTTTAAAACTGAACTTTTAGCGCCGAGCTCAAACCGGACATCCGATTTGGATTCCGTCAGTTCTGACAAGTCACTTTCATCTCCCCGGTCGCGTTGGAATGATCGGCACGGCCGTCCGACCGGTATTTCCAATTTTAGACCCCCGGACCCGACCTGGTAGTTCATTTAAACTAAGTGTATTTTAAAACTGAACTTTGAGCGCCGAGCTCAAACCGGACATCCGATTTGGATTCCGTCAGTTCTGACAAGTCACTTTCATCTCCCCGGTCGTGTTGGAATGATCGGCATGGCCGTCCGACCGGTATTTCAATTTTAGACCCCCGGACCCGACCTGGTAGTTCATTTAAACTAAGTGTATTTTAAAACTGAACTTTGAGCGCCGAGCTCAAACCGGGACATCCGATTTGGATTCCGTCAGTTCTGACAAGTCACTTTCATCTCCCCGGTAGTGTTGGAATGATCGGCACGGCCGTCCGACTTGTATTTCAATTTTAGACCCCCGGACCCGACCTGGTAGTTCATTTAAACTAAGTGTATTTTAAAACTGAACTTTGAGCGCCGAGCTCAAACCGGCATCCGATTTGGATTCCGTCAGTTCTGACAAGTCACTTTCATCTCCCCGGTCGCGTTGGAATGATCGGCACGGCCGTCCGACCTGTATTTCCAATTTTAGACCCCCGGACCCGACCTGGTAGTTCATTTAAACTAAGTGTATTTTAAAACTGAACTTTGAGCGCCGAGCTCAAACCGGGCATTCCGATTTGGATTCCGTCAGTTCTGACAAGTCACTTTCATCTCCCCGGTCGCTGTTGGAATGATCGGCACGGCCGTCCGACCTGTATTTCCAATTTTAGACCCCCGGACCCGACCTGGTAGTTCATTTAAACTAAGTGTATTTTAAAACTGAACTTTGAGCGCCGAGCTCAAACCGGGCATCGATTTGGATTCCGTCAGTTCTGACAAGTCACTTTCATCTCCCCGGTCGCGTTGGAATGATCGGCACGGCCGTCCGACCGGTATTTCCAATTTTAGACCCCCGGACCCGACCTGGTAGTTCATTTAAACTAAGTGTATTTTAAAACTGAACTTTGAGCGCCGAGCTCAAACCGGGCATCCGATTTGGATTCCGTCAGTTCTGACAAGTCACTTTCATCTCCCCGGTCGCGTTGGAATGATCGGCACGGCCGTCCGACCGGTATTTCCAATTTTAGACCCCCGGACCCGACCTGTAGTTCATTTAAACTAAGTGTATTTTAAAACTGAACTTTGAGCGCCGAGCTCAAACCGGGCATCCGATTTGGATTCCGTCAGTTCTGACAAGTCACTTTCATCTCCCCGGTCGAGTTGGAATGATCGGCACGGCCGTCCGACCGGTATTTCCAATTTTAGACCCCCGGACCCGACCTGGTAGTTCATTTAAACTAAGTGTATTTTAAAACTGAACTTTGAGCGCCGAGCTCAAACCGGGCATCCGATTTGGATTCCGTCAGTTCTGACAAGTCACTTTCATCTCCCCGGTCGTGTTGGAATGATCGGCACGGCCGTCCGACCGGTATTTCCAATTTTAGACCCCCGGACCCGACCTGGTAGTTCATTTAAACTAAGTGTATTTTAAAACTGAACTTTTAGCGCCGAGCTCAAACCGGACATCCGATTTGGATTCCGTCAGTTCTGACAAGTCACTTTCATCTCCCCGGTCGTGTTGGAATGATCGGCACGGCCGTCCGACCGGTATTTCCAATTTTAGACCCCCGGACCCGACCTGGTAGTTCATTTAAACTAAGTGTATTTTAAAACTGAACTTTGAGCGCCGAGCTCAAACCGGACATCCGATTTGGATTCCGTCAGTTCTGACAAGTCACTTTCATCTCCCGGTCGCGTTGGAATGATCGGCACGGCCGTCCGACCGGTATTTCCAATTTTAGACCCCCGGACCCGACCTGGTAGTTCATTTAAACTAAGTGTATTTTAAAACTGAACTTTTAGCGCCGAGCTCAAACCGGACATCCGATTTGGATTCCGTCAGTTCTGACAAGTCACTTTCATCTCCCCGGTCGCGTTGGAATGATCGGCACTGGCCGTCCGACTGTATTTCCAATTTTAGACCCCCGGACCCGACCTGGTAGTTCATTTAAACTAAGTGTATTTTAAAACTGAACTTTGAGCGCCGAGCTCAAACCGGGCATCCGATTTGGATTCCGTCAGTTCTGACAAGTCACTTTCATCTCCCCGGTCGCGTTGGAATGATCGGCACGGCCGTCCGACCGGTATTTCCAATTTTAGACCCCCGGACCCGACCTGGTAGTTCATTTAAACTAAGTGTATTTTAAAACTGAACTTTGAGCGTCGAGCTCAAACCGGACATCCGATTTGGATTCCGTCAGTTCTGACAAGTCACTTTCATCTCCCCGGTAGACCCCCGGACCCGACCTGGTAGTTCATTTAAACTAAGTGTATTTTAAAACTGAACTTTGAGCGCCGAGCTCAAACCGGGCATCCGATTTGGATTCCGTCAGTTCTGACAAGTCACTTTCATCTCCCCGGTCGCGTTGGAATGATCGGCACGGCCGTCCGACCGGTATTTCCAATTTTAGACCCCCGGACCCGACCTGGTAGTTCATTTAAACTAAGTGTATTTTAAAACTGAACTTTGAGCGCCGAGCTCAAACCGGGCATCCGATTTGGATTCCGTCAGTTCTGACAAGTCACTTTCATCTCCCCGGTCGCGTTGGAATGATCGGCACGGCCGTCTGACCGGTATTTCCAATTTTAGACCCCCGGACCCGACCTGGTAGTTCATTTAAACTAAGTGTATTTTAAAACTGAACTTTGAGCGCCGAGCTCAAACCGGACATCCGATTTGGATTCCGTCAGTTCTGACAAGTCACTTTCATCTCCCCGGTCGTGTTGGAATGATCGGCACGGCCGTCCGACCGGTATTTCTAATTTTAGACCCCCGGACCCGACCTGGTAGTTCATTTAAACTAAGTGTATTTTAAAACTGAACTTTGAGCGCCGAGCTCAAACCGGGCATCCGATTTGGATTCCGTCAGTTCTGACAAGTCACTTTCATCTCCCCGGTCGTGTTGGAATGATCGGCACGGCCGTCCGACGGTATTTCAATTTTAGACCCCCGGACCCGACCTGGTAGTTCATTTAAACTAAGTGTATTTTAAAACTGAACTTTGAGCGCCGAGCTCAAACCGGGCATCCGATTTGGATTCCGTCAGTTCTGACAAGTCACTTTCATCTCCCCGGTCGCGTTGGAATGATCGGCACGGCCGTCCGACCTGTATTTCCAATTTTAGACCCCCGGACCCGACCTGGTAGTTCATTTAAACTAAGTGTATTTTAAAACTGAACTTTGAGCGCCGAGCTCAAACCGGGCATCCGATTTGGATTCCGTCAGTTCTGACAAGTCACTTTCATCTCCCCGGTCGCGTTGGAATGATCGGCACGGCCGTCCGACCGGTATTTCCAATTTTAGACCCCCGGACCCGACCTGGTAGTTCATTTAAACTAAGTGTATTTTAAAACTGAACTTTGAGCGCCGAGCTCAAACCGGACATCCGATTTGGATTCCGTCAGTTCTGACAAGTCACTTTCATCTCCCCGGTCGAGTTGGAATGATCGGCACGGCCGTCCGACCGGTATTTCCAATTTTAGACCCCCGGACCCGACCTGGTAGTTCATTTAAACTAAGTGTATTTTAAAACTGAACTTTGAGCGCCGAGCTCAAACCGGGCATCCGATTTGGATTCCGTCAGTTCTGACAAGTCACTTTCATCTCCCCGGTCGCGTTGGAATGATCGGCACGGCCGTCCGACCGGTATTTCCAATTTTAGACCCCCGGACCCGACCTGGTAGTTCATTTAAACTAAGTGTATTTTAAAACTGAACTTTGAGCGCCGAGCTCAAACCGGACATCCGATTTGGATTCCGTCAGTTCTGACAAGTCACTTTCATCTCCCCGGTCGCGTTGGAATGATCGGCACGGCCGTCCGACCGGTATTTCAATTTTAGACCCCCGGACCCGACCTGGTAGTTCATTTAAACTAAGTGTATTTTAAAACTGAACTTTGAGCGCCGAGCTCAAACCGGGCATCCGATTTGGATTCCGTCAGTTCTGACAAGTCACTTTCATCTCCCCGGTCGTGTTGGAATGATCGGCACGGCCGTCCGACCGGTATTTCAATTTTAGACCCCCGGACCCGACCTGGTAGTTCATTTAAACTAAGTGTATTTTAAAACTGAACTTTGAGCGCCGAGCTCAAACCGGACATCCGATTTGGATTCCGTCAGTTCTGACAAGTCACTTTCATCTCCCCGGTCGTGTTGGAATGATCGGCACGGCCGTCCGACCTGTATTTCTAATTTTAGACCCCGGACCCGACCTGGTAGTTCATTTAAACTAAGTGTATTTTAAAACTGAACTTTGAGCGCCGAGCTCAAACCGGGACATCCGATTTGGATTCCGTCAGTTCTGACAAGTCACTTTCATCTCCCCGGTCGTGTTGGAATGATCGGCACGGCCGTCCGACCGGTATTTCAATTTTTAGACCCCCGGACCCGACCTGGTAGTTCATTTAAACTAAGTGTATTTTAAAACTGAACTTTGAGCGCCGAGCTCAAACCGGACATCCGATTTGGATTCCGTCAGTTCTGACAAGTCACTTTCATCTCCCCGGTCGCGTTGGAATGATCGGCACGGCCGTCCGACCGGTATTTCCAATTTTAGACCCCCGGACCCGACCTGGTAGTTCATTTAAACTAAGTGTATTTTAAAACTGAACTTTGAGCGCCGAGCTCAAACCGGGCATCCGATTTGGATTCCGTCAGTTCTGACAAGTCACTTTCATCTCCCCGGTCGCGTTGGAATGATCGGCACGGCCGTCCGACCGGTATTTCCAATTTTAGACCCCCGGACCCGACCTGGTAGTTCATTTAAACTAAGTGTATTTTAAAACTGAACTTTGAGCGCCGAGCTCAAACCGGACATCCGATTTGGATTCCGTCAGTTCTGACAAGTCACTTTCATCTCCCGGTCGCGTTGGAATGATCGGCACGGCCGTCCGACTGTATTTCCAATTTTAGACCCCCGGACCCGACCTGGTAGTTCATTTAAACTAAGTGTATTTTAAAACTGAACTTTGAGCGCCGAGCTCAAACCGGGCATCCGATTTGGATTCCGTCAGTTCTGACAAGTCACTTTCATCTCCCCGGTCGTGTTGGAATGATCGGCACTGGCCGTCCGACCGGTATTTCAATTTTAGACCCCCGGACCCGACCTGGTAGTTCATTTAAACTAAGTGTATTTTAAAACTGAACTTTGAGCGCCGAGCTCAAACCGGACATCCGATTTGGATTCCGTCAGTTCTGACAAGTCACTTTCATCTCCCCGGTCGCGTTGGAATGATCGGCACGGCCGTCCGACTGTATTTCCAATTTTAGACCCCCGGACCCGACCTGGTAGTTCATTTAAACTAAGTGTATTTTAAAACTGAACTTTGAGCGCCGAGCTCAAACCGGGCATCCGATTTGGATTCCGTCAGTTCTGACAAGTCACTTTCATCTCCCCGGTCGCGTTGGAATGATCGGCACGGCCGTCCGACCGGTATTTCCAATTTTAGACCCCCGGACCCGACCTGGTAGTTCATTTAAACTAAGTGTATTTTAAAACTGAACTTTGAGCGCCGAGCTCAAACCGGACATCCGATTTGGATTCCGTCAGTTCTGACAAGTCACTTTCATCTCCCCGGTCGCGTTGGAATGATCGGCACGGCCGTCCGACCGGTATTTCCAATTTTAGACCCCCGGACCCGACCTGGTAGTTCATTTAAACTAAGTGTATTTTAAAACTGAACTTTGAGCGCCGAGCTCAAACCGGCATCCGATTTGGATTCCGTCAGTTCTGACAAGTCACTTTCATCTCCCCGGTCGTGTTGGAATGATCGGCACGGCCGTCCGACCGGTATTTCCAATTTTAGACCCCCGGACCCGACCTGGTAGTTCATTTAAACTAAGTGTATTTTAAAACTGAACTTTGAGCGCCGAGCTCAAACCGGGCATCCGATTTGGATTCCGTCAGTTCTGACAAGTCACTTTCATCTCCCCGGTCGTGTTGGAATGATCGGCACGGCCGTCCGACGGTATTTCAATTTTAGACCCCCGGACCCGACCTGGTAGTTCATTTAAACTAAGTGTATTTTAAAACTGAACTTTGAGCGCCGAGCTCAAACCGGACATCCGATTTGGATTCCGTCAGTTCTGACAAGTCACTTTCATCTCCCCGGTCGCGTTGGAATGATCGGCACGGCCGTCCGACGGTATTTCTAATTTTAGACCCCCGGACCCGACCTGGTAGTTCATTTAAACTAAGTGTATTTTAAAACTGAACTTTGAGCGCCGAGCTCAAACGGGCATCCGATTTGGATTCCGTCAGTTCTGACAAGTCACTTTCATCTCCCCGGTCGCGTTGGAATGATCGGCACGGCCGTCCGACGGTATTTCCAATTTTAGACCCCCGGACCCGACCTGGTAGTTCATTTAAACTAAGTGTATTTTAAAACTGAACTTTGAGCGCCGAGCTCAAACCGGACATCCGATTTGGATTCCGTCAGTTCTGACAAGTCACTTTCATCTCCCCGGTCGCGTTGGAATGATCGGCACGGCCGTCCGACCGGTATTTCCAATTTTAGACCCCCGGACCCGACCTGGTAGTTCATTTAAACTAAGTGTATTTTAAAACTGAACTTTGAGCGCCGAGCTCAAACCGGGCATCCGATTTGGATTCCGTCAGTTCTGACAAGTCACTTTCATCTCCCCGGTCGCGTTGGAATGATCGGCACGGCCGTCCGACCGGTATTTCCAATTTTAGACCCCCGGACCCGACCTGGTAGTTCATTTAAACTAAGTGTATTTTAAAACTGAACTTTGAGCGCCGAGCTCAAACCGGACATCCGATTTGGATTCCGTCAGTTCTGACAAGTCACTTTCATCTCCCCGGTCGCGTTGGAATGATCGGCACGGCCGTCCGACCGGTATTTCCAATTTTAGACCCCCGGACCCGACCTGGTAGTTCATTTAAACTAAGTGTATTTTAAAACTGAACTTTGAGCGCCGAGCTCAAACCGGGCATCCGATTTGGATTCCGTCAGTTCTGACAAGTCACTTTCATCTCCCCGGTCGTGTTGGAATGATCGGCACGGCCGTCCGACTGGTATTTCAATTTTAGACCCCCGGACCCGACCTGGTAGTTCATTTAAACTAAGTGTATTTTAAAACTGAACTTTGAGCGCCGAGCTCAAACCGGACATCCGATTTGGATTCCGTCAGTTCTGACAAGTCACTTTCATCTCCCCGGTCGTGTTGGAATGATCGGCACGGCCGTCCGACCGGTATTTCCAATTTTAGACCCCCGGACCCGACCTGGTAGTTCATTTAAACTAAGTGTATTTTAAAACTGAACTTTGAGCGCCGAGCTCAAACCGGGCATCCGATTTGGATTCCGTCAGTTCTGACAAGTCACTTTCATCTCCCCGGTCGCGTTGGAATGATCGGCACGGCCGTCCGACCGGTATTTCCAATTTTAGACCCCCGGACCCGACCTGGTAGTTCATTTAAACTAAGTGTATTTTAAAACTGAACTTTGAGCGCCGAGCTCAAACCGGACATCCGATTTGGATTCCGTCAGTTCTGACAAGTCACTTTCATCTCCCCGGTCGCGTTGGAATGATCGGCACGGCCGTCCGACGGTATTTCCAATTTTAGACCCCCGGACCCGACCTGGTAGTTCATTTAAACTAAGTGTATTTTAAAACTGAACTTTGAGCGCCGAGCTCAAACCGGGCATCCGATTTGGATTCCGTCAGTTCTGACAAGTCACTTTCATCTCCCCGGTCGTGTTGGAATGATCGGCACGGCCGTCCGACCGGTATTTCCAATTTTAGACCCCCGGACCCGACCTGGTAGTTCATTTAAACTAAGTGTATTTTAAAACTGAACTTTGAGCGCCGAGCTCAAACCGGGCATCCGATTTGGATTCCGTCAGTTCTGACAAGTCACTTTCATCTCCCCGGTCGCGTTGGAATGATCGGCACGGCCGTCCGACCGGTATTTCCAATTTTAGACCCCCGGACCCGACCTGGTAGTTCATTTAAACTAAGTGTATTTTAAAACTGAACTTTGAGCGCCGAGCTCAAACCGGGCATCCGATTTGGATTCCGTCAGTTCTGACAAGTCACTTTCATCTCCCCGGTCGCGTTGGAATGATCGGCACGGCCGTCCGACCGGTATTTCCAATTTTAGACCCCCGACCCGACCTGGTAGTTCATTTAAACTAAGTGTATTTTAAAACTGAACTTTGAGCGCCGAGCTCAAACCGGACATCCGATTTGGATTCCGTCAGTTCTGACAAGTCACTTTCATCTCCCCGGTCGCGTTGGAATGATCGGCACGGCCGTCCGACCTGTATTTCCAATTTTAGACCCCCGGACCCGACCTGGTAGTTCATTTAAACTAAGTGTATTTTAAAACTGAACTTTGAGCGCCGAGCTCAAACCGGACATCCGATTTGGATTCCGTCAGTTCTGACAAGTCACTTTCATCTCCCCGGTCGCGTTGGAATGATCGGCACGGCCGTCCGACTGTATTTCCAATTTTAGACCCCCGGACCCGACCTGGTAGTTCATTTAAACTAAGTGTATTTTAAAACTGAACTTTGAGCGCCGAGCTCAAACCGGGCATCCGATTTGGATTCCGTCAGTTCTGACAAGTCACTTTCATCTCCCCGGTCGCGTTGGAATGATCGGCACGGCCGTCCGACCTGGTATTTCCAATTTTAGACCCCCGGACCCGACCTGGTAGTTCATTTAAACTAAGTGTATTTTAAAACTGAACTTTGAGCGCCGAGCTCAAACCGGGCATCCGATTTGGATTCCGTCAGTTCTGACAAGTCACTTTCATCTCCCCGGTCGTGTTGGAATGATCGGCACGGCCGTCCGACTGGTATTTCCAATTTTAGACCCCGGACCCGACCTGGTAGTTCATTTAAACTAAGTGTATTTTAAAACTGAACTTTTAGCGCCGAGCTCAAACCGGACATCCGATTTGGATTCCGCCAGTTCTGACAAGTCACTTTCATCTCCCCGGTAGTGTTGGAATGATCGGCACGGCCGTCTGACTGGTATTTCAAGTTTTAGACCCCCGGACCCGACCTGGTAGTTCATTTAAACTAAGTGTATTTTAAAACTGAACTTTGAGCGCCGAGCTCAAACCGGACATCCGATTTGGATTCCGTCAGTTCTGACAAGTCACTTTCATCTCCCCGGTCGTGTTGGAATGATCGGCACGGCCGTCCGACCGGTATTTCCAATTTTAGACCCCCGGACCCGACCTGGTAGTTCATTTAAACTAAGTGTATTTTAAAACTGAACTTTGAGCGCCGAGCTCAAACCGGGCATCCGATTTGGATTCCGTCAGTTCTGACAAGTCACTTTCATCTCCCCGGTCGCGTTGGAATGATCGGCACGGCCGTCCAACCGGTATTTCCAATTTTAGACCCCCGGACCCGACCTGGTAGTTCATTTAAACTAAGTGTATTTTAAAACTGAACTTTGAGCGCCGAGCTCAAACCGGGCATCCGATTTGGATTCCGTCAGTTCTGACAAGTCACTTTCATCTCCCCGGTCGAGTTGGAATGATCGGCACGGCCGTCCGACCGGTATTTCAATTTTAGACCCCCGGACCCGACCTGGTAGTTCATTTAAACTAAGTGTATTTTAAAACTGAACTTTGAGCGCCGAGCTCAAACCGGGCATCCGATTTGGATTCCGTCAGTTCTGACAAGTCACTTTCATCTCCCCGGTCGCGTTGGAATGATCGGCATGGCCGTCCGACTTGTATTTCCAATTTTAGACCCCCGGACCCGACCTGGTAGTTCATTTAAACTAAGTGTATTTTAAAACTGAACTTTGAGCGCCGAGCTCAAACTGGGCATCCGATTTGGATTCCGTCAGTTCTGACAAGTCACTTTCATCTCCCCGGTCGCGTTGGAATGATTGGCACGGCCGTCCGACCGGTATTTCAAATTTTAGACCCCCGGATTTTCTCAATTATTCTGAAGTAAATGAGTTTTAAAATTAATAATGAACATAATTGAGTAATTCCATCAAAATAAAAACTTGGCTAGAGACTCACCTGTGCGGGCTGTGCTGTGGTGGTGGTTGATTTCTGAGGGACCATTCCGCTCTGGGAGAGGAGGCCACTAATTGCCTGCAAGAATACTGACACTTGGCTAGAGATCTCTTGCTGGAAATGCTGCTGCTGCCGCTGCATATCAGAAATCTGCGATCGGACCATGTCCATCATGTCGCTGGCAGAAGCGCTGGGGGCAACGGAAGGTATAGTGAAGGCACTGCCACTGGAAGAAGTATAGCTAGAACTCGCACACGCTGATGTCACCGCGCTTGCGTCTAGGCTCTCCCCAAAACCATATATTCGGCCTTTCTTCGGTACGCCAGCTGCTGCCACCCACTCCACCGGATCGAACTCCGGCTGCTGCGTGTCTCCCTCCCCGTACTTCTCTGTCACTGCTTTGCTATATGTTTCCTACAAATTGAATAAAATAACTAGTCAATTTCATATGAATTACATGCCGATTTAAATGAACGGTACAAGTTACATATGTAGATAAACTTACCGCTGCTGACTTAGCTGTGTCACTCACAAAATCATTAGTCCCCTTCTTTTTGTGTGTTCTGTCGAACACCTCGAGGAACGACGGAGGTCGATTAAGCTCCACAGCCTGTTATACAATTCATAGTAAAAAAAAGTCAAATATTGGGATAAATTGTAAGAAGATAAATTGGTATATTACTTACCAATTTTTGTTTATGAGCCGCATAAGAGATGGACCCACTCGTATGCAAATTTGAACCTGGTTTTGACGCCCTGTTTGCTTTGGCTTTTTCGGACTTTTCTATCCACTTGGGGTCGACAAAATGGTCACAAGATATCTCCCAATCCTCCTGCCTCATCCATAGAGGGCGATGCGCCTTCCACAATTGTCGGTCTTCACTCCCCCCACTCAATTTTTTAGCGTGTGCTCGGGCCTCATGTATTTTCCTCTTGTAACTTGAGAGCATAGTAGACTCCCAGGCACGACGACATCTCGCCGCGTCATGTCCACATGTGAATTGAAAAGACCGCTGTAAATCAATTACTTTTCACACTTAGTATAAAGTTGTAAATAGACTTTGGGAAATACTTGAATTAAATGACGTAATTACTTACTAAGAACATGTTGTACAATGAATCGCGGACGGACATCGGAAAATCTCTGAAAGTGGAAGCTGCCCCGGGCACATGTGCCAACATGAGTTCGGTGGAATGATGGACAGCGCCGTGGGGTTCAAATTTCATACTGCAATTGCACATGTCAAAATATTCATATTACACAGTTGAGGGCTAATTAATGTAATATAACCTTATAGATTTACCCGGATACCCAACACGGGCGACGTCTATCATGGGTCGTGCCTCCCTCGTGACAACTGTCGACATCGTCAAGGGGCTGACTGGTGGGGGTGGGCCCTGTACAAGTGGGAGGTGGTGGGAGGGCACTGAGACCTGCAAGAATTTATTGTCATGTGGAGTGATACATATACTGCGAACATATAATTAAAATATACATACCTGCAGCGGGAGGTGGTGGGGTTGGCGTATGCACAACATGTGGGAGGCCACTGAGACCTGCAAGAATTTATTGTCATGTGGAGTGATACATATACTGCGAACATATAATTAAAATATACATACCTGCAGCGGGAGGTGGTGGGGTTGGCGTATGCACAACATGTGGGAGGCCACTGAGACCTGCAAGAATTTATTGTCATGTGGAGTGATACATATACTGCGAACATATAATTAAAATATACATACCTGCAGCGGGAGGTGGTGGGGTTGGCGTATGCACAACATGTGGGAGGCCACTGAGACCTGCAAGAATTTATTGTCATGTGGAGTGATACATATACTGCGAACATATAATTAAAATATACATACCTGCAGCGGGAGGTGGTGGGGTTGGCGTATGCACAACATGTGGGAGGCCACTGAGACCTGCAAGAATTTATTGTCATGTGGAGTGATACATATACTGTGAACATATAATTAAAATATACATACCTGCAGCGGGAGGTGGTGGGGTTGGCGTATGCACAACATGTGGGAGGCCACTGAGACCTGCAAGAATTTATTGTCATGTGGAGTGATACATATAATGCGAACATATAATTAAAATATACATACCTGCAGCGGGAGGTGGTGGGGGTGGCGTATGCACAACAGGTGGGAGGCCACAGAGACCTGCAAGAATTTATTGTCATGTGGAGTGATACATATAATGCGAACATATAATTAAAATATACATACCTGCAGCGGGAGGTGGTGGGGGTGGCGTATGCACAACAGGTGGGAGGCCACTGAGACCTGCAAGAATTTATTGTCATAAGTAGAACAAATATTGAAGAATTTAAATTAAAATATACATACATGATCCTCGAGTCTTTTTGCCACTGAGACCTGCAAGAATTTATTGTCATGTGGAGTGATACAAATATTGCGAACATATAATTAAAATATACATACCTGCAGCGGAAGGTGGTGGGAGTGGCGTATGCACAACAGGTGGGAGGCCACTGAGACCTGCAAGAACTTATTTTCATAAGTAGAACAAATGTTCAAGAATTTAAATTAAAATATACATACCTGTAGCGGGAGGTGGTGGCGTATGTACAAGTGGTGGTGAGCCGACACTTGCACCTATAAATAAATTCTTTTAAGTTTGTAAATAAATAAAATATTTATATAGCTAACTTATTGATCAAATATACCTGTGTCTGAAGAAGATGGTAGCGAGGAGATAGTAGTGCCCCTCTCACTGCTAGATCTCCTCCCACCCCTACTACGACCTCCTCGCACCATTTCCTTATTAATAACAAAACAATTAATACATATTAATCCACAATTATATAAGGCTAGACAAATGTTATTTAAAATTATGCTTAAAAGTAAGAATCTTCTTACTAAATTATCAAAACATGCCTCCCTCATGTTGATATATCTAGCTCAACTTCATCATCTTCGTCATCCATAGTAGTCTCATGAGATTCAAAATCTTCATCTTCATCTGATTCTTCCTCCCCTCTAACATCAACATTTAGCTCCGTCGGATCGACTTCTTCCACGCCATCTCGCGTACGTAATGACAGTGGCTCATCAGATTCGTCCATATTAAACCTAGAGGAACCGACAACGCCAACTTCGTCTGATTGATAATATTCAGCACGAGCAACCTCTGAGACATCTCCACTCATAGTTAACTCATAAGTGGGAAAGAGTTTTGAGTTAACCCTGCAAACTGCCCACCAATCTCTATTCTTGGATGATGGATAGCTTGAATAGTACACTTGCTGGGCTTGTGCGGCTAAAATGAACGGTTCATAGGTCTTAAGTTTAAACCTATGCTTGACATTGACAATCCCATAATTTGTGTCATGTAGAACAGAATTAGGATCAAACCATTGACACTTAAATATATATACATGATTGTCTTGTCCCAAATACTGAAGTTCTAAGACTTCTTCAATAATACCATAGTAGTCCAATTCCATTTCATTGTATAAATTTCCCTTCACACATACGCCGCTGTTCATCGTAGACTTATTTCGCCCATAATCCCTTGTATGAAATTTGTATCCATTCACAATATATCCCGGATAGGCACGTGTCTGGTTCGAGGGGCCATAACTTATCTGTTGTACTCTTTGATCAGTAATGAGACCTTGTTCAACCTATATTCAAATTAGAGTAGTTAAAATAATAACAATTACCTCAACATACGTAAATACAAACATATATATTCAGAGTTCACACTAACTCGGTTTCTTAGCCATTTGGAAAAAAACTTGTCGCGTTCTTTTTCAATCTCCACATCCTGGATATTTGGACATTTTTCAGCTAATTCTGAATCAAATTGTCTGCAATATAAATGTAGCACCCCGTAAAAAAAATGATTAAAAAAATTGATAAAGCCAATGTATAGACTTTGTGAAGTCAATGTTGTATAGACTTTGAGGAAGCCAATGTATAGACTTTGAGGAAGCCAATGTATAGACTTTGTGAAGTCAATGTTGTATAGACTTTGAGGATGTATAGACTTATGGAGTTGCTGGAAATGTGAATTAATATCTTACTCAACATAAGGTTCAATCTCGAGGCAATTCAAAAGAATATATATCTCAGCGGCGTGCAACTCTCTATCTTCGAGCGTGCGAGTCAAGCAACGTCCGAACGCACGTCCAGGATGTTTAAATATGGAGAGCCGATCGGACGATTCATCCACTCCCCCATCATCATTACGTGGAGGTCGAGTACGACGAGTTTGAATCTCTGGCTCAAAGTACATAGAACAGAAGTTCGAAATTTCTTCAAGAATGTATGCCTCAGCAATCGAACCCTCCACCTGTGCCTTGTTGCGAACTTTCATTTTTAATTCATGCATGCACCTACAACAACAAGTCAGATGGCAACAAAATGTAGCGGCTATGGACGACTTATAAGTTAACAAAAATTGTCACATACCTCTCAAATGGATACATCCATCGAAATTGTACTGGACCTCCGACGATAGCCTCATATGGCAAATGAACTACCAGGTGCTCCATCGAATCAAAGAATGCCGGAGGAAATATCTTCTCTAGCTTGCAAATGGTTGTGACAACATCTTGTTCGATAGTTTGTACATCCCGAAGTCTGAGTTCAGATGCACATAAAATCTTGAAAAATTGACTCATCTCAGCTAGTGCTCCCCATATCTGCTTTGGCAACAAATCACGAAATGCAATGGGCAGTAGCCTCTCCATGAACACATGACAGTCGTGACTTTTCATACCATATATTTTCCCCTCATTAACATTCACACAACGGGCTATGTTGGATGCATATCCATCTGGGAATCTCAGTTGTTTCAACCACTGGCATACTTCCTTGATCTGTGTATCATGAAGCACATAAGTTGCTTTAGGCTGCACAGTTTTGCCATTGACACTTTGTAGTTCCAATTCTGGACGTCTACAAAGCATCTTTAAATCCATACGTGCTTTGGCGTTGTCCTTTGTTTTCCCTTTAACATTCATGATCGTATTGAACACATTATCAAAAAAATTCTTCTCGGTATGCATGACATCCAGATTGTGTCGTACAAGAAGAGTTGACCAATAAGGTAATTCCCAAAAAATGCTTTTCTTGACCCAGTTGTGATCCTTTCCAAAATTAGGGAGTTGCCGTGTGCTACCAGACAATTGAACTACATCTGGTAAATTGTGCACCCGTGACGCCATATGTAGACCCGACACCCGTTGCAAGTCAGCTTCATCCATTTCAACAGTATTTTTTTTAAACGAGTCTTTTTGCCTTCGAAAAGGATGGTCACTTGGTAGCAACCGCCGATGGCAATCAAACCAGCAGCTTTTCCCCCCATGTTTCAATACAAATGATTTGGTATCTTCCATACAGTAAGGACATGCTAGCCTCCCATGTGTGCTCCAACCAGATAGCATTCCATATGCAGGGAAGTCACTTATTGTCCACATCAGTGCAGCCTTCATAATAAAATTTTTCTTCCTATATGCATCATAAGTAACAACTCCATCAGTCCATAAAACTTTGAGCTCATCAATCAACGGCCTGAGATATATGTCCAAATTTTTTCCGGGACTTTTTGGACCAGGAATTACTAGGGACAAAAACAGATTTTCTCGCTTCATGCACATGTGCGGCGGAAGGTTGTACGGTGTCATGAACACTGGCCAACAAGAATAAGCTGCCACTGAACCACCGAATGGATTAAAGCCATCTGTGCATAAACCCAATCGAACATTACGTGACTCCCTTGAAAAGGCAAGATGAGTACGACTAAAGTGAGTCCAAGCTTCACCATCGGCAGGATGACTGATTATATCATCGGCACGACGTACTCTTTCGGTGTGCCATGTCATATGCCGAGCCGTCTTTGAGGACATATACAGTCGCTGCAGCCTAGGCACAAGAGGGAAGTATCGCAACGCCTTGTAAGGTACATCTTTTGCCTTTGAATTGACCCCCCCCCCTTAGGTTTGAATCTGTCATGGCCACAAACTGAACATGATATCTTATCTGCATCATCTTTGTAATATAACATACAATGATTCGGACATGCATCTATTTTCACATATCCAAGTCCTAAGTCATTGACCATCTTTTTTGCACGGTAAAAAGTTTCTGGCAACTTCTCGTCTCGAGGTAACATACTCTTGATCAAGAGGAGGAGACGGTCAAAACAAGTCTCACTGATGTGAAATTCAGATTTCAAGTTCAACAACTGTGACACTGCAGACAATCGAGTGTGATTTTCACAACCATCCCACAGCGGCTCATCAGCATCCCTAAGTAGTTCATAAAATCTTCCGGCTATCTTATTCGGCACTTCATCGTGAATATTAAAACTAGGACCAGCAGCATCTACAACCATATCCACGTACCCACTTGTGCCTGCAATATTGTCGGGCTCATACCTCCCGAATTGCTCACCATGACACGTCCAATTCGTATAACCATCCACGAACCCTTTCGTGTACAAATGATGTTGCACATCCCATGTTGAACACCACCTCAAGTTTCTACAACTTGAACAAGGGCAACGAATGTGACCGTCGCGATCTATTGCTGCATTTGGATTCCCCAATGCAAATTGAATGAAACTCTCAACCCCAAGCTTAAAGTCATCTGACACCACCCGGTCAACTATTCTACGATACATCCATGAACGATCTGTCGACATTTTGCCTGCACCCAATAAATGACAATACACATCCTAACTTTCAAATCATTACTCATAATATTACACCCGACCCTTTCCTCACATCGTTCATCATAGACCATTTGCAGTTGGAAGAGGAATATTGATTAGATTATCACTTTTTAACCCATCCATGAAGGTTTGATCGCACAATCACTTACTATATGTGCTGCACGATTTGCTAAAAATTTCGGCATCATCTCCCCACACTTCTCCGATATACCAAATATATTTATTGATTTTGAAATTTTCTTAAACACTTACAAGTAAGTGGTTAAGAAAACACTCAAAATCAATAATGGTATATCAGAGAAGAGTGAGGAGACGCAACCGAAATTCTCAACAAACCATACAAACATATATAGTAAATGACTGCCTAAGTGCGATCAAACATTCACAGACTGTCCAAACGGGACAATTCAAGACTTTGAGGTAGATATATACATTCTCATAAATAAATGAGAACATACATATCAATCCCAAAGTCTTGAACGGGAAGGCACATTGACACGGTTTTAACGCGCTCTCCTGAGGTGCGTGTAATGTTAGGTCGCACCCACGCACCTCAACTCACAGGGAATACCCCATGCATTTATATAACATAAAATTAAATAACAACGCAATTATCATTATGCACATATCAAATTAAATAACACCCAAATTACAAAAATTTTCAAATGAATAACATCGAAGCAAAACAATCTACATTTTTGAGCTAAATTAACATCAAATTTCTATTAAAATCAGATTTAAAATTATATTTACATGCAATTAAAATCCACAAAGTTTTAAATCACAAAACGAATTTTTTGGGTATTTACCTATTGCTATAGAGAATTCTGATTTCTTTGCATTTATCCACATCTTTGTATATATGTACTACTTAAGATATGTGGTCATTCCATTTCTCTATATCTTCTTATCATCATAAGACAAGGTTCAAATGGGATCACTTTCAACCTCAGTGGAGCATGTACGGATGCCCCTCCCACAAAGCTCCCCCTCCTCCCACCCGCCCTCCTGCTCCCACTGAGCTCCCCCCCACTGGAACCCTCTCGGATGCCCCTCCCCCCTCCCACCGAGCGCCCCGTCCCACAGAGCTCCCCCCCCTCCCACCCCCCTCCCACAGAGCTCCCCCCCCCCACTGGAACCCTCTCGGATGCCCCTCCCCCCTCCCACTGAGCTCCCCCCCACTGGAACCCTCTCGGATGCCCCTCCCCCCTCCCACGGAGCTCCCCGTCCCACCAAGCTCCACCCCCCTCCCACAGAGCTCCCCCCTCTCCTCTGTATGCTGAACAGTCGAGCAAGATCCTACTTCAACTCATCATTGCCCGAAGACCGAGTGATATCTATTGATCTACCAATCAAAAAGCTGCTATCATTAGTGGAGTCACTAGAATTAAATGCCACATCTGGAACCCCAAAAGATTGAGAAACAATTGATGTTGAGAATTCTGCTTGAGTTTCCTTGGAGCCACTGGAATTGGAAATAATGTTGTTTGAAGTGAGATCAGTCTGATAGTCTTTGCCAGAGCTTATATTTTTTGCTAGTAAAGGATCACTAGGCATTGGTATCCCAAGAGGGTTATCAATGTCAACTCCAAAAAGGACATTGTTTCTCGGATCAGAAGTTGGAACTTCACTTTCCTGCATACCATCTGAACTAAAAATTAATGATTGTTGATTGAATGAAGGTTCTTTGATGGTGTTCTTGTAAACTCTGGCTATTTATTGCGTTTAGAATGTCACATGCCCAGGAAAGGAAAAATACAGCTATCATCAAGTTCTGTCCGGGGCAAGACTAGGAACATGTGTAGCATTTCACACAAGCGATTTATTTTTTTTAAAAAAAATAACCTGTGTATCGTTAAACTAAACCCATGGTTGTTCAGTCCAAATCAGTCTCCGTGGGTCCGACGAGTCTCCCCAGTCTAATTCAGTCCAAATTAATCAGGAAGAAGCTACCCAGGGAGATCCCAAGTGATGTGAAATTGTTCACAGTGGCCAATTTGGGCAGGGAGTGAGACGGTCACTTAGGCCACGGGTCCAAATTATCTATGACTCCGTTACGTGGAGTTTGGCTGGATTTGTGGGGATGAGTTTTAAAATTCTACTCATTAAAATATCTGACATCTCTATCATTTTAATCAAATGTAGTATTAAGATCTTGACTTATGCGCCCTGATAGATTTTTGGAGGAGAATAAGACATGTTCAAACTGAGTCTATTTTCGGAATTTGCGATATCTCACTCCAACGAGTTTTTAGATAGATTCTACAAATTAAAATACATCCACCTAATGTTCAAACTAGATTTTACAAGAACAGCATCATAATGAGAGGGGGAGAGGGGCCACGGACAGGGGAAGAGAGGGCAGTGGAGGGGGTGGGGGAGGGCGGCCAGAGGGAGTGAGAGGGAGAGGGAGTGAGGGAGCCGGACAGGGGAGAGAGGGCAGTGGAGGGGGTGGGGGAGGGCGGCCAGAGGGAGTGAGGGAGCGCGAGAGGGGAGAGGGAGAGGGAGTGAGGGAGCCGGACAGGGGAGAGAGGGCAGTGGAGGGGGTGGGGGAGGGCGGCCAGAGGGAGTGAGGGAGCGCGAGAGGGGAGAGGGAGAGGGAGTGAGGGAGCCGGACAGGGGAGAGAGGGCAGTGGAGGGGGTGGGGGAGGGCGGCCAGAGGGAGTGAGGGAGCGCGAGAGGGGAGAGGGAGAGGGAGTGAGGGAGCCGGACAGGGGAGAGGGAGAGGGATTGAGGGAGGGGAACATGATCGGGAGAGAGAGAGGGAGAGCGAGGCCACTTACCGCGGGTTTTTTGCATGAAAATTATTGTTAGACGTGAATTTGTAAAAAAAAAATTACTCGTGAAAATACATTAATAGTTATATCACTCTGTATTAAGGGCTGTCAATGGGCCGGGCCTGGGCTGAGCTTAAGTTGACCCGGCCCGAGCCCGACTTGTTAATATTAAGCTCGAGCTCGGGCTGGGCCCGATATTATTTAAAAAATATAAAGCCCGACTAAGGCTTGGCTCGGCCCGACAACGTAAATAGAAAAATAAAAAAAATAAAAATTAATATATTTAATAATATAAAGTTTATAATCTCACTAAATTAATTAACAAATTGATATTAATTACATAATTTATGTGAAAAGAGAGTTTTAAATTTTCTAAGTAAGTAAAATAACATAATTTTAATTAAATAATTTTTAAATTTTAAAGTGGGAATAAAAAAAGAGAACGGGCCAGGCCGGCCCGCGGGTCAAACTCAAAGCTCGAGCCCGACCCGCGGGTCTAGTCGGGCCGGGCTTTTAGGTCCGACTAAAAACCCGCGGGCCGAAAAAAATCTTGTGGCCCGGCCCGAAATCAAGCCAAACCCGAGGGCCTGTCGGATCGGCCTGCCCCATTGACAGCCCTACTCTATAAACCCTAATTGTGCAAAAATGTCATTGTCGTAATTATTCGTTATTGCCCGAGAATCTAACCATGATTAATTTTAACCAGACATTGAGAAAAAATTAACATATACCTAACTAAAATAAAATAAAATAAAATAAAATAAAAATAATTTGTAACACCCTCCCCAACCTCCCACCGAAATATGCCCCCACACTCACACCCCACCGTATGCTCCCCATCCCCGTCGGAGTTAAGCCCCCTCCACCACCCCACCCTGCCACTACAACCCCCCCTCCCCAGTCCCCACCAAGGTAAATCCCCCTCCATCACCCCACCTTGTAGTTGCAGCCCCCCTCCCTGCATGAGTAAGCCCCCCACACACCCCACATCTATGCTGCCTCCTCCCGGTGGGAGTAAGCCCCCCACCAACCCTGTTTGACCCCCTCCCCACTGGAGTAGCCCCCACACCCTACCCCCCTCCCCGCTGAAGTTAGCCCCCCCCCCACCCCCACACTGTGAGCCCCCCTCACCCACCAGAGTAACCCTGCCCCACCCTACCCCCTTCTCACCAGAGTAAGCCACCCCCACCCCCCACACTATATGAAACCCCCCTCCCCATCTGAGTATTCTCCCCAACCGACCCCCCCGTCCCCTCGCTGCCGGCCACCGCAGGAACCCCCTCCCCTTCCAAAACACCCGTCCCCTCATCGCCGGCCCCCCTCCCCTTCCCAAACCCCCATCCCCTCACCCCCGGCCGCCATGGGAACCCCCATCCCCTTCCCAACTGCCCTCCCCAACCGACCCCCCTCCCCTCGCCGCCAGCCGCCGCCACGGGAACGACGCCCCTCCTCTCCCCTTCCCCATCGACACCCCTCCCACACCCCCAGCGAGAACAAATGCAGGTTAAAAAAAAGACAGAGGGTGAGGGGGGACATACCGGCGGCGATCGTCTGAGCTTCGGCGAGGAAGGTGGGCACGGCTGCGAGCTAACACGAATGGCGGTGGGCACGATAGCAAGGACGTCGACGTTGAGGATGGCGAGGATGGCGACGGTGGCTTCTGACGACTTTGCGGCTCCGGCGGCTCCGGCGGCGACGACCGGAAGCAGAGGGCAGAGGAGAAGGAGAGAGTGAGAGGGAGAGTGGGGGGGGTGGAAATGGGGTCGGGTGGAAGGGGTGGGAGGGAGGGGCCGACGGTGGCGGGAAAGGGGGAATTTTGAGACTGAAATTTGGACGGAACTTATTTCCGTCTGAAATTTCAGACGGATTACTTCCGTCTGAATATCCGTCCTAAATTTATGACGGATATAAAGACGGAATATATTCCGTCTATAATTATAGACGGATCTTCAGAGCGAATGTAGTCTGTCGTTAATAGAGATGGAATTTGTGACAGAAACTAATCCGTCACAAATACAGACGGATATTAAGATGGAAAATATCAGTCTGAAATATCCGTCTGAAATCCCGCTTTTTTTGGTAGTTTTTGATTATGATTCAATAACGTTTGAGTTTATTTATATATGGTGTTCACTCTTCTTTGTGTGAATGTTTAGCGCTCTGATTGTCATTCTAGCTTGAGGCTTATTTGCCAGCTGTTCGTGTTCCCGACTTAATTCCGCTGCATATCACGGGGCGTGACACTAGGGGAAGAGAATGAGGGGAGATTAAGGGGGTTCAGAGAGGAGAGAACAGGGGGGGAATGAGGTCCAGGGAGAAGATTTGGGGCTCGGGGAGACGTCGGGATGAGGGAAGGATGTTGGGGTAACAGCTCCTCGGAGCTCAGAACTCAAAATTCTTCAAAGCATCATTTTTCATTTCATCAAAAGCTACCTTCAAGATGATTACATCTTGGTTTTTATAGAACTCAAACCCTAATTCGAAATCCTAAACATTCTGTAATGTCCCGAATTTTTTTCGAATATTTTTCGTGGGTGCCGGAGTGTGTTTTATGCTTTACGCGTGTTTTTCCCTGATATGTCTTCGGAACTTTGTGCATAGTGAACCGTTGCGTTCTCTGACTCCGGGACGTGACCAGCATGTTGTGTTCTTCCCGAGGATCGCGGAGGTAATTTTTATTATTTTTCTAAATTTTTGAAATTTTTAGGTTTTTCTATTAATAACCCCTCACCCCCTCTCTTTCTCTCATTCTCTCTTTCTCACTCTCTCTCTCTCTCTTCTCTTTCTCTCCCCCTCTCCTCCAGGCAGCCGACGAGGGCGATGGTGGGTGAGGCAGGGACGGCGTGAGGGCGAGGAGCACAAGAATGGGGCGAGGATCGAGGCGGTGGAGGCACAGCGAGCTCAGAGGCACGTTTGGGTGCTCGGTGAGGGTTTCCCGGCGTTTTCTTTATGGAGCGGCATCCACAGCGCGTGAAATCTTTGGTTGAGGTAGGGAGATGGATCCTCGGCTCGTGTACTTCATTTCCTGCGATTTTGGTAGGCCGTGGTGAGCCGAGTGGGCTTATTTTAGCATTTTGGAAAAAAACCATATTTTTGGGGAGTGAGCAGGATCTAGCGTTTTAACGTGTTATTCCGTGGTTTGATGGCGTATTTGGATGCCTTGGGGCTTGGGGAAGGATTCCCCTTTGTTTCCCCTTCACGTGGGCGTGAATGGGCCGTGGAATGGAGTTTTCCACCAAACTCATAGTTTTCAGGATTTCAGAATAGAAACGGTCCTAACAGGAACCGCCTTTAGGTTAAGCGGTCCTCAAGGAAGCCGCTATTTGTCCGTTACACCGTGTTTTGGGGCTGCGGTCCTACGATAGACCGCTACGCCTGTCTTAGTGGTCTAAGGCAGACCATTTTCCTGGATGGGCGGTCATGGTCTGGCCGCCATTCGCCCCTTGTGTCGGTTGGCTAGGCGGTCGTGCAATAGACCATGTGGCGTGTTTTACAGTCTGGTGTGGACCGCCTGGGTCCAGCGGCGGCCTATCGGCCGACCATTTTCCCTCTGAGGGTCTGTGCGGCCCAGAGGGTGAGTGTTGACCGTTGAACGAGCCTTTTTGCTTTGCGGTCACGGATGACTGGCTCGTTTCTGGTTGTGGTCTTAGAGTGACCGTTTTAACCTTGTTAGCGCCCCATAGCGTTGCGGTCTGGTGGAGGCTGCTTCTGCTTGGAGCGGACTAACGGTAGACCATTTCATTCTTTGAACGTTCTGGCGGTAGACGATTGGTTTTGGGATTTGCGGCCCATGTGAGACCACTTTCTTCTCCTGGCGGTCCAGGCTTGACCGCCTTGGCCTTAGACGGTCCAGGGAGGACTGCCACTTGGGTTTCGTGCTTGCCGTGCCCGTTTAGCGTTGTGTTGACCCTCGATCGACCCCATTCTGACCCAATGGTCGACCTTCGGTCTTGTAAGTGTCCCGGACACCCCGTGGGTTCCGTGACCGAGTTTTGGGTGTCCGGAGGTACCATGTTATCTCGATTAGCATGCCCGTTGGTTTGGTGGATCCGGGTGACCCCTCGTGTTCCGAGTTTTCACGTTCTCGCTAGATCGAGTCACCATGTATCGGTATGAGTGCGACGGGCCTTCCCCGTACAGTGTAGGTTCTCCGGAAGGTGGTTTTCGAGTGGGCCATGCTTATGGCCTCGGACTGTGAGTCTAGTCAACCAGCCTGGGGCTGGAGGTTTCCTGTGTGTGTCCCTTGGATAGGGAATTGTCTTGGCGGCTTATGAGCTACCTCAGTATTCGTGTTATTGTGGTTTTAAACCTAGGGATTAGGACAGAGTAATGGTGTTGTGCCATTGTGTGCGACGGTCTTGACCCGAGTCATGTGACTCAAGGACCATTGAGTTTATTAGGTCTAGTGGACCATCCAGAGTTTGGTGGTCCCAAGCCACCTGTTGCTCCGCGTTACTTGCGATGGGTGTGTGCATGACCTTCCGTGTTCACGTTTAGTGACCTCCCACTAGTCGTAGCCTTCTTACGGCACACGTGTGCTAACCCACCCGGGGGTGGTGGAGCGGCTTACCCGAGAGAGACGCTTTTTAGGCTGGTTACCGTAGGGCCCCTCGCCTTTGCAGCCTGAGTCCGGCTGGGGGGAAATACCAGCTAGAGGACCCAACCTAGAGCGGATGGTCTGTGTGTGCACACGTAGTTGGGGGCAGAGGACACGCACTGACGAGCGCGACCCCAGCTAGTCCTTGTTCTGTATTCCTAGTTACTTGTACAGTGTCTCGGTCTCCGCCTAGGGCGTCATAGAGAGACACATGAGGCGCGGAGTAAGACGTCATTGGACGCATCCAACTTTACTTCTAGTGGGTAGTGCTCCTGTCACGTCATGTGAGTTTCTCGTGAGTCGAGTTACGCTTCACGTCTGTGAGACGTGGTCTTGCGTGGAGTTCCGGGTGTTTTCCCGATGTCAAGGTCTAGGGGTTCTGATGAGCGTCACCGAGGGCTTTTCCCTAGACAGTGGTGAGTTCTCGATGGTGTGGTCATTTTCCTAGTAGCGTGACTAGGGTGGTTCGTAGTCTAGTGGTCCCCCGACTAGGAGATTGAGGTGCGTGCTTTCCGGTATAGTAGGAGTAGCTGTAGAGTCGAGGTTTTATCAGCCACCGTGCTTATTGTTCCTGCTGTTACTGTTGTTCCTGCTATAGTTACTGCTTTCCATTACCGCCATTGTTCTCGGTTGGGGTTCCGCGGGACCCCTACTGAGCCAGTGATAGGAGGCTCACCCCTGCTTTTCAGGTGTGGTGGTTCTCCCTCGAGGTTGAGGGTGCTGTACGGAGGTTCTTAGTCGTCAGCTTGTCAGGCCGAGTGTTCACTTGGAGTTTGGTACGTTCTCCTACCTTAGACTCAAATGAATTAAGTCCTATTCATGAATTAAGTCCGAGGGAGCATAGTATCTTGCTGCCTCTCCTTCATTGTGTCACATCACTGTGTTTTGGCAAGGTGGTTGCCTGTGAGAAGTCGTGCCCATTTCCCCTGGTGTGTAAGGGTGTTGGCACTGTTCCGGAAGGACGAGCGCCGGTTGGGGCGGTGTTCATGAGAATTTACGGTTGGTGTGGTGGTTCCCGATGCGTTGAGGATTGGAGCCTGCGGAGTTGCAGAGGATTATCAGAATGGTAGATCCTGAGTCATTGTGTTGGCTGTGCGCGTGGATCAGAGTGCACTGTGGAAGCCTGGTGGGCTTGTAACCCACAGGTTCGGGATCATAGCGTTGGTTGCTATGGGCAGATTCCTGAGGATGTGTTGAGCATTGGAGGATTGGTTCCTCGATGTGAGATTGTCTCGGGTTGCGTGAGACGTGTTGTTGCCGTGCTGTTGCTCAAGATAATGTAGTTCGTGGCATTGGCTAGATGGAGAGTGTTGTGCCCCTATGATTTTGATGATAGCAAACACTATGAGTCAGCATAGCATATCATGATTATCTCTGTCTTGTCTAATGAAAGTCCTGCTTGAGCATATAGGAAGTCAGTGCATTCGGCTAGTTCATGCATACAGCAACTCTATACATTCTCTGATGTAATCTTCATGCATATGCCAAGTCTACACATTGCAGCCTAGTTTGAACATCGTCAGCATAGAAAGTCTATACATTGCATCGTTCAAGTCCATACATTGCTTTGACAGCATGGCTGAACCTTGATAGATGAAGTATATACACTCGCCATCATGCATATGCAAAGTCTATACATTCATCTGTTGATAGCTTAGCAAGTCTGTACAACGTTTGCACATTTCACTTGTTCATGCATATGTGCAAGTCTACACATTAATAAGTCTGTACAGGGTCTAGCTCCATCGTGTGCTTCATGCATATCAAGTCTTTACATCGGCAAGTCTGTACATCGGCAAGTCCATACATTGCATGGCTTCATGCAGCTGATCTGAGCAAGTCTATACATTCTTCATCTTTACCTACGCTCACTGTTTTAGCATTTCCACCAACTCTGCACATTCCTTACAGTAAGTCTATACATTCGTTGTGCATAGTCCATAAGTAAAGTCTATACATTCGTTGTACATAGTCCATGCATTCACTTCAAGTCTGCACATTCTTCTGTTATGTCTCATCCTAGCAAGTCTGTACAACGTCTGCATATTGAACATAAAGTATGTACAACCTATGTTCGCAACACAAGTCTGTACATCGTTCTGCATGCATGCACATACAAAGTCTACACATTGCATATGTTCGTGCATCAATGCATAAGTCTGCACAAGTCTATACATCCGCACGCTAGCAAGTCTGCACATTGCTTGTAGACTGTACAGAGTCTGCACATTCGTTGCTGCTAAGTCTGCACATTGTTGCATGCTAAGTCTACACATTGTTGCATGCAGAGTCTGTACATTCAAATGGCATGTTCATGAATATGCAAAGTCTGTACATCCCTTAGCTAGAACTGAGCAAGTCTATACAGCGCTGCATAGACTAAGTCTATACATCATTGTCTTGTGCATGCATCATTTCTCAAGTCTATACATTGCTTCTAGCATGCACACACACACCCAAGTCTATACATTGTCTGTGCATTCATTTGTCTGGCTGCAGAACACTAAGTCTATACATTGCATGCACGAACTCTAAGTCTGTACATTCGTTGCGTCTTGTGCATGCATCATTCAAAGTCTGTACAGCCTGTGTTCGCAACACAAAGTCTGTACATCGTTCTGCTTGCACAAACGCCAAGTCTATACATTGGCTTTGCTTGCACGAGCTGAAGTCTATACATTGATGTAGCACGCATGCAGAGTCTATACACTCATAACTTTAGCCAGTGCATTCTGTGCTTCAAGCATTTCCAAGTATGTACATGCTTTAGCTTTGCATTCACAAAGTCTGTACATGCCATAACCTTGCATACGTGAAGTTTGTACATGCTTTGTCTTCGCATTGCAAAGTCTATACATTGCAAAGTCTGCACACTGCATTACACACTACAAAGTCTGTACAAGGTTCTATAGTCTTAAACTGATAATTCTCTCTATCTGACAGGTACTGTTCGTGAAACTTAAGAATTGCACGTGATCCGAGGCTGGAAGGGCTGACAGGATGATGACACGTGGTCAAGGCTCTATGGGCGGGAAATGTGGAAGCCACACGCCCTCTTGCTTGCTGCTGCTATAAAAGGAAGTCTTCTTCCTCATGAGAAGGTTGATCGAAGCTGTGAGAGCAGAAGCAGAAGAGCAGAAGCAGTGAGTGCCTGCACGATCCAGTGAGAATGAAAAGTGAAGCAGAATGAGAGAAAAAGATAAAGAAGAGCAGAGTGTAAGAGAAGAAGCAGAAGAGAAAGAAGAGAGAGAGAGAGAAGGAGTTCGTGGAGAAGAAATCTGTCCTCTGGCATTTGGATCAAATGTAAGCCATACTTGCTCCTTTGAGAGCTATATGTTTTGTGCTTCATTTTCAGCTTTTCGGTGCTGCATTTCTTACTTTCCATTTTACCTTTCTTCAAGTTGTTAGTCAGCGGTTTTGCAGAGGAGGATTCCTCTGGACAGCAAGCTGTGTTGCTCAGCGGGGCGAGGTGGATACCTCGGACGGGTTAAGCTGTAGTCCCCAGCGGATGGCTAAGCTGTATTGCCCAGCGGTAGCAAGCTGTGATGCTCAGCGGATGGCAAGCTGTGAGGCCCAGCTGATGTAGGCAAGCTGTGATGCCCAGCCGTTTAAGCTGTGAGTCAGCAGTAATCCACACTCGGGTTGAGTGTGGGGTGGATGTAGGTCTGGAGGACCGAACCACCTAAAAATCTCTTGTGTACGGTGTGGTTTGATATCATTGTGTGTTTGACGCTAGATGAATGCATAGGGGCGATATGGCTTGATTGCACACCGTGTGTTTGACTGTGGTATTGAGTGTCCTTTGATCTTGTTTTTCCGCAATTGCCCATTGTCCTTCTGAAGAAGGAAAGATTTAATTAGTTCTTCAGGTTATCTAATCTTGTCTAGTTAGCGAACTAGATTTTTAATTGGGCGAAAGTTTTTAAGAGGAGATTCATTCACCCCCCTCTGAATCCACCGCAACGAACCCAACACTTGGTATGAGAGCGGGTTGCTGTGCATAGGATCTAACAATCCGCAGCAGATCCTGCATCTTTCATGGTGCATTTCAGGGCGAGTTTCTTGTGCTCGGTGTTTCGTTTCACTGACTTAGTGCCTTGCTTTGCTTATCTGGTTTTGGTGCATTTTTGTCGATTGTTTTGTGCGCTGTTGTTTGCTATCTGTTTTAATGGCTCATCCACCAATTTTCAAAGGTAATGATCTTGATCTATGGCTGAAGAACTTACATTGGTATGTTAGATCGACTGATCCTGAACTTTAAGAGGTAATGGTCCACGGTCCACACAAATTATCAAAAGATAAATCTAGATGGACCGATAAGGATATATTGAAAGACTCTGTCAACTCTAGAGCATTAGAGTTAATGAAAGCATCACTTGACAGAGGTCTAATCTCATGTGTTTCTTCTTGCAGGTCTGCTAAGGAGATTTTAGAGAAACTGAAGCTTACCAGAAATCGCAACACATGTCTGATGGTTGACAATGATGGACAGCAAGAAGAAAATGAAGAAGAAGATGAAGATAAGGTACCTTCTGAATTTGATAATTATGATATGGATGATTGGATTGTAGCATACAATGATTTGCTTGATTCTTATGAAAAGTTAAAAAAATGAAATAAATCTCTAAAAAGGAAGTTGAATGATCATGTGAATGTTAATTCTGGAGGTGAGGATATGGTAATTCTGAAGACAGAAAATGAGATATTCAGAAGACAACTAAAAGAGTTTGATTATGTTACTTCAGATCTAGATCATTTGAAATCTGAGAAAGAAATGCTTAAGAAATAAATTGGTTTACATAAAAAGGAAAATCAAGAGCTTGCTTGTGAAATTGCTGAACTAAAGGAAAGACTTAGCTTGATTGATGATGATCGGGCTCATAACGATAATGTAGTTCAGAATGAAAAACTGGTAAAAGATTTTGTTTGCAAGGATTGCTCATGTCTAAAAGAAGTTAACGAGAGTCTTAATTTTGATCTTGAATGGTATAAGGATATAGTTGCCTCATTAAGAAATGAGAATAATGAATTGCTCAATAAAAGTTTGAAAGATGAACAGAGAGAAGAAGTTCTAATAGAACAGCTAAGTTCCATTACTAATGACGAAAATTCTGCTGAACAAATTAAAAATCTAAAATCTGAAAATGAAAAATTGAAACTAATACAAAAAGGGAGTGAAGAGTTGAAGCAATTAAACACTGCTATGTTAGAGAGACTACTTGCTCTAGAAAAAGGAAAATCTGTTGTTGATGGAAATCAATTTGAAAATCAGCTCAAACTCAAACAGGAAAATGAAACATTGAAAAGTCTGAATGATGCTCTGCATAACCAGGTCATTTCCTATGAAACTGAAATTGTTGGCCTAGAACTTAATGTTTCAAAACTTGAATCTGAAATCTCTGACTTGAACAAATCTCTTGAAAAGTTTGTGAGTGGAAAGGATAATTTGGATAAGCTTCTTGGTTGCAAAATTTATTTCCAACGTGAAGGTCTGGGCTGTAACCCAGCTAATAAAAAGGGGTTTGACAGTAAGCTTCACACTTCATTTGTGCATAGTTCTGAGTCAACCAGCACAACTAGTGTACCTATCTTCGAATTCAGTGCTCAGAAAAATCAAAAATCCACTGTCAATTCCAAATCTACAGAACAAATTCAAAAACTGAAAAAGAATGAAAATTCTCAGAAAAAGAACAAAAACACTCCTGCTGGTACAAAGAAAGCTGCACACAAGACACATGATCTCTCACACACTCATACTAAAAAGGGGTCATGTTACTATTGTGGGAAATTTGGTCATGAGATGGCTGAGTGTTTTGTGATGAAGAAGGATGATATGAAATTTAACAGAATTCATGCTAGGAATTCTCAGGTTAAGAAATCTTCTTTAGCTCAGAATAAAATAATTCAGTGCTTTTACTGTCACATAATTGGTCATCTCATGCACAATTGTAAACTAAAGAAACAGGATGATTTCAATGCTAGAAAATTGCAAGATAGAATTGTTCAGACTAAAAATCATGCAAGTCATAAGAAGAAAATTCAATGTTATTGTTGTGGCAAGCTGGGCCACACTGGAGCCCACTGCTGGCATAAACAGGGAAAGAAACTTAATTTTGAATTTGTCAAATTCCTTGCAAATAGAAATATTTTTGGTAGGAATAAAGTTATTTTTAAAGAAAAGATTCTTGCATGTTTTGAATGTGGAAAACCTGGCCACCGAGCTTCTGAATGCTGGTGGGCAGGTAATGGTAAATCAAAATTTCATGCAAGTAACAGAAATTTCTTTGCTAACTCACATGGATTCCATGATTATAACAATGTTCACAAAAAGAATTCAAGGGCTGTTACATCATGTAGATATTGTGGAAAGTTTGGTCATTCCATGAAAAATTGTTACCTGATGAATAATGATGATAACTTTGCTAAAAGACTGTTTAGAACATCTGTCACTGTTAATGTAGGACCCAAGACTGTTTGGGTACTTGCCCATGCCAAATAGTGTGCTAACTTGCAGGTGTGCCTTGGAATGAACAAAGAGGGGTAATTTAGCCAAGGCACTCTAAAAGGAAAACCCCAGGATTCTACTCTTCAGGTCAGTTCTGAACACTGTTTAAATTCCATCATCTGAAAATTACTTGTTTGAGATGGTTGAGCATCCTATTGATCTGATTTATGTTTAATTGAAACTTTCTGTAAATTTGAAGTGAACTTGATGCATTTGATAGTTTCTCTCTCTAATTGAACAAGCATGAATTCTCCTTGAGCATGAACTTTAAAATCAAGAGCAGCGCTTTAATTGCATGTCATGCACCTTGTCAGGGGGAGTTTGTCTGTTGCTTGCATTTGAAGAGTAGTGCATGTCATAAAATTTGAAAAACCTAAAAGGATATTCTATTGCATCTAGACAGGGGGAGCATTCCTGTTTGATCACTTCTTCACCTCTTGAACTCCTTCTGTCTAGCAATCTGATCCATTCTTTTGGCAAATGTGTGGTTCACTTGAATTCACTGCTGTCTCCACTTGTGTAGCTGTTCTGTCTGTACTCCAGACTCAGCTATTGATTTCTAAACTGAACTGTTCTAATGTTCAACCCTTGTCTCATCATGATTGATTTCTGCTATTCTCTCAATAAAAATGCTTTGTTGACTCCACTGATTTGCTGCAATGTCAATGTTGATTCATCTGAATGAGGAAAGATTTTAGTTAGTGCACCCTAATCATAAATCAGAAATATTTTGAAAAGAAGAATCTTCTATTATACTGGCTTAAGAATGTCTGATGAATCAAATTGATTTAAGACTAATGTATTCATTAAGTTTTGATCTAAAAGACTTGAAAGTATCTGAATCATTTGTTTAATAAATCTTAACCAACTATCTCATGTAATTTCATGCAAAACCTTCTGAAATCTGAAACTTTAAAACCATGGCTCTCCTTGGTTAAGATACATGTAGTTGGTATTGTTCTTAAACTTTTCAAGTGATCTGAGAAATGTCTGTATAATCTGAAAATACTTGAAAGAAATCTTGGTCAGAGCAATGACTTTGGTCACAGAGAAACTGGGTTCTCTATCAAAGAAATAGAGCAAGCCCATGTCATGAAGTGCCATAGTTACCTCTCTTATAAAAATGATTGAAAATCTGGCAGAGCAATGGCATGGTTGTGTTGAGTAACTGGGGATTCTGGCCTCTGATCAAGGTGTCTCCTCATATAAAAAGACACTCCAAATTGCTAACTATGTTCTCTTTGAAAGGTAATATGGTTGTCACACTGAGTAACTGGGTCACTTCACCTAAGACGTGTTGTGCCTTATGTAAAAAGGTGTTGACTTAACCAAACTTGCTCAAGAAATAAGTGCTGATCAATAGAAAAGTCTGAAAAACTAAAGACAAGTTCAGACACATTTATCTCTGTTTAATCTCAATAATATCTTGTGTAACTTCCAAAGGAGTCATTGAATTTTAATTGAGTAAGATGGAGGGAGATTAAACATGAATATCAGATGAGTTTTTGTTTGGTTCATTTCTATTAAAAGATGTTTCAGATATGAGTATTGAATTTTCCTGATAAACTTTGGATTCATCATTCTTAAATCATGATAGTAAGTTGAAGATCATTCATAATCTATATAATTGAAGAGTCTGAAATCCGTTTATCAAGATTTATGAATTTTGTGTGCTGATAAAAATCATTGGCATCTGAATCAAATGCACTGTGCTTACAAATTGTGGTATTGCTTGATCATCCCTGTGCTTTTGTTGATATCTCTTTTCCTCATAATTGGTTTCAGCCTTCAAAACTTTTTTTATCATTATTCTCAAAGGGGGAGATTTTTGCCAAAGGGGGAGACTTTCATTCAATCATTACATGCACATTTGTATTTCTAATCTCAAACTATTTTCTTTTTGATGAAGTCAAAGGGGGAGAATAGTTTGACATGAGTCAGTGTGACTCCTAGTGTTGCCATCATCAAAAAGGGGGAGATTGTTGTGCCCCTGTGATTTTGATGATAGCAAACACTATGAGTCAGCATAGCATATCATGATTATCTCTGTCTTGTTAAATGAAAGTCCTGCTTGAGCATATAGGAAGTCAGTGCATTCGGCTAGTTCATGCATACAGCAACTCTATACATTCTCTGCTGTAATCTTCATGCATATGCCAAGTCTACACATTGCAGCCTAGTCTGAACATCGTCAGCATGCTGATTGTTGTGCCCCTGTGATTTTGATGATAGCAAACACTATGAGTCAGCATAGCATATCATGATTATCTCTGTCTTGTCTAAATGAAAGTCCTGCTTGACCATATAGGAAGTCAGTGCATTCGGCTAGTTCATGCATACAGCAACTCTATACATTCTCTGCTATAATCTTCATGCATATGCCAAGTCTACACATTGCAGCCTAGTCTGAACATCGTCAGCATAGAAGGTCTATACATTGCATCGGTCAAGTCCATACATTGCTTTGACAACATGCCTGAACCTTGATAGATGAAGTCTATACACTCGCCATCATGCATATGCAAAGTCTATACATTCATATGTTAATAGCTTAGCAAGTCTGTACAATGTTTGCACATTTCACTTGTTCATGCATATGTGCAAGTCTACACATTAATAAGTCTGTACAGGGTCTAGCTGCATCGTGTGCTTCATGCATATCAAGTCTTTACATCGGCAAGTCTGTACATCTGCAAGTCCATACATTGCCTGGCTTCATGCAGCTGATCTGAGCAAGTCTATGCATTCTTCATCTTTACCTACGCTCACTGTTTTAGCATTTCCACCAAGTCTGCACATTCCTTACAGCAAGTCTATACATTCGTTGTGCATAGTCCATGAGCAAAGTCTATACATTCGTTGTGCATAGTCCATGCATTCACTTCAAGTCTGCACATTCTTCTGTTATGTCTCATCCTAGCAAGTCTGTACAACGTCTGCATATTGAACATAAAGTCTGTACAGCCTGTGTTCGCAACACAAGTCTGTACATCGTTCTGCATGCACGCACATACAAAATCTACACATTGCATATGTTCGTGCATCAATGCATAAGTCTACACAAGTCTATACATCTGCATGCTAGCAAGTCTGCACATTGCTTGTAGACTGTACAGAGTCTGCACATTCGTTGCTGCTAAGTCTGCACATTGTTGCACGCTAAGTCTACACATTGCTGCATGCAGAGTCTGTACATTCAAATGGCATGTTCATGCATATGCAAAGTCTGTACATCCCTTAGCTAGAACTGAGCAAGTCTATACAGCGCTGCATAGACTAAGTCTATACATCATTGTCTTGTGCATGCATCATTTCTCAAGTCTATACATTGCTTCTAGCATGCACACACACACCCAAGTCTATACATTGTCTGTGCATTCATTTGTCTGGCTGCAGAACACTAAGTCTATACATTGCACTGTCAGCTTGTGTTCGCAACACAAAGTCTGTACATCGTTCTGCTTGCACAAACGTCAAGTCTATACATTGGCTTTGCTTGTACGAGCTGAAGTCTATACATTGATGTAGCACGCATGCAGAGTCTATATACTCATAACTTTTGCCAGTGCATTCTGTGCTTCAAGCATTTCCAAGTCTGTACATGCTTTAGCTTTGCATTCACAAAGTCTGTACATGCCCTAACCTTGCATACGTGAAGTCTGTACATGCTTTATCTTCGCATTGCAAAGTCTATACATTACAAAGTCTACACACTGCATTACACACTACAAAGTCTATACAAGGTTCTATAGTCTTAAACTGATAATTCTCTCTATCTGACAGGTACTGTTCGTGAAGCTTAAGAATTGCACGTGATCCGAGGCTGGAAGGGCTGACAGGATGATGACACGTGGTCAAGGCTCTCTAGGCGGGAAATGTGGAAGCCACACACCCTCTTGCTTGCTGCTGCTATAAAAGGAAGTCTTCTTCCTCAGGAGAAGGCTGATCGAAGCTGTGAGAGCTGAAGTAGAAGAGCAGAAGCAGTGAGTGCCTGCACGATCTAGTGAGAAAGAAAAGTGAAGTAGAACGAGAGAGAAAGAGAAAGAAGAGCAGAGTGTAAGAGAAGAAGCAGAAGAGAAAGAAGAGAGAGAGAGAGAGAGAGAAGGAGTTCGTGGAGAAGAAATCTGTCCTCTGGCATTTGGATCAAATCTAAGCCAGACCTGCTCCTTTGAGAGCTATATGTTTTGTGCTTCATTTTCAGCTTTTCGGTGCTGCATTTCTTACTTTCCATTTTACCTTTCTTCAAGCTGTTAGTCAGCTGTTTTACAGAGGAGGATTCCTCTGGACAGCAAGCTGTGTTGCTCAGCGGGGCGAGGTGGATACCTCGGACGGGTTAAGCTGTAGTCCCCAGCGGATGGCTAAGCTGTATTGCCTAGCGGTAGCAAGCTGTGATGCTCAGCGGATGGCAAGCTGTGAGGCCCAGCTGATGTAGGCAAGCTGTGATGCCCAGCCGTTCAAGCTGTGAGTCAGCAGTAATCCACACTCGGGTTGAGTGTGGGGTGGATGTAGGTCTGGAGGACCGAACCACCTAAAAATCTCTTGTGTACGATGTGGTTTGATCTCATTGTGTGTTTGACGCTAGATGAATGCATAGGGGCGATATGGCTTGATTGCACACCGTGTGTTTGACTGTGGTATTGAGTGTCCTTTGATATTGTTATTCCGCAATTGCCCATTGTCCTTTTGAAGAAGGAAAGATTTAATTAGTTCTTCAGGTTATCTAGTCTTGTCTAGTTAGCGAACTAGATTTTTAGATGGGCGAAAGTTTTTAAGGGGAGATTCATTCACCCCCCTCTGAATCCACCGCAACAAACCCAACAGAGAGTTGGGGAAATATGATCACAAGTGTGTGGCATGAGTACCCTATTTTGTGTTGGAAGTTGTGCCCGCAGATGAGGTTGTGTTTTTGAAGAAGTGATCTCTAAGAGATTATGGGTCCCGGTTGGTGGCCGTGAGTGGCTGGTCGGGTTGATCGAGTGGTCGATCATGGTGAGATGCGTATTGTCTGGGGACCCATGTGCTTCGGTCGTGGCGTCGTCGACCAGGTTGCTGTGGTGGCAAGTGGCACTTGGTTGCCTTGGAGTTGTGTGCCATAAATTGTTCAGGTTGTGTCTCGTGGCTCTGTGGTAAGAGCGGAACCAAGATTGGCAGGCGTCCACTTGGAGTAATTCAGATGAGATAAGATTTGATGTGACAAGGCTGTGGATGATGCCTGTGCGTGGAGGTCCTTGATGGGATGTTGGCATTGGTATGTGTAGAAGTCAGCGGGTGGCTTGTCGAGATCTGGAATGTGCCCTTCGGACCTGGTGAAGGACCAGGAAAGAAGGAAGAAGTTGCATGAGTCGAAGGTTTCCCGTTGAGGAATGTCTGGTGACCAGTGGATGGTCTTTCACAGACAGAAGATGCTGGTGGTGGTTGTAGTTCGGGAATGGTGAGAGCCGTGTGCGATCGAGGCCTTGGGTGGTCGATCGTGAGGTGTGCCTTTTCCCGGATTGGATCTGGGATTTGTGAGAAGTTTATCATCTGGCAGAGTTGGTCGTGTTGTTGAGGGCGTATGGCTTGCCGCGTGTGAGCTGGTGGAAGCTCAGTGTTGGTTGTCCATGGTGCAGGGCGTGAGATCGGTCAGCTGGTTGTGGTGCTGGCGTTTGGTTGGTCCGCCGAGCATGGGCGTTGACCGGTGGTTGGTTTTTATGTTGGCTGAGGTGACACCAGACTTGTACTCTTTTGCATATGCCTACTCTGATGATCAATGTGTCTTGGATTGTGAGCGAGGCGTTGTCCGTGATCATTGTCTGGTCGCGTCCCTCAGGATCATGGTTTTTGCAAGTATCGAGGTTTGGTTAAGGCCCTAACGGTGCTGTCAGTTGGTCCTTAGCGTTCTCCCCTTATGTCTTGGTGCTTGTCCTCAATTTCGAGGATGAAATTCTTATAAGGGGGAGGGCTGTAATGTCCCGAATTTTTTCGGATATTTTTCGTGGGTCCCGGAGTGTGTTTTATGCTTTACGCATATTTTTCCCTGATATGTCTTCGGAACTTTGTGCATAGTGAACCGTTACGTTCTCCGACTCTGGGATGTGACCAGCGTGTTGTGTTCATCCCGAGGATCGCAGAGGTAATTTTTATTGTTTTTTTGAATTTCTGGAATTTTTAGGTCTTTCTATTAATAACCCCCCACCCCCTCTCTTTCTCTCATTCTCTCTTTCTCACACTCTCTCTTCTCTTTCTCTCCCCCTCTCCTCTGGGCAGCCGACGGGGGCGATGGTGGGGGAGGCAGGGACGGCGTAAGGGTGAGGAGCGTAAGAATGGGACGAGAATCGAGGCGGTGGAGGCGCAACGAGCTCAGACGTGCGTTCGGGTGCCCGGCGAGGGTTTCACGGCGTTTTCTTTATGGAGCGGCATCCACAGCACGTGAAATCTTTGGTGGAGGTAGGGAGATGGATCCCCAGCTCGTGTACTTCCTTTCTCACGATTTTGGTAGGCCGTGGTGAGCCGAGCGGGCTTATTTGAGCATTTTGGAAAAAAAACTATATTTTTGGGGAGTGAGCTGGATCTAACGTTTTAATACGTTATTCCGTGGTTTGATGGCGTCTTTGGATGCCTTGGGGCTTGGGGAAGGATTCCCCTTTGTTTCCCTTCACTTGGGTGTGAATGGGCTGTGGAACAGAGTTTTCCACCAAACTCGCCATTTTCGGGTTTCCGGAATAGAAACGGTCCTAACAGGAACTGCCTTTAGGTTAAGCGGTCCTCAAGGAGGCCGCTATTTGTCCGTTTCCCCATGTTTTGGGGCTGCGATCCTGCGATAGACCGCTACGCCTATCTTAGCAGTCTAAGGCAGACCGTTTTCCTGGATGGGCGGTCATGGTATGGCCGCCATTCGTCCCTTGTGTCGGTTGGCTAGGCGGTCGTGCGATAGACCGTCTGGCATGTTTTGCGGTCTGGTGTGGACCGCCTGGGTCCAGTGGCGACCTATCGGCCGACCGTTTTCCCTCTGAGGGTCTGCGCGGCCCCAAGGGTGCGTGTTGACCGTTGAACGAGCCTTTTACTTTGCGGTCACGGGATTACTGCCTTGTTTCTGGTTGCAGTCTTAGAGTGACTGTTTTAACCTTGTTAGCGCCCCATAGCGTTGCGGTCCGATGGAGGCCGCTTTTGCTTGGAGCGGTCTAACGGTAGACCGTTTCATTCTTTGAATGGTATGGCGGTAGACCATTGGTTTTGGGATTTGCGGCCCATGTGAGACCGCTTTCTTCTCCTGGCGGTCCAGGCTTGACCGCCTTGGCCTTAGACGGTCCAGGGAGGACCGCCACTTGGGTTTCGTGCTTGCCGTGCCCGTTTAGCATTGTGTTGACCCTCGGTCAACCCGATTGTGACCCAGTGGTCAACCTTCGATCTCGTAAGTGTCTCGGACACCCCGTGGGTTCCGTGACCGAGTTTTGGGTGTCCGGAGGTACCGTGTTATCTCGAATAGCCTGCCCGTAGGTTTGGTGGATCCGGATGACCCCTCGTGTTTCAGGTTTTCATGTTCTCGCTAGATCGAGTCACTGTGTATCGGTATGAGTGCGGCGGGCCTTCCCCGTACAGTGTAGGTTCTCTGGAAGGTGGTTTTCGAGTGGGCCATGCTTATGGCCTCGGACTGTGAGTCTAGTCAACCAGCCTGGGGCTGGAGGTTTCCTGTGTGTGTCTCTTGGATAGGGAATTGTCTTTGCGGCCTGTGAGCTACCTCGGTTTTCACGTTACCGTGGTTTTAAACCTAGGGATTAGGTCAGATTAACGGCGTTGTGCCGTTGTGTGCGACGGTCTTGACCTGAGTCGTGTGACTCAAGGACCGTTGAGTTTATTAGGTCTAGTGGACCATCCAGAATCTTGTGGTCCCGAGCCACCTGTTGCTCCGCGTTACTCGTGATGGGTGCGTGCGTGGCTTTCCGTGTTCACGTTTAGTGACCTCCCACTAGTCGTAGCATTCTTACGGCACGCGTGTGCTGACCCACCCAGGGGTGGTGGAGCGGCTTACCCGAGAGAGACTGTAATGTCCCGGATCTTTGCTGGATCCTTAATAGGTCTTGTTGGATCTTTATGGATCTTTCGGGTCTGTTTCGGTCAATTTCCGTTCGCTTTTGTGTCTTCCGAGTTGAGTTTCACGATCTGTGTGAGTTTTTTTCCCGTATTATCTATGGAACCCTACGGTGAGTTTATTTGTCAATTCATCGACTCGAGGATGCTGCAGCGACGATGTACTCTCCGAGCCGATCATTTTGGCTATTTTTGCGTATTTTTCTGAGATAGGGCCAAAAATTGGATTTTTCAGAAATTAGGAAAATTCCTAATTTCTTTCTATAAATTCAACTCATACTATCTCTCCTGCTCATTTTCAACCTAATCTTCTCTCACTCTGTTCTCTCCCGTCTCTGGGCCGTTCAACACGGGGCGCGCGACCGTGGAGAGCTGTCCGAGGCGTGAACGTGCTGGGGTGATTGGTTTGTGGGTTGGAGCAGCGGTTTGAGCGTGGTGGGCGCGATCCCTCGGTGGATTCCGAGAAGGCGCCGTTCGTGTTCCAGGCAATTTTCGGCATGGTTTAGTCCCTACGGGGTGCGGTTTCTTTGGTGGAGGTAGGGTGACGGTTCCTCACTTCCTCCTACATGTTTTCCCTGCCATTGCACGTCGTTTGGCACGGAAACGGCCGAGTTTGGGCTTGTTTAGCCTAAACCGTGATTTTCGGGTTTTGTAGGGTTCGCCGGAAAATGGCAACCATTTTTAGATCAGTTATTGTCAATGGACTCCCTGGGACATCAGCGTTCCATAGTCACTAATTTTATTTCATTTGGTGGTCCCGTTTGACCGCTAGGGCTCCGGGAAGTCTGGAAACCCTTTTTGGGTGATTTCGTTAGAAACGCTTGTTTCTTGCGATCTGTGCGCCGTTTTGACTCCGGATGGAGTCTATGTGATTGCATGTGTGTCCAGGGTTGTATCCCCTTCGTCTCGGGATGAACGAGGTGTGGAAAGGCCTCCATTGGGCTGATCCCATGGTTTACTGGCCGTGGTAGTTGTGCGGTCATCTCTGAACTGCACATCTACACGGGCGGCCACCCTCTGACCGTTTATCCCCTATCATTTTTGGGTCGTGCGGTCTCGCGATAGACCGTGTGAGGTGTTGGACGGCCAGGTATTGACCGTCCATCCCTTTCGGTGGGTTTGTGTGGCCGGGTTGCGACCGCATATCCCTGTTGACCATTGGTCAACCTTTTATGCCGGTTGAGTTGTGCGGTCCAGTCAAAGCCGTTTTGACTGGTACTGTTGTATGTCGGTTGGGTTGGGCGGTTTGGTCAAAACTGTTCTAACCTGTGGGGTTGAGGGTTGAGCGGCCAATCCCTGATCGTTCATCCCTTTGGGCGGTTCTTCCTTGACCGTCCATCCCTTGGGCTGTTGGAAGTCGGGCGGTCTATCCTTGACCGTCCATTCCCTTGAGTCGTCTGTTCCTGACCGTTCATGTCGTTGAGCGGCTATCCTTTGACTGCCCAACGAATGATGCACGTTGTTTGCCCCGTTGTTTCCGGGTTGTGTCGTGTTAGAGTCGTTGCTTTGGTCTGGTCGTCTACGTGAGTTAGGGCGGTGTTTCTAGTGGTCTTGTCCTGGACTGCTAGTGTTGGTTTGTGTGTCTGGTGGTTCCCTAGAGCGATTGATTCGGGTGAATTATGTGCGGTCTATTCCTTGACTGCTATAGTTTCTCCGAGCGACTTAATCTAGGACCTCCAGTGTCTTTGCCTCTGGTTGCGTGGCGAGTTCTCCTTGACAGCTTGGTTGACCTGGCGGTCGAGTGATGGATGGCCTATGCCCAGAGAGTGGTTTTGTGACGACCCAGAGATCCGGATACCGATATATCGATATCCTCGATATACCGATATCAAGAACTGGGGAGGCCACCTAAGAGGCTAGTGAGGCCCTTGAAGGGTTAGAAAGTTCGCTGAGGAGGCGCACAACGAATTGGAATCACACGCAAGCGCACATTACTTAAATTGAAAGTTAAAGATTTGAGTAGAAGCAATTTCAAAATATCAGAGTGATAAACAGTATGTACACTAGTCCAGAGTCGCAAACGTACAAGTCCACAGCACAAAGGGAGTCCCAAAAGTACAACTACACGGGGTATACCCCGGTCAAAAGTACTCAAAAGGATAGTCGAACCAACGCTGGCTTTCTAAAAATGATTTGCAGGGGCACGGGAACCATCGGCGGGAGGCTGTGGCTGCTCACCTGAAAGAAGAAGGAGTGAGTCACAGCCAGACTCAGTAGGGGTCACGCGGATCCCTACATCGCACCAACAAGTAGGCATGCAAATATAAAGCAATTAGAGCATGCATTTAATGTAGTAAACATGCATTGGCATAACTAATACAAGAGTAGCAAAGCTGTAAAGCCTAACTAACAGTCAAAACAACTAACTATATGCCAATACAAATGTATACATTAGCGTCTGAAGCTAAATCTACCAGTAGAAAGAATCTCAACTACTCCAAGTGACAAGAGACCGTAGAGGGTACCCACTAGAAAACAAAGACCAGAAGCGCCCACTGACGGCTTACACTGCGTCCCAAGCAACTCACAAGTCAGACTGACAACAAGCGAGTGGCGCAACAGTACTGAACCAAGAACTAGTCAGAGTAACACTCGTCAGTGTTAGTCCAGGCCTCTGACCACGTGTGCACACACTGACTCCTGCCTAGAGCCAGGTCTCTAGCTAGTTTTCCCCCGCCGTAGGACGCTACGGTAAAGAGCCGGGGGCCCACGGTAGCTAGCTTACAAACCGCTCGACGGGTACGCCCCTTCCACCTTCGCCAGGCGGATTCACACTGAAAGTCTTAGGGCTAAGTCTAGTGGTCCTGTCACAAGGAAAGTGGAACTACTCTACCGGGATGTAAAAGTGCGCCATTGTTTATAAAATAACTTAAACATAGCGGTTATGCAACATGAAATGCATGTGAAGATGAACCGACCATCTCTTATAATGACAGAGGGTGTGATGGTCTAGCCCGGACCGTTTCATAGTGTAACGGTCCAGGGTAGGTGCGTTACGTCACTGTAACATGCCTACCGGGGGCCGTCACGCTCACCCGAGACCACCTCCCCATACTCAGGGGGCGGCGGTGCGTAACGCACCAGGGGCAGTGCGTTACATGACTGTAACGCACTCCCTTAGGCGCGTTAGAGGCACCCGAGTCTATCCAAAGAAACAAAAGCACAGGGTGTGACGGTCCATGGCGGGGGCGTTACACTGATGTAACGCACCCTCCGAGGCCGTTACACCCACCCGAGGGGTATGCTACACACAGGTATCAGGGAAATGTAACGCGCCTAGGCTGGTGCGTTACAGTGCCCTAACGGCCCTCCCAGGTCCGTTAGGTGGTCCCTCCCCCCAGCTACACAGAGGCTGTGACACGCCCGAGAGGGGCCGTCACACTCACGTAACGCACCGGGACGAGTGAGTCATGTGTGTGACGGTCGCTGGAGTGACCGTCACACGAGCTGGGTCGCGAGTATGTCTGTATTAAAATCGGAACATCCCCCGATCGACCAAAATCGATGGGGCTCGCAAATACAACCTGTTCCCTGCTCATGCACACATCTATAGCAACAATTGAACACTAGGAAACATGCAAAATGATGCATATGGAAGATCAAATCATGAAAATATGCTCATGGGGCTAAAAATACAAATATTGACAATGGCATGCGACTAGGCTGTAGAATGACGTGCATGTGGTATGGAAATGCTCCTAGGGAGATCGGGAATCCATCCCCCTGCCTGGAACGAACCGAAACGGCTACGAACATCTCAAGCCAAGGCGAAGCTCCCACGCTCCTCCTCACCCCATCCCGTCTCCTCGAGCCACGAACCGTGCCGAGGTGGGCATCAACGTGCTCCACTCGTCGCCACGAGTCCAACGGCGCCCTCCACGCCGTGATCCGTCGCCGTCTCTCCCGCTTGCCCAGGGAGATAGAGAGAGATCGTGAGGAAGAGGGGGAGAGGAAATGGGGGAGAGAGAGATCGAGAGAGGGGGAGAGGTGGAGGTGAGGGGTGTGTACGTGAGGGAGAGAAAAAAAAGGGGGTTGACATATATTTATTATTTTGAAAACAACCACTCTTTGCAAAAAGACCCCCAAGCCTCCAAAATTGCGTAAAAGCATTAACATAACCGAATAAATGCCAGAAAATGGCCTAAAAATCCACAAAAATAGCCAAAGTTCGCAGAATAAAACCTAAATCCGAACCATCAAAGATCCGCTAAGGCACGGGCCTTACAGTCCCTCCCTCCTAATAAAAATTTCGACCCCAAAATTTAAGAAGGAGAATAAGGAGGAAATTGCAAAGGATTCATACCTCAAGCAAACAAGAAAGGAAAAAGGCGTCTCATCTCATCCTCACGCTACCAAGTAGCTTCGTTGCCCGAGTGACGTTGCCAAACGACCTTAACCAGCGGAATTACCTTATTCCTCAACCGTTCCTCACGACGGTCTTCAATTCTGATGGGGTACTCCGGTGTTAAGGCCGGCAGTCACTTCTGGCCAAACAGCATCATCGAGGACATGAGATGGATCAGAGACATATTTCCTCAATTGGGAGACATGGAACACATCATGAATAGCCTGCATTGCCGCTGGCAGCTGAAGCCGATACGCCACCAGGCCCACACGCTCCACAATCGGAAATGGACCAACATACCGCGGACTGAGCTTTCCACGCTTCCCAAACCTCGAAATGCCTTTCATCGGAGATATTTTAACGAACACCATATCTCCATGCTCAAACTATAGTGGTCGTCTGCGCTGATCTGCGTAACTCTTCTGTCGACTCTGAGCTGCCAACATTTTCTGCCTGATCAGACGAACCACATTAGCACATTGTTGCACCAGGTCGGGTCCTGTCAAAAGTCTATCACCGGCGTCAAACCAGTTTAAGGGAGTACGACACGGACGACCATATAGTGCTTCATAAGGTGCCATGCCGATGCTGGAGTGGAAACTATTATTATAAGCAAACTCCACAAGTGGAAAACGGTGACCCCACGAACCTTGCCATTCAAGTCAACACGATCTCAACATATCCTCAAGAGTCTGAACCGTCCTTTCTGACTGACCATCAGACTACGGATGATAAGCTGAGGAAAAAGTCAATTTAGTGCCCAAGGCCTTCTGGAAACTGCGCCAGAAGCTGGAGGTAAAATGTGGGTCACGATCTGACACAAGTGAGACCGGAACACCATGCAGTGGCACGATCTTTTCAATGTACAGGTCGGCCAATCTCTGCACACTCCAAGCAACTTTAATCGGCAAAAGTCTAGCTGTTTTAGTCAATCTATCGACTAACAGCCAGATTCCATCAAAGCCCTGAGAAGTCCAAGGCAAACCCACCACAAAATCCGTAGTGACGTGATCCCATTTCCATTGCGAAACTTCTAACGGCTGAAGCAATCCACCTGGCTTTTGGTGTTCGGCTTTCACTTGCTGACAAGTTAAGCACTTGGAAACAAACACAGCCACATCCCGCTTCATACCTGGCCACCAGAACTGCCTTTTTAGATTCTGATACATCTTGGTAGTGCCGGGGTGAATAGAAAAACGGGCCCCGTGAGCCTCGCTCAGAATTGCACTTCTCAATTCCTCAACAGCATGAACATATAACAGGCCACGGCAGCTGACAACCAGTTCATCATCAAACTCAATATCATGCATCGATATGACACGGGTCAAATCAGAGTCAGCCTGTTGGGCCTCTTTAATCTGCTGATATAGAGTCGAAGACATAGCCAAACTAGCACACACAGCCACCATTGGATCCACGGGAATATCCACACTGAGTGCCTCACTAGGAAGCTGTTCCCACAATTTCCATTCCTGAAGCAATAGTTGACAGACTTGCACTTTCCTGCTCAGAGCATCAGCCACAACATTCATTTTACCGGGTTGATAGGAGAGTGTAAAATCATAGTCCTTCATATATTCCATCCATCGGCGCTGTCTGAGATTGAGGTCCTTTTGAGAGAACACATACTGTAAACTCTGGTGATCTGTAAAGATTTCAAACTTTTCACCATACAGATAGTGCCTCCAAATTTTCAAAGCAAAGATCACTGCATCAAGTTCCAAATCGTGGGTCGGATAGTTCTCTTCATGCTGTTTCAACTGCCGGGATGCATAAGCAATAACCTTACCATGCTGCATCAACACTGCCCCCAGACCTACCCGAGAAGCATCTGTGCAGACTACAAATCCACCCGAGCTAGAGGGTAACACCAGCACTGGAGAAGAAGTGAGTAGCATTTTCAATTCATTGAAGCTCTGCTCACACTGATCTGACCAGACAAAAGGAACATCTTTACGGGTCAGTTTAGTCATTGGTGCTGCTATCTTTGCAAAGTCTTGAATGAACCTGTGGTAATAACCTGCAAGACCCAGAAAACTTCTTATCTCTGTCACTGTCCTCAGTTTCTGCCACTGAAGAACAACCTCAATCTTAGCAGGATCCACTGTGACTCCATCACCCGAAATCACGTGGCCTAGAAAATGAATTTCCCGAAGCCAGAACTCACATTTACTGAATTTAGCATAGAGCTCATGGTCTCGTAGAGTCTGCAACACGATCCTCAAATGCTGCACATGTTCTTCTTCAGAAGTCGAATAGACAAGAATATCATCGACAAAGATCACAACAAATTGATCCAGAAATGGCCAAAACACACGTTGCATTAGGTCCATAAAAGCTGCAGGAGCATTGGTCAACCCAAAAGGCATAACCAAAAACTCGAAATGACCATACCGCGTGCTGAAGGCAGTCTTTTCAACATCAGATTCCCGGATTCTCAACTGGTAATAACCAGAACGGAGATCAATCTGAGAGAAGACAGAGGCAGACTGTAACTGATCAAATAAATCATCGATCCTGGGCAAAGGATACTTGTTTTTAACAGTCACCTGATTCAACTGTCTATAGTCAATACACAGTCTCAGGCTCCCATCTTTCTTTTCCACAAATAGAACAGGAGCACCCCATGGAGAAAAGCTGGGTTGGATATAACCCTTTTCTAGCAAATCAAGCAACTGCGCCCGCAGTTCTTTCAGTTCAGCTGGAGCCATCCGATACGGTGCCTTGGCCAAGGGTGCCATACATGGGATCAATTCAATTAACATCTCAATCTCTCGCTGCGGAGGTAAGCCCGGTAACTCGTCAGGGAACACATCGGGGAACTCACAGACAACAGGAATACTACTGACATCCTGCTGAGGTGCCTCAACAGCAACCACTGAGGCTAAGAACCCTTGACAACCTGCATCAAGTAATCTACGGGCTCGAATAGCAGAAATAATCAAGCAAGAGGAACGAGACCGAATACCTTGAAAATAGAAAGCTGGTTTCCCAGGTGGCTGAAAGTAGACTTTCTTGGATCTACAGTCAACCACGGCTCCATATTGTTCCAACCAATCCATGCCCAAAATAACATCATACTCTGACAACTGTAAAGCATACAGTCTTGCTGGCAACTGACGGTCACTAACCATTACAGGAGACTCCTCGAGACACAATGGGGTGAACATAAAATCTCCAGATGGTAACTCAACCAATAAATCACAAATGACCTCAGTAGTGGGCTCCTCAATACATGCAAGAAAATCCTCAGAAATAAAGGAGTGAGAAGCACCCGAATCAAATAATACACGAGCTACATGACCATAGAGCATGATCGTACCTTCCACTAGGTGAGATGCAACAGCCTCCGCGCGAGTAATATGAGAAACCTTCCCTTTTTGCTTCCTGGCTGCCACAGAAGATTGTTGGGAAGACGCCGAGGCTTGAGGATAGAATTGTTGGGAAGACGCCGAGGCCTGAATTGAGACTGTTGAGGCTGAATAGATTGAGAGAATTGCACTGGCATTGCCTTCATCGGACAGTCTCGAACAATGTGACCCAGCTTGTCACAACGAAAACAAACCACCGGCAACGAGCATGGCTTGCCCGGGTGGTTACCGCCACACCTCCAACACCGCTTAGGCTGATTGGGCGAGGAACCCTGACGCTGAGGAAAATAAGGAGCAGAAGGTTGAACAGTACTAGAAGAAACCTGCTGATCGAATTTCTTCTTGGACTTCTTGAATTTGAACTTCTTGCCCTTCGATTTAGAAAAAGAGGCACCACCAGTAGTAGGAAACATAGGGGAAGCTAATGGAACAGTCGGTTGGTACGTCGGCTGAAACTGCACCGCCTGCTAAACTATCCCGGTCTGAGAAAGCCCCCGAGTCCTTGCCAATTCCAACTCTAGAGCAACAGCCGCCTGATATGCCGCATCCAAGTCGGTTACCCGAGTTGCAAACAATGGCAGGCTCAACTCCGCTTTCAGTCATCGCAGAAATTGCTGAGTCTTCATGGCTTCATCAGCGAAGATGTGGGGCGCATATCGGCCCAATTCAAAGAACTTCTCTTGGTACTGCAGCACAGTCATGTCACCTTGCGTCAGCTCCAGAAATTGATACATCTTGGCAAGTTTAAGACAGGCTGGAATATAGGCACGCTCAAAAGCAGCAACAAACTCGGCCCGGGTGATATGCCGGAGCGGACGGGAATGGAAAGCAATCTCCCACTCCGTAGTCCACCAAGTGCGCACGGTACCCTGCAGTTGATAGGTCGCCAACATGACCCTCTCATCCTCCGCACACTCCATCGACTGGAACGCGCTCATGGTGGCATCAAGCCACGCTCTCGCTGCTTCCGGGTCCGATAGACCCTCAAAAATAGGTGGGTGGAAAAGCAAGAATTCCTTCAACGCTCTGCCACGGCCACCCGGGAAAACATCACGTGGGGCAGGATTAACAGGAGCCGGCGCAGATGGGGCAGCAGAGGTGCCACTCTCCTCCCGAGGTGCCCGAGCTCTCCGCCAACCACGAGGCAACATCTAGAATCTGAGAAAACACGGAATAACAGAAATTCCATCAATAATCACGAGAAACAACCTAAGCCAGCAATAGACGACACAATGGACTTGCTCTAGACTAGCACGGATTTCAATTCCTTGAACGAGTCCTCAACTTCGCTCTAATACCAACTGTGACGACCCGGAGATCCGGATACCGATATACTGATATCCTCGGTATACCGATATCAAGAACTGGGGAGGCCACCCAAGAGGCTGGTGAGGCCCCTGAAGGGTTAGAAAGTTCGCTAAGGAGGCGCACAACGAATTGGAATCACACGCAAGCGCACGTTACTTAAATTGAAAGTTAAAGATTTGAGCAGAAGCAATTTTAAAATATCAGAGTGATAAACAGTATTTACACTAGTCTAGAGTCGCAAACGTACAAGTCCACAGCATAAAGGGAGTCTCAAAAGTACAACTACACGGGGTATACCTCAGTCAAAAGTACTCAAAAGGACAGTCGAACCAACGCTGGCTTTCTAAAAATGATCCGCAGGGGCACGAGAACCACCGGCGGGAGGCTGCGGCTGCTCACCTGAAAGAAGAAGGAGTGAGTCACAGCCAAACTCAGTAGGGGTCACGCGGATCCCTACCTCGCACCAACAAGCAGGCATGCAAATATAAAGCAATTAGAGCATGCATTTAATGCAGTAAACATGCATTGGCATAACTAACACAAGAGTAGCAAAGCTGTAAAGCCTAACTAACAGTCAAAACAGCTAACTATATGCCAATACAAATGTATACATTAGCGTCTGAAGCTAAATCTACCAGTAAAAAGAATCTCAACTACTCCAAGTGACAAGAGACCGTAGAGGGTACCCACTAGAAAACAAAGATCAGAAGCGCCCACTGATGGCTTACACTACGTCCCAAGCAACTCATAAGTCAGGCTGACAACAAGCGAGTGGCGCAACAGTACTGAACCAAGAACTAGTCAGAGTAACACTCATCAGTGTCAGTCCAGGCCTCTGACCACGTGTGCACACACTGACTCCTGCCTAGAGCCAGGTCTCTAGCTAGTCCCCCCCCCCCCGTAGGACGCTACGGTAAAGAGCCGGGGGCCCACGGTAGCGAGCTTACAAACCGCTCGACGGGTACGCCCCTTCCACCTTCGCCAGGCGGATCGACATTGAAAGTCTTAGGGCTAAGTCTAGTGGTCCTGTCACAAGGAAAGTGGAACTACTCTACCGAGATGTAAAAGTGCGCCATTATTTATAAAATAACTTAAACATAGCGGTTTATGCAACATGAAATGCATGTGAAGATGAACCGACCATCTCTTATAACGATAGAGGGTGTGACGGTCTAGCCCGGACCGTTACAGAGTGTGACAGTCCAGGGTAGGTGTGTTACATCACTGTAACGCGCCTACCGGGGGCCGTCACGCTCACCCGAGACCACCTCCCCACACTCAAGGGGCGGCGGTGCGTAACGCACCAGGGGCAGTGCGTTACATGACTGTAACGCACTCCCTTAGGCGCGTTAGAGGCACCCGAGGCTATCCAAAGAAACAAAAGCACAGGGTGTGACGGTCCATGGCGGGGGCGTTACACTGATGTAACGCACCCTCCGAGGCCGTTACACCCACCCGAGGGGTATGCTACACACAGGTATCAGGGAGATGTAACGCACCTAGGCTGGTGCGTTACAGCGCCCTAACGGCACTCCCAGGTCCGTTAGGTGATCCCTCCCCCCAACTACCTAGAGGCTGTGACGCGCCCGAGAGGGTCCGTCACACTCACGTAACGCACCGGGACGGGTGCGTCACACGTGTGACGGTCGCTGGAGTGACCGTCACACGAGCTGGGTCGTGAGTATGTCCGTATTGAAACCGGAACATCCCCCGATCGATCGAAATCGACGGGGCTCGCAAATACAACCTGTTCCCTGCTCATGCACACATCTATAGCAACAATTGAACACTAGGAAACATGCAAACCGATGCCCATGGAAGATCAAATCATGAAAATATGCTCATGGGGCTAAAAATACAAATATTGACAATGGCATGCGACTAGGCCGTAGAATGACGTGCATGTGGTATGGAAATGCTCCTAGGGAGATCGGGAATCCATCCCCCTACCTAGAACGAACCGAAACAACTACGAACGCCGCAAGCCAAGGCGAAGCTCCCACGCTCCTCCTCACCCCGTCCCTTCTCCTCGAGCCACGAACCGTGCCGAGGTGGGCGTCAACGCGCTCCACTCGTCGCCACGAGTCCAACGGCGCCCTCCACGCCGCAATCCATTGCCGTCTCACCCGCTTGCCCAGGGAGAGAGAGAGAGAGATCGTGAGGAAGAGGGGGAGAGGAAATGGGGGAGAGAGAGATCGAGAGAGGGGGAGAGGTGGAGGTGAGGGGTGTGTAGGTGAGGGAGAGAAAAAAAAAGGGGTTGACATATATTTATTATTTTGAAAACAACCACTCTTTGCAAAAAGACCCCCAAGCCTCCAAAATTGCGTAAAAGCATTAACATAACCGAATAAATGCCAGAAAATGGCCTAAAAATCCACAAAAATAGCCAAAGTTCGCGAAATAAAACCTAAATCCGAACCATCAAAGATCCGCTAAGGCACGGGCCTTACAGGTTTACCGACGGTCTGGTTTTCCGGTGCCTTGGCTTGACCTTGGAATTCGCCCATCGTCACGTGGACATCATCCGATGTCCTATGAGGGTTGTAACCGTGTTTCGAGGTGGCCAAGAGTGTTTGTGCTTGTATGACCTTGTTGGGTTCCGGTCAACCCGGGGTGACCCAGTGGTTAACGGGTGACCTTGTGTGTGTCTCGACGGTTCTGTCCAGTCCGAGACTTTGGTTCTGCATGTCTCGAGGATTTGCCCTACCTCAGTTTACGTGTCCAGATGTTGTGAGGGCCTTGCTGTTCCTTCGGGCCTTCGTGTGTCGTTTCTCTCACCTGTGTCACTTTTCTGTGGCTTAGGACTAGCCTGATCGATGGCGTGTACCGTCATGCGACGATCTTGACTCCGAGTCGTGAGACCCAAGGATCGTCATGTCAACAGGTTTAGTTGTTTGTCCTGAGTCTGTTGGCAGTTGGCTAGCTGCCTTGGTGCTTCGTAGTACGTGTGACAGGGCTTCCTTAGACTATCTATACTCTAGCACTTGTGTTTTAGAGTCTGTGTCTTGTGAGCCTCCACTAGTCGTACCCTGTGACGCAAGCTTTCTAGTGCGTCATGCCACCGGGAGTGGTGGATGGGCAATTCCCGACGACACAGTTCTTAAGCTAGTTCTGTGGGCCCCGGCCTACCGTAGAGTCCTACGGGGGATAATACTAGCTAGAGGCCTGGCCTAGGTAGTGGTCAGTGTGTGCACACGTGGTCAGGGGCTGAGGACACGTGCCGACGGGCGTGACCCTGACTAGTCACTCGCAGTTGTGGTACTACGGTCCTGTGTCCGTAGGTACTGTTCTTCCTCGGAACCGCGCTGTTCCTTGGACCTGGTTCTAAGAGTGACCAGTCTCCGTGTAGACGAGACACTTGTGGCGCAGTGTAAGACGTCAGTGGACGCATCTGACAGTTCTTCTTGTGGGAGGGCGCTCCTATCACTTGACTGGTGACTCTCGCGTTTCTCGGAGTCTGTGTTCCCCTTTCCGAGTCAGCTAGTCTTGGCTTTGTCCAAGATCTGCTTCCCTGGCCGTGTCTGTCCGTTCTTGGCTGTGTCCAAGATGAGCCTGGGGTTGTGTGCACGACGATCCAATCGTGTAGGCTGTCACGTCTGTGTTGCATGTCTAGGACCTTCCTAGATTTCGCCTGTTGTTTGGCTTGTTTTTGGATGACGGGTTGGTAAGGCCCGACCGTGCGAGTTCGGGATTGACCTTTCCGTTAGTCCTGTGAGAGTAGCTTAGAGAATTGAGTTCATCTCGGTAGCCATGTTTCTGTTCGGTTCTTCCCCTTTTCCGTGTTGCTTCCCTTGTCTCTGACTTGTTCCCTACTCTTGCTTCCATTTTCTATTGACAGCTTCTTAGTGTAGTTTTCCTGCTTTACGACACATGCTGTTTTCATTGTTGTTGCTCCGTGTTACTGCGTGTTTTTCAGTGGGGATCCGCGTGACCCCTACTGGGCTAGTGACACGAGGCTCACCCCTGCTTTTCAGGTGGGTGGCGTCTTTGGCTTCCGCAGACTCTGGAGTGGCGTGTCTGTAGCTGCCAGCTGTACCTACGTCCGGCTTCCCCCGACTTCTGTGTACGTTTCTTCTTCTGTCAGACTGTACTTGTCTTTTATTTGTGGGCTGGACTCTGGTATGTAATTGTGTAAATTCTAAATTGTTAATAAAAATGTAATTTTATTTCTTGCTACTTTAGCAAACCGATTTAATGAAATTTAATTGCTTACTATTATATCTGCTATTTCAATGTACTCCACACACTCCATTTTCCCTTCGGCGCTTACCCGCGCTTGGGAGGCCTCGCAGGTACCAAGTGATCTCGGATATATTCGGTAGTCCTATCGGGTATATCCAGTATCCGGACCCTGGGTCGCCACAGAGACGGTTTTTAGGCTAGTTACCGTAGGGCCCCTCGCCTTTGCAACCTGAGTCCAGCTGAGGCGAAAAACCAGCTAGAGGACCCGACCTATAGTGGATGGTCTATGTGTGCACACGTAGTTGGGGGCAGAGGACATGCGCTGACGAGCGCTGTAATATCCCGGACCCTTCGGATCCTTCTTCTTGGGTCCCAGATTTATTTTCTCGGAGAATTTACTTTTGTTATGCCCGGAATTATTTTTTGAACTTTTTTCGGGTTCGGAACCGTGCATTTCGGATCAGTTTCGGAGGTCTCGGAACGTGTTCCGTGGTTTCTGCGTGTTCTCCTCCGGTAAACCTACAAAATCCCATAGCGGGCGAACCGAGTCGTTCACCAACTCCGGGATGGTACCAGTGTGACCGGTGGGTTCCGAGGATTGTGGCGGTATATTATTCTATTTTTCTATATTTTTCAAAAAATCAGGATTTTCTATATAAACCCCATTTCTTTTTCTTTTCATTTTTCTTTTCCCCCCTTCTTCTTCTTCCTCTCCCGTGAGCGACCGGCGCCCCCTCCCCTCTCCCTCTCCCATGGACGCGACGGTGACCTCCCCTCCGACTGCAAACGGCGGCGAGGCGACGGTGCGGCGGCAACGGTGGTGGTGTGGTGATCGCGGCGGCGTGCGTGGCTCGTGGAAAGCTCGGGAAGAACGAGGGTTTCAAGTGAATTTTTGAAGATCGACGGCGATCCGTCACGTTTCGGGCGACCCCGAGGTAGAGTGACGATCCCTTGCTCGGCATTTACCTTTCCTGTGATTTCTAGGCCGAGGCAAGGTCGAGAGAGGGTTATTTTGAGCCGGGAAGAGAAAATCTTGTTTTGGGTATGGAGTGTCCGATCTAGTGTTTTAATCTATTTAAATGTGGTTTAAGGGCATCAAATGGTGCTCAGGGGCTTGGGGAAAGGTTTCCCCTTTGTTTCCCCTTCACCAGGGGGTGAACGGGGCATGGAATGGGGATTTTGGGGTTTTCCAGTCGTTCTCGGGTTTCTAGAAGGCTAGCGGTCGTTCCAATGACCGCTTCTTCCCGTTAGCGGTCGCCATACGACCGTTTTTGGCGCCCTGTATGTGGGTTGGGCCTAGCGGTCACCCGATAGACCGCTAGAGCCCAAGTGGCGGCCTATCGGCCGACTGCTAGTCGAGTTGGCCGGCGTGGCCTTCGAAGCATTTTTTACCATTGGGTTTTTGACCATTGGAGGTTTTGGGATCTGGCAGTCGTAGGGACGACAGTTTTCTTCCCCTTAGCGGTCCAAGATAGGACCATTTTTGGGTCCACAGCCCGTGGTGTGGTGGTCCATCAAGAGACCGCCTACTCCTTATGGCGGTCTAGCGCTAGACCGCTAGCCCATGTGACGGTCCAAAGGAGGACCGCCAGCGGTTTATGTCCGACCGGAGTTCGTGTTTGGCCGATTCGAGTCCCATGTGAGTGGACCTCGATCCACGTGCTGACCAGTGGTCCGACTGATGCTAGGCATCATGTGGGGGCCACATGTTAGGGTGCCATGGGATCCCGGGAGGTGGTGTTCTCGGCTCGTGTCACCGTGAGTCAGTGTCAGTATGAAGAGCGGATCTCGTACTTTGTCTGGTTTAGACGTTGTTTTCTGTTGACTAGAGAGTCTACTCCTTCTGTGACCCTCCACTAGTCGTAACCTTCCGACACGCGAGTGGTCCCACCAGGGACTGGTGGCGAGGCTACCCCGAGAGACGGTTTCTAGACTGGTTTCCGTAGGGCCCCACGTCTTGCAGCCAGAGTCCGGCTGAGGGGAAAATCAGTGAGAGGGCCAGACCTGGGACGCATGGTCTGTGTGTGCACACGTGGTGGGAGCAGTGGACCCGCGCTAATGAGCACGACCCCAGCTAGTCACTTGTTCAGTGGTTACTTGTACGGTGTCCCAGTTCCACTAGGGGTCGAGGGGGACACCTGAGGCGCGGTCTAAACCATCAGTGGACACATTCGGCCTTGCTTCTAGTGGGCGGTACTCCTGTCTTTGTTTGGTAGCGACTCTTGGGTTTTTAACGAGTTATCTCGATTTTCATGCCGTGTGTTCGGTACTAGACGTAGCAGGGCTTTTCCGTTTATTTATTCCTGCAGCTTCCCGTTCTACGTCTTGCTAGTGGTAGCCTTTAGCTACTTTTCGCGCAGTTTCTCGGTTTGCAAGGTAGGGACCGGATGATCCCTACTGAGCCTTTTGTTGGGAGGCTCATTCCCTGCGTATTTTTCGCGTTTCAAGTGAGACGAGGCTTCAGGGGAGCACTTCCGAGGCTCCACGTGGTTCAAGTGCCCAGGGTTAGTTGCCAGTTGCCAGGCCGGGGTATGCCCCGTGTAGTTATACATTCTTTTCTGCGTTGTACTAGTTGTGGACTACTATTATATTTTAGACTGTTTTTGTTATCTTGTGCACCATGTAATTTGTTAATGTTAATTATTAATTTCCTGCTTATTCATATAAATTGTGTAGTTCTGCAATTATTTTAAATTTTTGTGTATTTCCACACCATCCCTTTAACCCTTCCGAGTCTTCAGGCTAGTGGGTGGCGGTTCGGGATTCAGGTTATCGGGTCTCTCCCGGTATTCGGATCTCGGGTCGTTACAGCTGGTATCAGAGCAGTGGTCGTGGATATATATAAGAATTACAAATAATTACAGTGGTCCACTAGTCCACAACAATGATGTACAGTCAGCACTGGTTTAGGGCATCGTGTGTTTTATTGATTTCGCCATTTTCCGTGTCTTCTGTCTTTTGCAATAGGTGAGTATGGCGCCGAGGCGGAGGCCACGCTCTCAACAGGGATAGTCGACAGAGGAGCAGGAGGAGCAGAGCAGAGTGCCACCAGCTGCCACTGAGGCAGGGGATGCAGCGAGAGTTTCGGGGGCAGAGGATTCCTTTCGGGGTATGTTTCAGTACATGACTCAGCAGTTTGGCGGAGATGCTGGTGAAGGCTAGTCGTCCAGGGGTAGACCCAGTTGTGCAATGCGGGACTTCTTTCAGTTCCATCCACCCTACTATGGCGGCCAGCTAGATCTGGATGTGGCTAGAGGTTGGCTCGATGAGATGGAGAGAGTGTTCAGTTCTATGAACTGTGTCGAGGAGGACAAGGTGATGTTGGCTTGCAACCAGTTGCAGGGTACGGCTCGATCTTGGTGATCTTCAGAGTGGAAGGCGTCCTTTCAGCCATGTTCCCTCCAGCTGATCGTGTGGAAGGACTTTGTTATGGTCTTCGAGCGTACTTATTGCCCATCCTATAGTCGGTACGTAGAAGTGCATCAGTTTTTGGAGTTGGTGCAGGGCGACATGTCAGTGTTACAGTACAGGGCTCGGTTCGTCGAGTTAGGCCGTTATGTGCCCCATATCATGGAGCACAAGGGATTGAAGATCGAGCAATTTGTTCAGGGTTTGAGGTAGGATCTAAGGCACCTTCTGATGGCGAACGCTGCTACTGATTTGGAGACGGCATCTCGTGTAGCGGCATCTTTGGAGCTAGATATGCAGAAGATCCGAGGACAGGGTGGCCAGGGGCAGTCCCATTCAGGCCGCAATCAGCAGATGGCTACCCAGCAGCAGAGTACCTTCCTACACACTGCGAGTAGTTCGGGAGCAGCGGCACCAGCGATGTCTACGGTAGGATCTGCGTCTTTCGGCATGAATATTAAGAAGTTCTTCCGAAAAGGTTTCGGTAAGAAGGGCAAGCATGGTAGAGATCAGAGGTAGGCGTCTTCAGGAAGTGTGCAGCAGCCGATTCCCTATCAGCGTCAGGGATCAGTGGGTGGATCGCGGGGATCGTGTCCCTAGTGTGATGAGTCAGATCTAGGCAGGCAGTGCACGGTGCCAGTGATTTGTTTCAGATGTGACCAGCCGGGACACATGGTGCGTGACTATCCTCAGAGGCCGCGTCAGTCACCAGAGCAGCATCCTCAGCAGTGACAACAGTAGTACCCTCAGTAGCCACAGCAGCAGCAGGGGCAGTATCTACCACTACCCCGGTCAGCGAGTGTGGGGGGCAGGCAGAGGTCCCGAGGCCAGATTACACACATGACCAGGGCAGAGGCAGAGGCATCGCAGCTCATGGGAGGTACCGTTCAGATTTTGTGTTGTGCGGCTCGGGTTTTGTTTGGTTTTGGCGCGTCTCATTCGTTTATTTCGGAGGATTTCGCGCTGAGTATCGAGGAGCCGGTGACCCAGTTGTCCTGTGATTTGGCAGTGGAGTTGCCTTTGGGTGATTTTATGATCACTCCGTATTGTTTCGATGAGGTTCCTGTGTGGGTGGAAGGGCGGAGTTTACCAGCTAGGCTCTATGCGTTGCCGCTTCAGGACTTTGATGTGATTTTGGGCATGGATTGGCTTGAGGCACATCATGCGTTGGTGGATTGTGGCTCGAAGAGGGTTTATTTTCGGCGACTTCGTGGACCCACCTTCTTTTTCCAAGGTATCAGGTCTTCCTCTTCCTGCTTTCTTATTTCTACGATTCGTGCTCGTCATTTGCTTGATGCGGGTTGTCAGGGTTTTCTCGCTTTTGTGGTCTTGGTAGACCAGCCGTGTCCAGATGTCGAGGACATTCCGGTGGTGTGTGAGTTTCCCGATGTTTTTTTCGGAGGACTTACCTGGATTGCCTCCCCAGCGGAAGATCGATTTCGTTATCGAGGTTGTGCCGGGTACGGGACCTTTGGCGAAGGCTCCCTACCGTATGGCTCCCGCTGAGTTGAGGGAATTAAGGGCGCAGTTGCAGGAGTTGCTCGCCAAGGGGTACATTCACCCTAGCTTCTCCCCTTGGGGTGCGCCAGTATTGTTTGTGAAGAATAAGGATGGTAGTCTGAGGTTGTGCATTGACTACCGGTAGCTGAACGAGGTGACCGTCAAGAATAAGTATCCGTTGCCGCGGATTGATGATTTGTTCGACCAGCTTCAGTCTGCTCGAGTGTTCTTGCGGATTGATTTACTGTCCGGTTATTATCAACTATAGATTCGAGAGTCTGATGTAGAGAAGACGGCGTTTAGCTTGCGATATGGGCATTATGAGTTTTTGGTGATGCCATTTGGGCTCACCAATGCCCCCGCAGCGTTCATGGACTTGATGCAGAGGGTGTTCCGTCCCTACTTGGATCAGTTTGTGATCGTGTTTGTGGACGACATCCTTGTTAATTCGCAGTCTGCAGAGGAGCATGCATATAATTTGAGGGTTGTGTTGCAGACTTTGCGAGATCACCAGTTGTATGCAAAGCTCAACAAGTGCGAGTTCTAGCTTCATGAGGTGCACTTTTTGGGACACATGATTTCTGGTGATGGTATTTCCGTTGATCCAGCCAAGGTCGAGGCAGTGATGTAGTGGCCGAGGCCAAGGTCTGTGACGGAGATTCAGAGTTTCTTGGGGCTTGCAGGTTATTATAGGAGGTTCATTCAGGATTTTGCTCGTATTACAGCCCCGATGATTAGGCTTATGCGAAAGGATGTGCCGTTTGTCTGGACTAGTGAGTGTGAGCAGCGCTTTAGGGAGCTGAAGAGGTTGCTCACCTCGGCACCGGTGTTGGTGTTACCTTCTGGATCAGGAGGTTTCGTATTGTGTACATATGCTTCTGGGGTCGGATTGGGTGCTGTGCTGATGCAGCATGGTAGAGTTATGGCGTATGCGTCGCGGTAAAGCCACACGAGGAGAACTACCCTACCCATGACCTTGAGTTGGCGGCTGTGATCTTTACTTTGAATATTTGGAGGCATTATCTGTACGGCGAGAAGTTTGAGGTGTTCACTGACCATCAGAGTTTGAGATATATGTTCACCCAGAAGGACCTTAACCTCAGTCAGAGGCGATGGGTGGAGTATATGAAGGATTATGACTTCACCCTATCTTATCAGCCAGGTAGGATGAATGTCGTTGCCGATGTCTTGAGTAGGAAGGTCATGGTCAGCGCCATGATGGCGAGGAAGTGGAGGCCCTGGGAACAGGTGCCAACCGTGACATTTAGGCTTAAAGTTCCCCAAGAGTTGGGGTCAGCTGTTCTTGCGGGCTTGACTGCCACGCCCGCCATTCGTCGTCAGGTGACAGATGCTCAGCATGCAGATCTTGAGTTGCCCCGGATTTTGGCTTTGACTGATGTGGAGTTCGGTGAGGACAGAGCCATGAGATTCTGTGGTAGCCTATACGTCCCAACCGAGGAGCAGGTGAGGGGTGCGGTGTTACTAGAGGCTGATGCGGCACGGACACGGGGACCAATTCTACGTGGTATAGACCTCGGAGTCTAGATGCGGACGCGACCATCAACACATGATGGGAGTGACGATAGGTCCGACACGGAGAGCTCCTATAGGCTATACGTCGCTAACAGAAACGCAAGCTCACTCGTCGTCCCAAGCGATGGAAACGCGGATCGTGCGCGGTTGAAGAACCGGCAGAGTTCAAGGTAGTCAGACTCACTTCCGGACTCGGATCGAGTCGCAGGACGGGTCACTCTCACACTCACAGCGGTGACATGGACACACGGGCTAGTACCTATCGCTCTCGACAGCGGCAAAAGACCATATACTAGCTAAGAAAATGAACGTCAAGAGGTTAAGACCATTACCTTCACGCACCCGGCGTGGCGAAGACAATCCCGACCGAATCACGGACTCCCGGCTAACAATTATTACAGCAATACACTAAGTCGACCCACTCCACGCAGGGAGGTAAAAGGTCACATGTGGGGTCCGGGAATCACGCAACTCGGGTTGACGGGCAGCATCTTGATATCTTCCGGTGGTGCCGAACTCCGCGTTTTCGTGCTTTCCGAACGGCGGCTTCTATGGGCCCGTGGGGCCCACGGGCGGCGGTGTCCTCCGGATCTGCGGGGGTGGGACCCACTGTGATGAGGACCCCTGGTGGCGCGCCTCCACGGACGGCGGTCGGCCGGGAACACCGAACGGGGGTCGATCGGCCCCGATTCCCAACTCTCGAACTAATAACCCACGGATTTTGGTTGCTGTCTTCCGGCGCGCGCTCCAGCTAAAACGGCCGCTGCGGTCAATCCCGACGTCGGATCGGGACGCATGAGCTATCGTTGGAAAGCTCTCTTCAAATACTTCAATCTAGACGCAGAGAGATCTGTTGGATCTGGTCGGATCAGAACTTTATTGAATTTACAAGTCCCTGTTGTATAGTAATCGAAATCTCAGATCTGCAGGGCACTTGTCTGAGAACCACCATTGACCGCCTAGTAAACCTCCGATTCAGCTCTTGAGCTCTTCTTAGGAGTTGTAGAGAATCAAACCACGGAACTGGGAATATTTTTAGAATTTGATTTGGAGGTGGGTGTGATTTTTTATGATTTTTGGGGTGACTGGTGGTCGGATCTGGGAACAGGTGGACAGAACTGTAGATGGGTCTGAGAACGATTTTTAGAAAATATGAGATGGGTGAATCAAACATTTATAAAAATTGTGGATGAAGGGGTAGATGGATGGAACCCCCAGTAAAACTGGGCTAACTAACAGAAATCAAAAAGTGGATCTAAGACATGAAACTCAGGACGGAGGTGAACCTGGACAGAATTCTGGCAGAATCGAAATGGAAGAGTGGATGAAAATCAAAAATTAGCAAACGTGATCTGAATGCTGTCCTGATTTTTGTGGGTGGAGAGGAACATCCCAGGAACAACTCCTCCAAATTTGGTAGCCAAATGAGCTCGAGGAAGACCTGTGAATTTCGAACAAGCTGTTGTGGTACTGCGCAGGCAGAACTCCGTTGATGGCGATGGCGGTGCGGTAGCGGCTCGTGGCGGCGGCGGCGATCGTCGGAACCGATACACGAGGAGTCACATCTCAGAATGGAAGCCTTCACAGCATCCAAGGGGGAGAGGGAGAGGAGAAGGGGGCGCACCAAGCTGGAGCTCCAAGAATTACTTTGATTCAAATGGCATTAATTCTTCCAAAATGGAAAATACAAGCTTAAATAGGTTACATATCACATCCATCCACAACCGTAGGATCAAGGGGTGGGAGATGAAGGGCTGGGATGGCATGTGACACACACACACACACACACACACACACAAATAAGGGGAGGGGGGCGGCCTATTGACTATGGTGGCAAGGGGGGGACAAGTTGGTAGCCACCTTGGACTTTGAAGTCCACTTGTCTCCCATGTGCCTTTTACCATTCAAACTTCTAGATGCCTCCATTTGACATGTTGACTGACCCCACATGGGGCCCATGGGCTGAGGTGGATCAATGGGATGGGGCCTGGGGGGCCCGTGGGGCCCACGGGGTCCAAATTGTACATAAGCCCCTCTTACAATCAAAATAGCAAACCGAATACGATGAAATAAACACAAATTACACACAAATAAAGTTTAACTAAATATGATAAATGGGGAGGCACAAGGCGGAGTCTCCAGGCTGTCTCCGAGGCAGATGGACGCTGAGGTGGCTCGAGTCGTGCTCCGTGTGCGGTACCGGTAGCTCGGCGTGTCGCGCCGCTCAACTGCTCGGGTGTCCGCACCAATTCTCCCCGGGTGGGAGAAACTCGACCCTGTCGAGTAAGGGTCTGCATCGCTCCTATATCGCTCCAGAAGGTCCGGATCGATCCGCTGCAACTAGCCTTGTTTGATCCATGTGTCCTCAGTAGCGGGCCGTCCTCTCCATCGCACTAGATAGCGCGGGTAAGATCCACTCCTGGTAACTGTCACTTGCTCGTCCAGTATACGATCTATATGCTCACGCTGCCGTGAAAAAGGGGCTGGAGGTGGAAGTGGACACTCAGGTGTGGGATCACTCTCAAGGGGAGGAGATGGCTCAAAAGGCTCACTAGGGATCACCGCTAGGTCCCTATATGCAACAAGATCCGATACATTGAAGGTAGAGCTTATACCATATTCCTCGGGCAGGTCCACAACATACGCATTGGATCCAACGCGTTTCAACACTCTAAAGGGACCGGCTTCGCGAGCTTGCAACTTCTTAACGGTTCCAGAGGGAAACCGTTCAAGTCTTACCCTGATCATGACGTAGTCGCCCACGTGGAACTCTCGGTGGTGTCGGTGGGCATCGGCTAACTCCTTGTACCGTGCATTGCTGGCCTCAATGTGGCGACGGATGTCGTCATGCAAACTCCTAACATGCCTAGCAAACGACTCGGCCGACTCCGACACTCTAGCATGGATAGGCATGGGGACAAGGTCAACGGGTTTCCTAGGCCTACGACCTGTGACAATCTCAAATGGACTCATGCCGGTAGACCTATTCACCGAATCATTGTATGCAAACTTAGCCATGGGTAAAATGAGATCCCAATCCCCAATGCGGTCCCTGACTAGACAGCTCAAAAGATCTCCCAGACTCCTATTGACTACCTCGGTCTGGCCATCTGTCTGGGGGTGATATGCAGTAGAAAACTTGAGGTGAGTACCCATCATATGTCATAGTGTCTTCCAAAAATAGGAAGTGAATCTAACATCACGGTCAGACACTATAGTGCGAGGTAACCCGAACTTGCACACCACATGAGTAAGGAATAGGCGGGCTACCCTAGAAGCATCCGAAGTCTTCGAGCAAGGGATAAAGAGGGCCATTTTCGAGAAACGGTCAACCACCACATAGACCGAATCATGCTTCCTGGAGGTACGTGGCAGTCCCAAAACAAAGTCCATGCTAACATCCTGCCACGGGACATCAGGCACGGGAAGAGGCGTATAAAGGCCCGAGCTTTGCTTCTTCATCTTGGCCGTAGCACATGTACGGCACTTAGTCACGATGTTAGCAACATCGCGCTTCAAGCTCGGCCAATAAAATCGATGCTCCACTGCCTCAATAGTCTTGTTCCGACCAAAGTGGCCGGCTAGACCTCCCGCATGTAGTTCCCACACTAAGAAATCTCGAACCGAAGTTCGGGGAACACATAGCCTGCTACCTCGAAAGAGGTAACCCTCCTGAAGCACATACTCATCAAGGTCTCTTGAGGGTCCGGCCTGGAGAGTGGTAAAAATCTGACCGAAGTCAGGACAATCAACATAGGCCTCCTTCATCTTCTCTAACCCTATGACCTCGGCACTCATGGTGGTAAGCAAACATGCTCGCCGACTCAAGACATCAGCCACCTTATTCTCCACTCCAGCCTTATGTTTCAGCACAAAGGTGAACTGCTGGAGATACTCGACCCAACGACTATGACACGAGTTAAGCTTCTTTTGCGAATGGAGGTACCTCAATGCCTCGTGGTCGGAGTATAGGACAAACTCCTGATGTAAAAGATGGTGCCTCCAATGCCTAAGAGCCTGAACAACTTGGTAGAATTCTTTATCATATGTGGAATATCGCAGTTTCGCGTCATTTAGCTTCTCGCTGAATTATGCGATCGGGTGGGACTCCTGACTCAAAACTCCTCCAATCCCAACACCTGACGCATCACAAGAGACCTCAAACACCTTTGAGAAATCAGGCAATCGAAGGATAGGTGTCTGGGTCATGTGCTCCTTGATGTCCTTGAAGGCGGCAAATGCGGCCTTCGTCCATACAAATGTGCCCTTTCGGATACAATCTGTGATCGGGGCGGTGATGGAGCTAAATCCGCAGATGAAGCGATGATAGAACGTCGCAAGACCATGAAAGCTGCGGACATCATGAACGGTACGGGGTTCCGGCCACTCAACAATGGCCCGGACCTTCTCCGGATCGGCAGAGACCCCCGTACTAGACACAATGAAACCCAAGAAGGTAAGCTGAGGTGTCATGAAGGCACACTTATGTGTGTTCGCAAACAGCTGCTCTCGCCGAAGAAGCAGACAGACCTGCTGAAGGTGGTCTAAGTGGTCCCCTGTGGTGCGGCTATAGATAAGGATATCATCAAAATACACTACTACAAAGACTCCAATGAAAGGTCGAAGGACCTGAGTCATGAGTCGCATGAAAGTGCTAGGGGCATTGGTCAACCCAAAAGGCATGACCAACCACTCATATAGACCGTCCTTGGTCTTAAATGCGGTCTTCCACTCATCACCTGGCCTAATCCTCACCTGATGGTAGCCACTCTTAAGATCGATCTTCGAAAAGATAGTGGCACCTGCCATCATGTCCAGCATGTCATCAAGGCGGGGAATAGGGAACCTGTACTTCACAGTGATTTTGTTGATGGCACGACTATCAATGCACATTCTCCACGTGCCATCCTTCTTCGGGGCGAGTAATGCGGGTACAGCACATGGACTCATACTGTCTCGAACAGACCCTCTCTGCACTAACTCATCGACCTGCCGTTTAAGCTCGGCATGCTCCATGGGACTCATGCGATAATGAGGAAGGTTGGTCAAAGAAGAGCCCGGAACAAGGTCGATGGCATGCTGAATATCCCGCATAGGTGGGAGTCCCTCGGGAAGCTCATCGGGAAAGACATCAGCATACTCCTGCAGAATGGGAACAACCTCGGGTGGGAGCTCACCCTCGGAGTCCCGCTCCACCTCTCGGACCGTAATGGCAAACACCGGACAGCCCTGACTAAGCTCCTGCTCCATCTCCCGGGAGCTAATCATCATCAATCTCCTCGTCGAGGGCTCTCCTGGGCCAGAGGTAACGGTCATAGCCCTAGCTGGGGATGGGGTACTAGGCCCGGGAACGGAAGGCTTCGGAGTACTAGGGCCAGTAGGACCCCTGACTGATGGGCTCCTAGGCCGAACGGGTTGGAGGGTGACCTGCTGGCCAGTGTGGTCGAAGGTACAGGTGTTCGACCGGCCATGGAGCGTGGCATCCCGATCGAATAACCACGGCCTACCAAGAATGATACTGCCCACTTCTATGGGGAGAACATCACACCAGATCTCGTCATGGTAGGAGTGGAGCTGCAGCGGGACCAAGCACCGCAGCCTGACCGAAATGGAAGTGGTATCCACCCATGATACCTGATAGGGGCAAGGGTGGTCTACGGGTGTGAGACCAAGACGAGTGACAGCGTTCGTGGAGATTGCATTGATACAACTCCCGCTATCGATGACCACCTTGCAAATTTGCTTTCCCAGCCTACAGAATACATGAAGGATAGTAGTCCGTCGCCAGTCATCACTGACCTGTGGCTGGGTGAGGATACATCTGACGACCCCCACGTGGGTATCGTCCGAATGCTGGGCATCCTGGGCCTCACCTCCCATCTCATAGTACTCGTCAGCTAGCTCTTCATCGGCCTCATAGCTGACTAACTCGAGGTCCGTAGGGGTGGTATCCTCTGCATGTGTGTCCCCAATGTGAAGAGATGGGCGGGTGGGACACTGGTTGGCGAAATGGCCAAACCCATTGCAGCGATAACACTGCTGCCGTGATCCACTAGGCTCCCCAATCATAGGTCATTTACCTTTATCCTCCCGACGGATAGGAGGCGTAGGCAACAAAGGACGTGCAGGAGGTACGGGTGCCGGTGGACGGGCTATGGGTGGGGTTGTAAGATGCTGGGGATGAGGAAGGTCCCTCAGGGGTGGAGGACGAGGCCTAGGAGCAAACGGCTCGGGACGAGCGGGCTCCTGAGGTCGAGCCATGGGGGCCCTCGGATACGTGCCAGATGAGCCACGGGGCTCGACACTACGAAGGGGAAAAGAGCCCAACCGATGGGGTGACTCGAACTCGGCCTCGAATTGCTCCAATTCGAGAGCTATCTGATATGCCTGCTCCAAAGTGGTTGCATTGCGGCGAAAGAGTTCATATTGATAATTGGGCCGCAAACCTCTTCGAAAGCGGGATATAGTCATAGTGCTCTCTTCCGTGACCCCACACCGTAAGTAATACTCATCGAACTCGGCGGTGTACTCAGTCACGGATCGGTTCCCTTGGGAGATGCTTTGCCACTTGTCTATGAGACGTTGGCGATATGAGGCAGGAAGGTACTTCTCCCTCAACTTGATTTTCATATCATCCCAAGTACCGATCTGAGGTTGACGTCGCTGGTTGAGCAGGCTCTCCACATTGATCCAATAAGTTTGGGCCTGCCCTTGCAGCTTCATCTTTGCGTATCGGACTCTTCGGTGGTCCGTCATCTCAAACCACTCGAAGTATCAGTCCATGCCGGCCTCCCAATCTAAATACACCCGAGGGTCCAAGGACCCGCTAAAAGTGGGAGGGTCCGCACGCACGCCCCTAAGAATGCGGTCGTCCTCCTCGTCATCACGATTCCGTCGTTGATGATGACGACCGTTACCCCCTTGATCATTATCAGATGCATAATCATCCACCACATGCACCTGTTGAACCCCAACATTCTCCGCCTGAGCTCTTGGTACAGCAGGTTGCTGAACCGGCTCCTGTTGGCCGTTCGTCGGCGCGGGTTACGCCGCTACTGGGCCCCTCTCGAGGATGGCAATCCTCCCAACTAAACCCTGGATGGACTGATCCGAACTCTCGGCCCGATCCTCGAGGGCTTTCATCCGCCCTTCTAGACGCGTTCCTATGCCATCCATACGCGTACTAAGACCATCCATACGCGTGTCAAGACGTTCCATAATGGCTCGAAACATCTCGGCCGTCGAGGACTCATCGGAGCTACGGGCCCGGGAGTCCGCCATAGGTGGTGGTGGTGAGTATTGGGTACCTCGACGGGTGGGCATGCAACTGACACACGACCTAGAAGACACCGACTAATGCAAACACTCACTAAATGATGCACTTAGACCTAAACCAATATCCGGTACGTGGCGGAGTTAATCGATCCGAAGATCACTCCCGCAAGTGTACGACCTCCCGATAGGCGTAGCCTAACGTTCGGACAACACCTTTTAAGATACCGAATTATCGCGATGAAATGCAATTTTAAAACACTTTTTTTTGTTTTGAAAATAATGATGATCCTAGACTTGACTCAGACCATGATGCATGCAAGACTTATGCAATGACTACCCTAGACTCGACTCGCTCTGATACCAAACTGATGCGGGACGGACACGGGGACCGACTCTACGTGGTATGGACCTCGGACTCTAGATGCGGACGCGACCAACAACACATGATGGGAGTGACAATAGGCCCGACACGGAGAGCTCCTATGGGCTATACGTCGCTAACAGAAACGCAAGCTCACTCGTCGTCCCAAGCGAGGGAAACGCGGATCGTGCGCTGTTGAAGAACCGGCAGAGTTCAAGGTAGTCAGACTCACTTCCGGACTCGGATCGAGTCGCAGGACGGGTCACTCTCACACTCACAGCGGTGACATGGACACACAGGCTAGTACCTATCGCTCTCGGCAGCGGCAAAAGACCATATACTAGCTAAGCAAATGAACGCCAAGAGGTTAAGACCATTACCTCCACGCACCCGGCGTGGCGAAGATAACCCCGACCGAATCACGGACTCCCGGTTAACAATTATTACAGCAATACACTAAGTCGACCCACTCCACGCAGGGAGGTAAAAGGTCACATGTGGGGTCTGGGAATCACGTAACTCGGGTTGACGGGCAGCATCTTGATGTCGCCCGGCGGTGCCGAACTCCGCGTTTTCGTGCTTTCCGGACGGCGGCTTCTACGGGCCCGTGGGGCCCACAGGCGGCGGTGTCCTCCGGATCTGTGGGGGTGGGACCCACTGTGATGAGGACCCCTGGTGGCGCGCCTCCATGGACGGCGGTCGGTCGGGAACACCGATCGGGGGTTGATCGGCCCCGATTCCCAACTCTCGAACTAACAACCCATGGATTTTGGTTGTTGTCTTCCGGCGCGCGCTCCGGCGAAAATGGCCCCTGCGGTCAATCCCGACGTCGGATGGGGACGCATGAGCTATCGTTGGAAAGCTCTCTTCAAATGTTTCAATCTAGACCCAGAGAGATCTGCTGGATCTAGTCGGATCAGAACTTTATTGAATTTACAACTCCCTATTGTACAGTAACTGAAATCTCAGATCTGCAGGGCACTTGTCTGAGAACCACCATTGACCGCCTAGTAAACCTCCGATTCAGCTCTTGAGCTCTTCTTAGGAGTTGTAGAGAATCAAACCACGGAACGGGGACTATTTTTAGAATTTGATTTGGAGGTGGCTGTGATTTGTTATGATTTTTGGGGTGACTGGTGGTCGGATCTGGGAACAGGTGGACAGAACTGTAGATGGGTCTGAGAACGATTTTTAGAAAATATGAGATGGGCGAATCAAAAATTGAGAAAAATTGTGGATGAAGGGGTGATGGATGGAACCCCCAGTAAAATTGGGCGAACTAACAGAAATCAAAAAGTGGATCTAAGACATGAAACTCAGGACGGAGGTGAACCTGGACAGAACTCTGGCAGAACCGAAATGGAAGAGTGGACGAAAATCAAAAATTAGCAAACGTGATCTGAATGCTGGCCTGATTTTTGTGGGTGGAGAGGAACATCCCAGGAACAACTCCTCCAAATTTGGTAGCCAAATGAGCTCGAGGAAGACCTGTGAATTTCGAACAAGCTACTGTGGTACTGCGCAGGCAGAACTCCGTTGATGGCGATGGCGGTGCGGTAGCGGCTCGTGGCGGCGGCGGCGATCGTCGGAACCGATACACGAGGAGTCACATCTCAGAATGGAAGCCTTCACAGCATCCAAGGGGGAGAGGGAGAGGAGAAGGGGGCGCACCAAGCTGGAGCTCCAAGAATTACTTTGATTCAAATGGCATTAATTCTTCCAAAATGGAAAATACAAGCTTAAATAGGTTACATCTCACATCCATCCACAACCGTAGGATCTAGGGGTGGGAGATGAAGGGCTGGGATGGCATGTGACACACACATACACACACACAAAAAAAAAAATAAGGGGAGGGGGGCGGCCTATTGACTATGGTGGCAAGGGGGGCACAAGTTGGTAGCCACCTTGGACTTTGAAGTCCACTTGTCTCCCATGTGCCTTTTACCATTCAAACTTCTAGATGCCTCCATTTGACATGTTGACTGACCCCACATGGGGCCCATGGGCTGAGGTGGATCAATGGGATGGGGCCTGGGGGGGCCGTGGGGCCCACGGGGTCCAAATTGTACATAAGCCCCTCTTACAATCAAAATAGCAAACCGAATACGATGAAATAAACACAAATTACACACAAATAAAGTTTAACTAAATATGATAAATGGGGAGGCTCAAGGCGGAGTCTCCAGGCTGTCTCCGAGCCAGATGGATGCTAAGGTGGCTCGAGTCGTGCTCCGTGTGCGGTACCGGTAGCTCGGCGTGTCGCGCCGCTCAACTGCTTGGGTGTCCGCACCAGAGGCTCATGGGAGTAGGTACACCGTGCACCCAGGAGCGACGAAGATGTATCGGAACTTGAAGAGACAGTTTTTGTGGCCTGGCATGAAGAGAGATATTATTGAGTTTGTAGCTAGGTGCCTGACTTGTCAGCAGGTGAAGACGAAGCATCAGCGACCAGGAGGTATGCTTCAGCCCTTGGAGGTCCCCGCGTGGAAATGGGACCACGTGACCACTGATTTTGTGGTGGGATTACCGAGAACTCCGAGTGGGCATGATAGTATTTAGTTACTGGTGGATAGGCTGACGAAGACGGCCCGGTTATTACAGGTCAGAGTCAGCTAGAGTGTGCCCAAGTTAGCTCGTCTTTATATGGAGCGGATCGTGCCTTTACACGGGATTCCTATTTCCATTGTGTCAGATCGAGATCCGCATTTTACTTCTAGATTCTGGAGGAGTTTGCAGCGAGCTCTTGGAACCGAGTTATCTTTTAGCTCAGCATATCATCCTCAGTCAGATGGTCAGTCAGAGAGGACCATTCAAACGCTAGAGGATATGTTGAGATCCTGTTGCCTAGAATGGCAGAGGAGTTGGTTTCACCATCTACCATTAGTGGAGTTTGCCTATAACAACAGCTATCATTCGAGCATTGGGATGGCTCCTTATGAGGCGTTGTACGGGCGACCATGTCGGACTCCGCTCGATTGGTTTGAGGTTGGTGAGCGTGTTATGACGGGACCAGAGCTGGTGCAGCAGTGCGTGAAGTGGTGCAATTGGTCCATCAAAACATGTTGGCGGCTCAGAGTCGGCAGAAGAGATACGTTGATGTGAGAAGGCAGCCCCTCAGTTTCGATGTCGGTGACCGAGTATTTTTTAGGGTTTCTCCTATGAAGGGAGTGATGCGCTTTGGCCAGCGTGGGAAGTTGAGTCCCCGCTATGTTGGCCCTTTCCTCATTGTAGAGCGCATTGGTGAGGTTGCTTATCGGTTGCAGCTTCCTCAGGAATTATCTTCTGTGCATGATGTGTTCCATGTCTCCATGCTGAGGAAGTATATGCCCGGTGATTCTCATGTGTTGGAGGATTCTGTTTGGCCCGAGGTGACTCCCGATCTGTCTCTACCAGAGTTCCCCATCCGTATTGAAGATCGGTGAGATCAGCACCTGCAGAACAAGGTTATTCCCCTGGTTAAGGTGGTGTGGCAGCGGCACTTCGACGGAGAAGCATCTTGGGAACGTGAGGATGAGATACGTTAGCAGTTCCCTTATCTCTTCGAGTGAGTTTCTCCCTTTCTTTTCCCTGTGCTTTATTTTAAATTTCGAGGATGAAATTTGTTTAAGGGGGGAGGGCTGTAATATCTCGGACCCTTCGGATCCTTCTTCTTGGGTCCCGGATTTATTTTCTCAAAGAATTTACTTTTGTTATGCCCGGAATTATTTTTTGGACTTTTTTTGGGTTCGGATCCGTGCATTTTGGATCAGTTTCGGAGGTCCCAGAACGTGTTCCGTGGTTTCCGCGTGTTCTCCTCCGGTAAACCTACGGAACCCCATAGCGGGCGAACCGAGTCATTCACCTACTCCGGGATGGTACCAGTGCGACCGATGTGTTCCGATGATCGCGACGGTATATTTTTCTATTTTTTATATTTTTCAAAAAATCAGGAGTTTCTATATAAACCCCATTTCTTTTTCTTTTTCTTTTTCTTTTTCTTTTCCTCCCTTCTTCTTCTTCCTCTCCCGTGAGCAATCGGCGCCCCTTCTCCTCCCCCTCTCCCGTGGACGTGGCGACGACCTCCCCTCCGGCTGCAGACAGCGGCAAGGCGACGGCGTGGCGACAACGGTGGCGGTGTGGTGATCGCGGCGGCCTGCGTGGCTCGTGGAAAGCTCGGGAAGAACGAGCGTTTCAAGCGGATTTTTGAAGATCGGCAGCGATCCATCACGTTTAGGGCGACCCCGAGGTAGGGTGATGATCCCTAGCTCGGCATTTACCTTCCCAGTGATTTCTAGGCCGAGGCAAGGTCGAGAGATGGTTATTTTGAGCCGAGAAGGGAAAATCATGTTTTGGGGATCGAGTGCCAGATCTAGTGTTTTAATCCGTTTAAATGTAGTTTGAGGGCATCAAATGGTGCTCAGGGGCTTGGGGAAAGGTTTCCCCTTTGTTTCCCCTTCACCCGGGGGTGAACGGGGCGTGGAATGGTGATTTTGGGGTTTTCCCGCCGTTCTCGGATTTCTGGAAGGCTAGCGGTCCTTCCAGTGATCGCTTCTTCCCGTTAGCGGTCGCCGTACGACCGTTTTTGGCGCCCTGTATGTGGGTTAGGCCTAGCGGTCACCTGATAGACAGCTAGAGCCCAAGTGGCGGCCTATCGGCCGACTGCTAGTCGAGTTGGCCAGCGTGGCCTTCGAAGCATTTTTGACCATTGGAGGTTTTGGGTTCTGACGGTCGCAGGGACGACCGTTTTCTTCCCCGTAGTGGTCCAAGATAGCACCATTTTCGGCTCCACAGCCCGTGGTGTGGCGGTCCATCAGGAGACCGCCTACTCCTTGTGGCGGTCTAGCGCTAGACCGCTAGCCCATGTGGCGGTCCAAAGGTGGACCGCCAGCAGTTTATGTCCGACCGGAGTTCGTGTTTAGCCGATTCGAGTCTCGGGTGAGTGGACCTCAACCCACGTGCTGACCAGTGGTCCGACTGATGCTAGGCATCATGTGGGGGCCACATGTTAAGGTGCTGTGGGATCCCGGGAGGTGGTGTTCTCGGCTTGTGTCACCGTGAGTCGGTGTCAGTACGAGGAGCGGATCTCGTACTTTGCCCGGTTTAGACGTTGTTTTCCGTTGACTAGAGAGTCTACTCCTTCTGTGACCCTCCACTAGTCGTAGCCTTCTGACACGTGAGTGGTCCCACCAGGGAGTGGTGGCAAGGCTATCCTGAGAGACGGTTTCTAAACTGGTTTCCGTAGGGCCCCACGTCTTGCAGCCAGAGTGCGGCTGAGGGGAAAACCAGTCAGAGGATCAAACCTGAGACGCATGGTCTGTGTGTACATACGTGGTTGGGGGCAGTGGACCCGCTGTGACGAGCATGACCCCAGCTAGTCACTTGTTCAGTGGTTACTTGTACGGTGTCCTCGTTCCACTAGGGGTCGAGGGGGACACCTGAGGCGCGGTCTAAGCCGTTTGTGGACGCATCCGACCTTGCTTCTAGTGGGCGGTACTCCTGCCTTTGTTTCACAGCTACTCTTAGGTTTTTAACGAGTTGTCTCGATTTTCATGCCGTGTGTTCGGTACTAGACGTAGCAGAGCTTTTCCGTTAATTTATTCCTGCAGCTTCCCATTCTACGTCTTGCTAGTGGTAGCCTTTAGCTACTTTCCGCGCAGTTTCCCGATTTGCGAGGTAGGGATCGGATGATCCCTACTGAGCCTTTTGTTAGGAGGCTCATTCCCTGCGTGTTTTTCGCATTTCAGGTGAGACGAGGCTTCAGGGGAGCTCTTCCGAGGCTCCACGTGGTTCAGGTGCTCAGAGTTAGTTGCCAGTTACCAGGCTGGGGTATGTCCCGTGTAGTTGTACCTTCTTTTCTGCGATGTACTAGTTATGGACTACTGTTATATTTTAGACTGTTGTTGTTATCTTGTGGACCATGTAATTTGTTAATGTTAATTATTAATTTCCTGCTTATTCATATAAATTGTGTAGTTATGCAATTATTTTAAATTCTTGTGTATTTCCACACCATCCCTTTAACCCTTCTGAGTCTTCGGGCTCGTGGGTGGCGGTTCGAGATTCAGGTTATCGGGTCTATCCCGGTATTCGAATCTCGCGTCGTTACAAGCGCAACCCCAGCTTGTCCGTGTTCTGTGTTTCTAGTTACTTGTACAGTGTCTCGGTCTCCGCCTGGGGCGTCGTAGAGAGACACTTGAGGCGCGGACTAAGACGTCAGTGGACGCATCCGGCTTTGCTTCTGGTGGGTAGTGCTCCCGTCACGTGACCTGAGTTTCTCGTGAGTCGAGTTACGCGTCATGTCTGCGAGATGTGGTCTTGCATGGAGTTCCGGGTGTTTTCCCGATGCCGACGTCTAGGGGTTCCGGTGAGCGTCACCGAGGGCTTTTCCCTAGACAGCGGTGAGTTCTCGACGGCATGGTCATTTTCTTAGTAGCATGACTAGGGTGGTTCGTAGTCTGGTGGTCCCCCGACTGGGAGATCGGGGTGCGTGCTTTCCAGTACAATAGGAGTAGCTGTAGAGCCGAGATTTTATCGGCCACCGTGCTCACTGTTCCTGTGGTTACTGTTGTTCCTGCTGTAGTTACTACTTTTCGTTAACGTCGTGGTCCTCGGTTGGGGTTCTGTGGGACCCCTACTGAGCCAATGACAAGAGGCTCACCCCTACTTTTCAAGTGCGGCGGTTCTCCCTCGAGGTCGAGGGTGCTGTACGGAGGTTCTTAGTCGCCAGCTTGCCAGGCCGAGTGTTCACTTGGCGTTTGGTACGTTATTCTACCTTAGACTATACTTTTTGTTGGATTGGACTCTGTTGTAGTTGTTTATTTATTTCCGTTAATTATTGAATTGTTTTGCTTTATTTCCTATTTCTTTGTACCACCACACTCCTTTTTTAGCCCTTCCGAGCCCCGGCTCGTGGGCGACGGCCCAGGATTCGAATAATATCGGGTTCCTTTCCCGATATCCGGATCTTGGGTCGCTACACATTCACTCCTAGACTTCAATAAATTCAAACCACCATATTTTTGCCCTTAAATGGCTAAGAAAACATATTACATGAAAAACAGAAACTAATAGATGCGATCTGGGTAGAAATCACGCTCTCTAGATTGTTGAGCCGTTGGCCGTTGCAAACTAGATGACGAGCCATGAACGCGGTCTCCACTGGGAACGCGTTCGGATGAACATGGTCTTCTCGTAGGCTGCGATTATGGGGAGGTCACCTTCATGCCACGGTCTGTCAGTCTTCGTATCCACCGTTCTTCATGCCATCGTCGTTGTCCAATGTCCCCATGAAGGAGCATGCTAAAGTAGTGACATCGAGCCTCCTCTTTATGACTTAGTGCTCAGGTCATTATGGGTACCAGAGAGACTACACCAATGTGATCCAGAAGCTCACACAATGATGAAGAAGGGATACATTCATCATTACACATATACGGTTTGATATAGCACATGCAGTGTGAATTAAATTCTGATGTACCTTCACAACGTTAATCTAACCCTTCCGAGCTCCTTGGCTAGTGGGTGATGGGTCAAGATTCGGGTCATGCCGGTTACTTTCCAGTACTCAGATCTTGGGTTGTTACACCAAGTGTCTTCATGCTACTGGTCTATACAACACATGTCTAGCAAGAAGATCTATGGATCAAATCATTCTTCTATAGATCTGCTGGATCAGCTCGACGCCTCAATCCTCTATCGTCTAGGAGATGTCCAGCAGGTTTCGGTCTATACCGCGCCCCTAGGCATCACAGGAGGGGGCAGACAGTCCGCCATGACTATCAGCATGCTTCCCTACTCGCCAGCACACTCGCTCGATGGGTCGCTCCTCGGCCTGGCAACGGTTTGGGGGCTCCTCATTGGAACCCTAGCCATGCTAGGCGCATGCTACTTAGGCCGGTCCTTAGGGGAAGTCAGGAGGGCACAAGGGGCTATTGCTGTTAGCGCAGCAAGAGTGATATAGAAGGGGGGGGATGAATAGATCACTCCCAATTTGTAGAAACTTAGGCGAAAAATAAATTCTACTACTAACGCACCGCCTTAACCTGTACACAGAGAAATGTAAATGAGAATGAAGAACTGATCACATGGAAGCAAAGAGACAAGCAGATGAAGAGCGCAGATAACAATAGCAAACCACAGAGGAGGCACTCGGTTTTTAGGTGGTTCGATTGTAGTCCGCAATCTACATCCACCCCTCACTCCAACTAGAATGAGGATTCCACTAGACAATGCTAGATCAATGCAGACTCAGTCTGCGAATAACATGCTGCCACACAGCTTGAACACCCAAGGGAAACAAATCCCTCAACCAAGCTCTGCTACCCACAGAACTTGAAACCTGTTCTAGCTCCCAGCTAGAACACAACCGGAGAATCCTCTCCCTTCCTCCACACACCGGAGGGAAACTGTTAATGACAACCAGTCACTAACACCACCAGAGATCACCGATCTCTCTTCCTCTGCAACTCAGAGGGAAACTGGAGTAATACTCCCTTCCTCCACACACCGGAGGGAAACCAATTGAAATCAGAAGGATGAACAAAATGAAACGAAAATAAAGTAGAAACAAAAACCAATGAAGAAGAAATCGGTTCTGAAATCCAATACAAATGTAGCTTCAAATGAAGCAATTCATCAATCCACACACACTGCTCTCTCTCTCGAACAAACTCCTCTCAGATCTGGAACTCTCTGCTCTTTTTCTTTTCTGGATCGTGCAAACTCTCACCAATGGCTTCTGCTTTTTCTTTTCACGATCAGGCTTCTACTGAAGGATGAAGCTCTATATTTATAGCAGATATTGGCGTGTGGCTGCCAGGTTCCCGCCCATGCACTTTTTGCCAGATCATTTGAATTTCGACCACATGGCAGCATCCTGACTAGGTTGCCATCTACGTGTCATGCGCCTGTTGTCTTGGATCACGTGCCAGGTGCCAACCTCGGTTCACGTGCCCAATCATCAGCCTGAATCGCCTGCAGATAGAGACAGATTGAATGTATAGACTTAGTTAGTTCAGGCTATAAACACGAATGTATATACTTCAGAAACATCAACTGATTAAGTGTGTACAATGTGAGAGAGTGTACAGACTTAATGAATAAAGCGCATGTGAAGGCAGTGTATAGACATATGAACAATGCAAACGAATGGCAGTGTATAGACTTATGAACAATGCATATGAAGGCAGTGTATAGACTTATGAAGAACAAAGCAAACAAGCCTTACTAATGTGTACACTTTACATAGCCCAGCCACTGTGTAGACTTCACGAAGCCTCACCAGTGTACAGGCTTGGAAAGAGTGTGCTGTGAGCATTGAAGACTCAAGTTATAACACCAGAATGTATAGGGTTGTTGTCGGACAACCCAGTGTGTAGACTTGATGGATAGGCTCATGAAAGGCAGTGTATATACATGTGATTAACAATGCAAAAGAGCCTTACCAATGTGTAAACTTAACAAAGCTTCAGCCACTGTATAGACTTCACGATGCCTAAACAGTGTACAGACTTGGAACCTGTGTGAGACTCTTAATAAGACAGTGAGCAGTGTGTAGACTTGATGCTCAACGGAGATGTATAGACTTCGACAAGCTTTGGCCAATGTATAGACTATGCCAGAGTGAGACGATGCATTAGACACTCGGCTGTACAGACTTGGAAAGTTCTATATGAGACGATCGGCTGTTGAACCAATGTACAGACTCTGGATGTAAAGGTAGTCTGTATAGACTTGAATCGCTTGAAGCGATGTACAGACTAGATGAAGCTCAAGCAATGTACAGACTTGTGAAGACTTCAGCGTTGTACAGACTTGGTGAAGCTCAAGCAGTGTATGGACTTGATGAACCACTGTGGATGTGTGGACTTGTGCGAATGAAGCCGATGTACAGACTTGCCTAAGACGTAGCATGAGACGCTGGCTGAGACGGACGCTGTACAGACTTTGAAGACTTTGAACGTTTGAGCAGCATGCAATGTACACACTTAGTGATGTACAGACTTAGCCAGGAAAGCGTAGGGAAATGTTGAGTGTATGGACTTGGCCAAGCGTAGGAACAGATGAGGAGTGTACAGACTTGGCGTTGTATAGACTTGGCTTTGAACGCTTGGGCTGAAGGCAATGTGCAGACTAAGCGATGTAAAGACTTTGCCCAAGGAACCGAATGTATAGACTTTGCCACAGTCTGATGTACATGCTTTGCAGAAGTGAACGAGCCAATGTATAGACTTCAAAAGAAGCAGTCCGATGTACAGACTTCAAGGATTCTAGACAACGGACGCTGTACAGACTTGGACTCAAGGAATGTATATACTTAGCATGAAGACTGCCAGTCTATGTATAGGCTTTGCTGAAGCTATCTCTGAAGCAATGTTCAGACTTTGTGCAATGTATGTACTTTAGTGTGTGCGAGCCTGTTGACAAGCAATGTGTAGACTTTGATTGTGTAAAGCAGGCGATGTACAGACTATGCAAACATGACACTGGGCGATGTATAGACTTACACTATCGGGTGTTTAGACATCAAGAGAATGCAGCAGCCAGTGTATAGACATTAAGCTTGACACTCCAATGTATAGAGTTGAAGATTGGAAGGATGTATAGGGTTGAGCTGAACTGACTTTGGCAATGTGCAGACTTCGTTGGTCGGGCAGTGTACAGACTTAGAATTTTAATACCAGTGTGTAGACTTCAGTTAGAAGGTGCCCGATGTACAGACTTGAAGAAGTTATGCCAATGTACAGACTCAATAGACCAAGCTGGTGTATAGACTTTGGTACCCAGACAAACAATGTACAGATGAGTCGACGCATCAGCGAGGGTGGGTCGACCCACTGCTGTCTATACTAACTAGGCAGAGTGTAGATAGAATCATGATAGCATACTTATCTGACAACCAAATGAATTGTACTCACTCACATGATGAAACAGCATTAATCTAGAGATAGAAGATTGATTTATAGTGTGAGACATCATCAAAACCATAGGGATGCAACAATCTCCCCCTTTTTGATGATGACAACACTATGAATCAAGCAATATCAAGGTTCAACTAGAAATTTATATCAGCTGCAACAAACATATTAAATTCAAGGCATGCTCATGCAGATGAATTAAACATTCCCTACAACACACTCTCATCTCCCCCACAACTCATAACCAAATCTTCTCCGAAGCAACATGACTCCCCCAAAGCTCAAGACAAATCCAAGACTCACTGATATTGCAGAACTTCTCACTGATATTGCAAACTTCTCTCCCCCTTTGACATCAGCAAAAAGAACTACAGAATGTATGACAGTGCTGGAAACATGAGGACTAAGGGCAGTAAGTTCTTAGTGTAGAAAGTCACGAATAGGTCTTAAGAGAATAAGTGAGTTTCTAATCTCAAGAGAAGATTCTTTAAATTCCAGTACACAATAGAGAAGTAGAATGATTGACAAGTTTATCAGCATACTTAGTGGATGATTTAGAGCAGAAGTTCACAAGTATGGTCAGATATAGCTGATCATTCAACTATCCCACAAGACAGCAAGAGACGAAATCAGAGAGGTGTTCTCAAGGTATTGAAGACAAGCAATCCATTAGTTGCATAACAACAAGGAATTTTTGTTGGTGATGATGTTCAAGAAGATCAATGAGTAAGTTGGTAGTTCACTCCTTTGACATTAGAGAGACACCTGGATTAGAGGCCTGAATCTCCAGTTACTCAGAGTGAGTACCTCATTACTTCCCCCCTTTTTTTATTATTAGGGAACAGAGATAGTAACTGTGGCTTTTGACATGAGGAAACACCTTGATTAGAGGCCAGAATCCCCAGTTACTCACCAGCAAGCCACCATTGCTCTGTCATGTCTTTTCATTCATTTTAATCATTTGACACCTCATGACTTGGGAGAAATATTCATTTCATTGATGAAGCTCCCAGTTTCTCAGTGATCAAAATCGAACATGTTTGTTCAGTTAATCCCTTGAGTTAAAGAGATAGAATGATTGAAAAATAATACCAATAGGACTATTCCTTGAATTGAGTCTTGAAGTCTAGATTTCAAGCTGATTGGGTCAGATATCAAGACATACAAGTTTTTGGCCTGAACCAGAATCAATGACAATGTTGGAAGATATGCTTTATGCAATTAGTCCAGATCTCTGAAGGAGTACCAAAGGAAAGATTCTAACTGGAGATTAGAGTTACTGACTTATAGACTTAAGAGATAAGTGACTCTACTGTCTGAGATAACCACACTAGATCAGTCATGCAAGACCAGCAAAGTTACACATCTGGACAGCCCTTTTGAATCTGTCAAAGAACTTCTCTTCTCACATGACAACTCAGCTCCCCCTAAAACATAGCATTCCTCAATAAAACAATCTAGCATAATCTCAAAGCTTCCCCTTACTCAAAGCATTTTCTGAAAGCCAACGAGTAAGCATTCTGAACTCCCCCTTAAACCAGCAAGAAAGGAGGCTAAATATCAGACAAACACAACTCCCCCTCACAACAAGAACATGCTTCATAATTATGACAATTTGTATAAGCCTAATTCCCTTCTCAATGTGGTGAATTTTTCATTATCCAAAGGTTTTGTGAATATGTCAGCAATCTGATTATCTGTGCCTACATGAATCAGTTCAAAATTATTCTTAGACACATCATCTCTTATAAAATGATGTCTTATCTCTATGTGTTTGGTTCGTGAATGCAAAACATGATTTTTAGCAATATTGATGGCACTAGTATTATCACAGTAAATTGGTGTACACCCCAGGTCTACTTGGTAGTCCTGAAGCTGGTGTTTAATCCATATTACTTGTGTTCCACAACTCCCTGCAGCCACATATTCAGCTTCTGCAGTAGAGAGGGCCACAGAATGTTGTTTCTTGGAGCCCCAAGACACTAAACACCCACCCAAAAATTCACAATGGCCACTAGTGCTTTTCCTGTCTAGTTTACAGCCTGCATAATCAGCATATGTGTATGCTACTAAGTTAAGTGTGTGAGATGCAGGAAACCATAACCCAAGAGAATGAGTAGCTGACAAATATCTGAAGATTCTTTTAACTGCAGCCAAGTGTAATTCAGTAGGTCTAGACTGATACCTTGCACACATTCCTACACTGAATTGTATATCTGGTCTAGAGACTGTCAAGTAAAGAAGTGATCCAATCATACCTCGATAAAGTTTGGCATTTACTTCTTTACCTGTCTCATCTGCATCCAATGAAGTATTGGTGCCCATGGGTGTAGTAATGTGCTTTAAGTTTTCCATGCCAAACCTTTTGAACAGTTCCATTGTGTATTTGGTTTGGTTGATGAAGCACCCATCTTCTAGCTGCTGTACCTGCAATCCAAGAAAATATTTTAGTTCACCAACCAAGCTCATTTCAAATTCAGCAGACATCATGGTAGAAAATTCATCACATAGTTCATGCTTAGTTGATCCAAATACAATGTCATCTACATATACCTGAACTATGATGAGATCTCTGTTTATGCCTTTGGTGAATAAAGTTTGATCAACTTTACCTCTTTTGTAGCCCTTGCTGATCAGAAATTCAGATAATCTTTCATACCATGCTCTTGGAGCCTGCTTTAGACCATACAAGGCTTTGTTTAACCTGAAAACTTGGTTAGGTTGAGGAGAGTATTGAAATCCAGGAGGTTGTTCAACAAAAACTTCTTCTTTAATGACTCCATTTAAAAAGGCACTTTTAACATCTATTTGTTGGAGTTTTATATTCTTTGAGCAAGCAAAGGCAAGCAACAATCTTATAGCTTCCATCCTAGCAACAGGTGCATAGGATTCATCAAAGTCTACACCGAATTCCTGACAGTAGCCTTTGGCTACTAATCTGGCCTTATTCCTCGAGATGATTCCATCTTCATTCATCTTATTTTTGAACACCCACTTGGTTCCTATGATATTTATACCATCTGGTCTTGGGACAAGCTCCCAGACATTATTCCTTTCAAACTGACCTAATTCCTCACTCATAGCATTGACCCAAGCTTGATCAGCTAAGGCCTCTTCTACTATTTTGGGTTCAATTTGTGAGACTAATGCAATTAAGTCATCATTATTCACATTTCTAAAATGAGACCTAGTCCGAAGAGGATCTTCAGGATTGCCTATGACTTTATCTAAAGGATGGTCTTTAAGAAATCTGATATTTGTTGAAGACTCACCTGTTTCTCTTGGCCCTTCCTGATTGGGGGAATTTGTTTCTCCACTTGGCTGAGTCTTCTCTTCTTCCTGTTGGTCTTCTAGAAAATCTTCACCATGATTGGAATCCCTGTCAAGATTTTCAACATTAGAAGCATCTTTCTTTTCACTAAAAAGGATGTGTGGAGACTCTTCCACTTTCTGATCTGATATGTTAAATACCCTATATGCCCTTGACACTTCAGAGTAACCCAAGAATATTCCAGGTGAACTCTTGTCTTCAAACTTGTCTAAATCTTTCTTATCATTGTTATGAATAAAATATTTTGCTCCAAAAATTCTGAAATGAAACAAGTTTGGTTTCTTACCTTTTAGAAGCTCATAGGGTGTTTTCTTGTGTATGGGTCTTACCATGGCCCTGTTGATTATGTAGGTTGCTGTATTGGCCGCTTCTGTCCAAAACCTTCTAGGTAATTTACTTTCAATCAACATGGTTCGGGCCATCTCCACCACAGTTCTATTTCTTCTCTCCACAATCCCATTCTGTTCAGGTGTCCTGGGAGAAGAAAACCTGTGAGTTAGTCCCTCTTTTTCACAAAAATCAGTAAACATGGAGTTTTCAAACTCACCTCCATGGTCAGATTGAATAGAACATACCTTGTATTTCCCTTCTTGTTTGACCTTATTGAAAAACAGATTAAACTTTTGAAATGCATCACTCTTATTTGCTAAGAAAAATATCCATGAATATCTAGAGAAGTCATCTATGATGACATAGCCAAACCTGTTTCCATTAAGACTCTGAGTTCTAGTGGGACCGAAAAGGTCCATATGAAGAAGTTCCATTGGTCTAGAAGACAATGGCTCAGATCTTAATTTAAAGGAATTTCTGGTCTGTTTGCCTAGAGCACAGGCATCACATGCTTTTGATATTGATTTGAATTTAATTCTAGGCATGCCTCTAACTAAATCATGCTTGACCAATTTATTTAAAGTTGAAAAGCTAGCATGACCTAGACGTCTATGCCATTCAAAGGCATCATTTTCAGAATTGGCAGATAAGCAAATAGTAGATTCAGATTTCTCATCTAAGTCTACAATGTAGACATTATTAATCCTGTTGGCTACAAATTTAACCATGTCAGAATTTGTTTCAAGGATTTTGCATGAACTATCATCAAATACAACCCTATGACCCCTGTCACATAATTGACTAATACTAATCAGGTTGTGTTGAAGCCTTTCCTGATGTAGCACCGACCTTGGACCTATTTTGCAAGCATTCAAGTTTGAGCAGCGGACTCACACTAGTGAACTCACCCGTATGGCACACACTAGGGCCCGAAGGCAACTAGGCGATGTTGGAGAGGGTCCGAGGTGGGACCATGAGGCTCCAAGGGTTGGCAAGCTTGGGGAGAACCCAAAATGGGCCTAGGATGCCCAAATCATGGGTGGCCAACACACCAAGGGTGTGGGTTAAGTGGATTCACTCTCAACTCGCCCGCGGTGGTCACTCAATTTGGTGGCAATGTAAAATCGGACACTCTCTTACCGCCGACGGAGTAACTATAGCAATACTAAGCTAAGCAAGTCCAATACAGCAATGAGGGATGTTCAGGAGCTCACCTAGCCGGCGTGAAGACGCCGACTCCGGCCGGAGACGGGGGCGAGCGGGGAGGCGAGGGTATGTACCCGCACGCCGCGTCGGTGTCGCTTCAACCTGAAAGTGTAAAGAGTACAACACTACGCCTCTCGCAGGAGGGATGATCTTGGGGTGGGGATTAAGTTAATTACATCCAAAACTACCTCCACGCAGGGAGGGGCCTTCAGCCGGCCAAGCGGGTTGGGGATTACGCAATGAAACTTGACCTCCCGAGCTCCACCGGTTCTGCCCTGCTTCAGGTTCACTGGACAGACAGTCGGAGACGGTGCTGCCACGGGTTCCACGGAACTCGGATCTTGACGAGACCAGCGCCAAAAGTTTCCCAACTGACAGAGGATGAAGATTGAATTTTTGGGGAAGCTTTGATACTCGGGGCTGACCGCGCCGGCGACTGGAACAAGACAGCAGCGTCTGGTCTCTGGCGGGTACCGAACTGATGCAGCAGGTTGCAGAAGTCACTGTGGGCTCTCCCGGACTCCGATTGGAATGAAACTGGCGGTGATGCGATTGTGGTCGGGGTAGCTTCGAGCCGGAGTTGACGGGGATGCGATCCGATGTCAGTGGAGAGAGGGGTAACCGGAGGAGTGAGGACTGGTCTAACCTGGGACCACAGGGGGCAGTCTGCCGTCTCCGACGAAGAAAATTGGAGCAGAGGGTTCCGGTGGCCGATTGAGTCCCTTCTTCTTGGAGGTGGCAGCTAGCTTGAAGTAGTTTCTTCCCTCCAAAAATGGCGCTCAGAGCCTTCACGAGCTGGCCGTGGCAGAGTCTGGGACCGGACTGATTGATTCTGTCTCTGTCTGGTGCAGATCAATGTGGCTGGTTGCAGAGGGTGCCACGATCTCTAACGAGCTCTGATTGAGGCAAGACCTGAACCGTTGGAACCGTAGCCGAGTCTTCTTTCTGTCGGCACTGACGGAGACATCGGAAGATGTCGGAGAAGAACGGGACAATCAGATGAGTAGAGGCATGTCGGTTCTGGCTCCTGTAAATTGACCTGACACACTTGGAGTAGAAAATTTGTAACTTGAAATACCGATGTCCAAATGCAGCTCTGCTTCTTTATGATGAAAGAGGACTTGAGAGGGAAGAACTTTGCTGAAGAACACTTGATCTGAATCCCAAAAGGTTCGTCATGGTCGGGCTTCCAATCTCGCTCTGGTTCTCTGCCTGGGGTCTTCTGCGCAGTCGTGGGAGATCAGCTCCTGCGGATAGCTCCGACCTCGGAAGCCGGCGAGATCACCACCGTTGGAAAGCTATCTCGATGACGATTCCAGAAATGTAGGCCTTGCCATCTGAATCTTTGAGAGACGGTTGTGGCTGCCTCTGCAAGTTGCTGTAACTCTGCTGTCTGAAACAGAGGCTGAATGAGAAGAAGATGAGGGGGTGGGGAAGGGGATGGCCAAGAGAGTAAGAGGTGGAGGGTGAACTTGGCTGGTATGGGGAAGGGGGGCTGCGACTTTGGGTGGTTTGAGAGGTGGGGAGATGGAAGGGCACTGCCCTAGGGAGAGGGAAATTCAAATTTGGGCTTAGGGAAGAGCCCCTTCAACCTTGGGGAGAGGAAGGGGTGCTTAGGAAGTGGTGTTGGGTAGTTGGGAGTTGGGAGGTGGGGTGTGAATTGGAGGATGCCACCTTGGGTTGGGGGGGAGTTAAATGGGTGTATGGGGAAGGGGAGAGGTCTTAATGAGGGGTGAATGGGGAGGAGAGAGAAAATTCCGAAAATTGGGTGGAGGGAGAGAGAGAGAGAGATAAAGAGAGAGAGAGATAATGGGTGAGAGAGGGAAGAGAGATTTGGTAGAGAGGAGTAAGACTAGAGAATTTTTTCTATTCAAATGATTCTTCAAAAGTTGTTACATATGAGGAGTGGGGTGGCCTATTTATAGGCACATGACTTTTTCACAAAGGACCCTAACAAAAGACACAATGACTAATAACCGAAGGGAAGGGGGGGCATCCATGGGCCTAGCCCAATGAGATGGGCCCAATAACCTATCAAACCAACATAATGACTCAATACTTAGGAAAATGACTCAACAACCTAGGTACATGACTCAAATAAAGGGAAAATTACATGATATTGACTCAAAGAAAATGTGAAGATTACATGACTAGACTCAAAAATACATGACTAACATAATGGCGCTTGCCGACGAACAATCCGAGTCCGGAGAAAATGTGGAGGGGCAAGGGATGCCCTCATCATACCCCCGGGGTGGGGAAAACTCGACCCCGTCGAGTATGGGTCCACCAGGGAAGTAGTACATCGAACTGCGGCTCTGGGTGATCCTCGATCTCCATACTCAACCCGCGACCATAGTCGGGGAACGGCGCTTCAGCTCGACAAAGTGACTCGGTCATACCCTCATGCTGGCGATGGGATCTTGCTTGCCTAGTATTGCCGCTGTGTGCTCACATCGGGCTCTCAGGCTATTTGTGGTGGCACTCCGAGGGTGTCTCTCACAAGGGTAGGTGTAAGCTGGAGGCACTCACTAGGATCCACCGCGGTGCCCTTATAAGGTGCTAGATCCGCCACATGAGAAATGGGGAGAATCCCAAAACCCTTTTTGAAAGTTCAACCCATAAGCCGGGTTGCCAAAGCCACTCGGAACTTGGCAAGGTCCAAGTCCTCGTGCCCTCAATTTGGAGGTGACCCTGGGGTAGAGCCACTCCAAAGTCATCATCGTCAAGTTACCAACTTGGAATTCCAAGTGGCGCTCATGAGTTTTTGCTCGCTTGTTGTGAATATCACCGCTTGTTGCTTGATATATGCTTGGATGCATATGCCATGCTTGATGATGCGATGTGAGTGGGCAATGTTTGGTATGCAAAGGTGGTCCGGGGCAGCCACATGTAGATCGATCATGCTTTGATGCTATGAAGATTGTGACAGACTCAGGGGGGCCGGGACATCCATAGATGAACCTTTTATGCATGGGTATGACAAATGTCGGGGGACCCGGACATCCATGTATGCTCCTCTCATACTTAAGACTCATGATGAATGAGGGTGGGCCAATACATCCAAATACGGTCCACTTATGCTTCCTACTTGACATGTGGGTGATGTAAATGAATGTACCCGACTTATGAATCATGCCAAGTGGTGTTGTATGCCAAGACTTATGCACTCTTGTGACAAAGATGTCTCCTATGTGTGGGCCTTTGGACTTCCATTGGAATGGGTCGAAGGGGTCTAGAAAGGTGGATATCATGAGATGGGGCACTTCCTCGATCCCTAGGTGTATACCACCCAAAGTCATAGTTCCCATGGTGTAACCCGGGTCTGGGATGGGGTGGATTGGATCAAACATGGTGGGTTGGGGTAGGGAAAGGTAGGTGGTAGTTAAGGTGGTTGGGTTACTTGGGTTCCTTGACTCCCATTGGAATGGATCATAGGGATCATAAAGTGGGTTACCAAGGGGCTCCATGTCCTCAAGGTCCTCAAAAGGTGATGAGTCGTCTTCTTCTAGTGGAATGGTTGGGCCGGTGTATGGGGTGGGCTGGTTGGTCAAGGTTTTAGGAATCACAATGGTAGGGGAGTGGACCAGGATGGGCTCTTCCACTATGGGGAGAAGGAAAAGGATGTCACTAGTGTAGCAACCAATAGTGCAAACCGAGGAGATAGACCCAATGTATGGATGGATGAGGTTAAGGCTCTTGGGTTGGTCCGCTCCTAGGGCCAATAAAGAAGTCAAGTCTGATTGCCACTTTAGACCTTTGAGGAGATCATCACAATCTTCTACCTCATAGTAGGATTGGATTGTGGTGTGATAGGAGTGGAGGGGAACAATTTGGGATGGATATCCCAAAGGTGAGAGAGGTGGGGGTGAGCTAGGAAGGGTGGGTCCTTGCTTGAGCCATTGGAGTATATGCTCATTCATGGTGAAGGTGGGTGACTCTTGAGGATCCGGGCTATTTGAAGTGGTAAAGGGTTGAGGCTTTTCCTTACCATTGGTGTGATCTTGGGCTTCCTTATGGGTGGGAATGGGTTCCGGACTAGCATCTACTCCCATGTGGAGGGTTGTGGAGGTTTCAATTCCTAGTGTTAATGGGTTGGGTAGGTCTAATGCGGGAGAATTGGTGATAGCTGGAGCATGGTGCACTTGGGGTGGTGGGCAAGGGTGGACTTGGATCGGAAGGGGAAGTAGAGGAGGCCTAGGTTGGGGAAAGATTGGTGTAGGAAGCGGGAGGTGAGTTGGGTGAGGGGTTTTGGGTTTGGGGATGGTGGCCATTATGGGCCTTGGTGGAGGGGTGGACATGGTGTCCACATGGTTTTTAATGGTGAGGGTTGGATGAGTGGTGGTCACCATGGAGGGAATTGGGTCGGTTAGGGGTCTCTTGCCCTTGGGATCATTTGGGGTGGAAGTGGGGGCTAAAGAGGCTTGACTAGTGTAGGTTAGTGAAGGGGGTTTTGGTTGGGGTGTGGGGGCCCTCATGGGATTAGGTGGGGAGGTGGAGGCCTTGGAGACTTGGGTTCTAGTGGTAAGGGTTTGGACGGGTGGGTTTGGAGGAGTGAGAGTGCTCCTCGAGTTTTGGTAACCCGGGTAGGAAGGGGACATATATTTTGCTCTAAGTTGCTCCTTCATGTCCTTCCAAGTGGTGATGGGAGTTTCCCTTCTAAGTATCTTTAGCCCGACAATTTGCATCCAATAAGTTTCCGCCCGTTTGGTAAGTTGCATTTTGGCAACTAATGCCTTTTCATCCTCGGATATATGATACCAAGTGAAGTATTGGTCCATTGTAGCTTCCCAATCTAAATATTCTCTAGGAGAGGTTCCATCAAAGGTGGGAAGTGGGAAAGGGACCATTCTATCGTCTGTCCTTGGGGCGGGCCTATTTTCTCCAAGTTGGTTGAGTCGGTCCGATATGTTATCAAGCCGCTCATTGGCATAGGTCAAGGCTTTCATGAAGTAGTTGACATGGCCAGGGAAGTTATGGGTGTTAGTGGTAGGCATCTCTTGGTGGCTTGGACTTATGGAGTGGGCCGATTGGTAAGGTTGATATGAGGTGGCCATACTAGGGGACAAGAGTGATGCACTTGAAGACTCTAAATGCATAGACATGCCCTAGGACCAACTTGATAGAGACAAGTTGTGAACTTGCTCTGATACCACTTGATGTAGCACCGACCTTGGACCTATTTTGCAAGCATTCAAGTTTGAGCAGCGGACTCACACTAGTGAGCTCACCCGTATGGCACACACTAGGGCCCGAAGGCAACTAGGCGATGTTGGAGAGGGTCCGAGGTGGGACCATGAGGCTCCAAGGGTTGGCAAGCTTGGGGAGAACCCAAAATGGGCCTAGGATGCCCAAATCATGGGCGGCCAACACACCAAGGGTGTGGGTTAAGTGGATTCACTCTCAACTCGCCCGCGGTGGTCACTCAATTTGGTGGCAATGTAAAATCGGACACTCTCTTACCGCCGACGGAGTAACTATAGCAATACTAAGCTAAGCAAGTCCAATACAGCAATGAGGGATGTTCAGGAGCTCACCTAGCCGGCGTGAAGACGCCGACTCCGGCCGGAGACGGGGGCGAGCGGGGAGGCGAGGGTATGTACCCGCACGCCGCGTCGGTGTCGCTTCAACCTGAAAGTGTAAAGAGTACAACACTACGCCTCTCGCAGGAGGGATGATCTTGGGGTGGGGATTAAGTTAATTACATCCAAAACTACCTCCACGCAGGGAGGGGCCTTCAGCCGGCCAAGCGGGTTGGGGATTACGCAATGAAACTTGACCTCCCGAGCTCCACCGGTTCTGCCCTGCTTCAGGTTCACTGGACAGACAGTCGGAGACGGTGCTGCCACGGGTTCCACGGAACTCGGATCTTGACGAGACCAGCGCCAAAAGTTTCCCAACTGACAGAGGATGAAGCTTGAATTTTTGGGGAAGCTTTGATACTCGGGGCTGACCGCGCCGGCGACTGGAACAGGACAGCAGCGTCTGGTCTCTGGCGGGTACCGAACTGATGCAGCAGGTTGCAGAAGTCACTGTGGGCTCTCCCGGACTCCGATTGGAATGAAACTGGCGGTGATGCGATTGTGGTCGGGGTAGCTTCGAGCCGGAGTTGACGGGGATGCGATCCGATGTCGGTGGAGAGAGGGGTAACCGGAGGAGTGAGGACTGGTCTAACCTGGGACCACAGGGGGCAGTCTGCCGTCTCCGACGAAGAAAATTGGAGCAGAGGGTTCCGGTGGCCGATTGAGTCCCTTCTTCTTGGAGGTGGCAGCTAGCTTGAAGTAGTTTCTTCCCTCCAAAAATGGCGCTCAGAGCCTTCACGAGCTGGCCGTGGCAGAGTCTGGGACCGGACTGATTGATTCTGCCTCTGTCTGGTGCAGATCAATGTGGCTGGTTGCAGAGGGTGCCACGATCTCTAACGAGCTCTGATTGAGGCGAGACCTGAACCGTTGGAACCGTAGCCGAGTCTTCTTTCTGTCGGCACTGACGGCGAAGTCGGCAGATGTCGGAGAAGACCGGGACGATCAGATGAGTAGAGGGGTGTCGGTTCTGGCTCCTGTAAACTGACCTGACACACTTGGAGTAGAAAATTTGTAACTTGAGATGCCGATGTCCAAATGCAGCTCTGCTTCTTTAGGATGAAAGAGGACTTGAGAGGGAAGAACTTTTCTGAAGAACACTTGATCTGAATCCCAAAAGGTTCGTCGTGGTCGGGCTTCCAATCTCGCTCTGGTTCTCTGCCTGGGGTCTTCTGCGCAGTCGTGGGAGATCAGCTCCTGCGGATAGCTCCGACCTCGGAAGCCGGAGAGACCACCACCGTTGGAAAGCTATCTCGATGACGATTCCAGAAATGTAGGCCTTGCCACCTGAATCTTTGAGAGACGGTCGTGGCTGCCTCTGCAAGTTGCTGCAACTCTGCTGTCTGAAACAGAGGCTGAATGAGAAGAAGATGAGGGGGTGGGGAAGGGGATGGCCAAGAGAGTAAGAGGTGGAGGGTGAACTTGGCTGGTATGGGGAAGGGGGGCTGTGACTTTGGGTGGTTTGGGAGGTGGGGAGATGGAAGGGCACTGCCCTAGGGAGAGGGAAATTTGAATTTGGGCTTAGGGAAGAGCCCCTTCAACCTTGGGGAGAGGAAGGGGTGCTTAGGAAGTGGTGTTGGGTAGTTGGGGGTTGGGAGGTGGGGTGTGGATTGGAGGATGCCACCTTGGGTTGGGGGGGAGTTAAATGGGTGTATGGGGAAGGGGAGAGGTCTTAATGAGGGGTGAATGGGGAGGAGAGAGAAAATTCCGAAAATTGGGTGGAGGGAGAGAGAGAGAGAGATAAAGAGAGAGAGAGAGATAATGGGTGAGAGAGGGAAGAGAGATTTGGTAGAGAGGAGTAAGACTAGAGAATTTTTTCTATTCAAATGATTCTTCAAAAGTTGTTACATATGAGGAGTGGGGTGGCCTATTTATAGGCACATGACTTTTTCACAAAGGACCCTAACAAAAGACACAATGACTAATAACCGAAGGGAAGGGGGGGCATCCATGGGCCTAGCCCAATGAGATGGGCCCAATAACCTATCAAACCAACATAATGACTCAATACTTAGGAAAATGACTCAACAACCTAGGTACATGACTCAAATAAAGAGAAAATTACATGATATTGACTCAAAGAAAATGTGAAGATTACATGACTAGACTCAAAAATACATGACTAACATAATGGCGCTTGCCGACGAACAATCCGAGTCCGGAGAAAATGTGGAGGGGCAAGGGATGCCCTCATCACTTCCACAAGTAAGACTTTTTCAATGGAATTTGTGGAAGACTTACCTACTGTTCCAACTCTAATTATTTTACCTTTGTTCTTTCCTCCAAACTTGACCAGACCCCCTGGCTTCATCTCTATCTTGCTAAACTTGGATCGGTCTCCTGTCATATGCCTGGAGCAGCCACTGTCGAGGTACCACTTGTTGTCTTCAGCTGCCAGGCCGACCTACACAGATACATCAAGCAGAGTGATTTGGAACCCAAGATGAGTTGGGTCCAATGACATTGTTCAAATCTCTGATCAAGTGTTTAGGTATCCAGATTTGTTTCAGCATGGTTTTCTCTGGCACCTTCCTTTCTGGTTTATTAAAGTTGAATTCAGCTGAACTGGAGAAGTGAGTTCTATTCCATTCATTAGTCTTCCTATTCCTAGGAAATTTCCTGTAGGCTTGTTGATTAGCATATCTTTGACCATGAAAGTTATTTCTCCAGTAGGTCCTGTTTGGACCCATCTGATTGTTGTAATTCCAGCTCTTATTCTGATTTACTTTCTTGGTCCATCTACCATTTGTGTTCTGGTGAGTGGGCTTAGTGTTATTCTTCATAAAATTCACTCCCATCTTAAATGGTTGTCCAGTACTGGTTTTTGTGTTTTCTTTAGGACTTTGAATTTCCTTAGAGCTGTTTGAGCTGGATGGTGTGTCCAGCTTTTCTTTTCCCTTCTCTGGACAGAAGGTGATGGTCTTGAATTGCAATGGTCTCTTGTTGGTTGGGTCATAACCTAGACCTTCCTTATTGAAATTGACCCTAGTCCCTAGTATAGCATCTAAGCTAGTCTTTCCTTGGACAAACTTTTCTAAGACTTTCTGTTTGTCTTCCAGCTCCTTTTGAAGGGACTCAGAATTTTTTAGGAGTTCAACATTTACTTTCTTCACAGCTTCATATTTCTCTGAATTCACTCTAATTTCATTCATGCTTTCTTCAATTTTAGTTTTGAATTCATTGAGCTGTTTTTGACTTTCTTGAGTTTCTTCCTTGAGCTTATCATTTTCTTTCCTTAGTGAGGTCATTTCTTCTAGTTGTTCTTTTAGCTTCTCATTTTCCTCACAGACCAGAGTTTGTTCTTCAACATTTGTGTTAAATTTTCTTTTCAGAACTCTGTGCTCTTTGCTAAGAGAATTAAATTTATCTAGCAAGTCACCATAAGCATCCTCCCAGTCATCAATTGAGAAATTTTTAAAAACGTTTATTACCTCCTCTTCAATGTTTGCCATGAGGCAAATTCCATCTTCATATTCTTCTGAGGAAGCATCTCCGGGGTCTTCTTCTTCCTCGCTCCATGTGCAGACCATCGCCTGTGGCTTCTTCTTCTTCTGCACCTTTATGTTTTTCTTCTGAAGATAGGGACCCTTCTTCTGGAGGTCTGGGCATTCGCCTTTCATATGTCCCTGTTTGTTACAATTAAAACAAGTCAGTCTCTTAGGATTTCTATCCCTGTAACTAGTAAATTCAGCACTCTTGTTGAAAGAGTGTGGCTTCTTCTTCCTAAAGGTCTTTCCCTTTTTCTTCAAAAATTTTCTGAACTGTCTAGTGAGCATTGCCTGCTCCTCCTGGTCGAGATTTGACAAACCTTCAAGCTCGGACTCAGACTCGGGGCTACTGCTGCTCCCGCTGTTGCTACCCTTATTGCGGGATGCTCTTAGAGCCACATTCTTACCCTTCCTCTCACTTCCTTCTCCACCTCCTTTGAAATTCATCTCATATGTCATAAGAGATCCTATGAGTTCATTCACAGTCAAGATAGTCAGATCTTTTGACTCCTCAATCACAATGGCCTTAGTGTGCCATGCCGGGGATAAAGATCTAAGGATTTTCCTGACTATATCTGCCTCAGCAAGATCCTTCCCTAGCCCTTTAAGTGTGTTTGTGATCAAGGACAACCTGGCACACATTTCAGTTATATTCTCATCTGCATTCATCTTGAACATTTCATACTTAGAAGTGTAGAGGTTTACCTTCGATGCTTTCACTTGAGCTGTACCTTCATAGATCAATTGCAGCTCATCCCACATTCGCTTGGCAGTTCTGTATGCAGATATACGGGCATATTCCTCTGGATGAACAGCACACTGGATGATGTTCAGCGCCGTCCAGTTGAGTGAGGAGAGCTTGACATGGTCATCTGTCCAAGCGTCCTCGTTTGGTGGCAGATCATATGGCCCCACCGTGATTACTCTCCACAGTTTATGACTCTGAGCCCTGATGAACACTTCCATCCTGTTCTTCCAAAACAGATAGTTACTACCATCGAAATAAGGAGGGCGACTAATGGATTGACCTTCGGCCATGAAGGTTCTAGGACCACTAGCATTTCCTTGACCGTTCGTCCACATGGCGTAAACCTGCTCTGATACCAAGTGTTAGCGTAGCAAGAGTGATATAGAAGGGGGGATGAATAGATCACTCCCAATTTGTAGAAACTTAGGCGGAAAATAAATTCTACTGCTAACGCACCTCCTTAACCCGTACACAGAGAAATGTAAATGAGAATGAAGAACTGATCACCTGGAAGCAAAGAGACAAGCAGATGAAAAGCACAGATAACAATAGCAAACCACAGAGGAGGCACTCGGTTTTTAGGTGGTTCGATTCCCTCACTCCAACTAGAATGAGGATTCCACTAGACAATGCTAGATCAATGCAGACTCAGTCTGCGAACAACATGCTGCCACACAGCTTGAACACCCAAGGGAAACAAATCCCTCAACCAAGCTCTGCTACCCACAGAACTTGAAACCTGTTCTAGCTCCCAGCTAGAACACAACTGGAGAATCCTCTCCCTTCCTCCACACACCGGAGGGAAACTGTTAATGACAACCAGTCACTAACACCACCAGAGATCACCGATCTCTCTTCCTCTGCAACTCAGAGGGAAACTGGAGTAATACTCCCTTCCTCCACACACCGGAGGGAAACCAATTCAAATCAGAAGGATGAACAAAATGAAACGAAAACAAAGTAGAAACAAAAACCAATGAAGAAGAAATCGGTTCTGAAATCCAATACAAATGTAGCTTCAAATGAAGCAATTCATCAATCCACACACACTGCTCTCTCTCTCGAACAAACTCCTCTCAGATCTGAAACTCTCTGCTCTTTTTCTTTTCTGGATCGTGCAAACTCTCACCAATGGCTTCTGCTTTTTCTTTTCACGATCAGGCTTCTACTGAAGGATGAAGCTCTATATTTATAGCAGATATTGGCGTGTGGCTGCCAGGTTCCCGCCCATGCACTTTTTGCTAGATCATTTGAATTTCGACCACATGGAAGCATCCTGACTAGGTTGCCATCCACGTGTCATGCGCCTGTTGTCTTGGATCACGTGCCAGGTGCCAACCTCGGTTCACGTGCCCAATCGTCAGCCTGAATCGCCTGCAGACAGAGACAGATTGAATGTATAGACTTAGTTAGTTCAGGCTATAAACACGAATGTATATACTTCAGAAACATCAATTGATTAAGTGTGTACAACGTGAGAGAGTGTACAGACTTAATGAATAAAGCGCATGTGAAGGCAGTGTATAGACATATGAACAATGCAAACGAATGGCAGTGTATAGACTTATGAACAATGCATATGAAGGCAGTGTATAGACTTATGAAGAACAAAGCAAACAAGCCTTACTAATGTGTACACTTTACATAGCCCAGCCACTGTGTAGACTTCATGAAGCCTCACCAGTGTACAGGCTTGGAAAGAGTGTGCTGTGAATATTGAAGACTCAAGTTATAACACCAGAATGTATAGGGTTGTTGTCGGACAACCCAGTGTGTAGACTTGATGGATAGGCTCATGAAAGGCAGTGTATATACATGTGATGAACAATGCAAACGAGCCTTACCAATGTGTAAACTTAACAAAGCTTCAGCCACTGTATAGACTCACGATGCCTAAACAGTGTACAGACTTGGAACCTGTGTGAGACTCTTAATAAGACAGTGAGCAGTGTGTAGACTTGATGCTCAACGGAGATGTATAGACTTCGACAAGCTTTGGCCAATGTATAGACTATGCCAGAGTGAGACGATGCATTAGACACTCGGCTGTACAGACTTGGAAAGTTCTGTATGAGACGATCGGCTGTTGAACCGATGTACAGACTCTGGATGTAAAGGTAGTCTGTATAGACTTGAATCGCTTGAAGCGATGTACAGACTAGATGAAGCTCAAGCACTGTACAGACTTGTGAAGACTTCAGCGTTGTATAGACTTGGTGAAGCTCAAGCAGTGTATGGACTTGATGAACCACTGTGGATGTGTGGACTTGTGCGAATGAAGCCGATGTACAGACTTGCCTAAGACGCAGCATGAGACGCTGGCTGAGACGGACGCTGTACAGACTTTGAAGACTTTGAACGTTTGAGCAGCATGCAATGTACACACTTAGTGATGTACAGACTTAGCCAGGAAAGCGTAGGGAAATGTTGAGTGTATGGAGTTGGCCAAGCGTAGGAACAGATGAGGAGTGTACAGACTTGGCGTTGTATAGACTTGGCTTTGAACGCTTGGGCTGAAGGCAATGTGCAGATTAAGCGATGTAAAGACTTTGCCCAAGGAACCGAATGTATAGACTTTGCCACAGTCTGATGTACATGCTTTGCAGAAGTGAACGAGCCAATGTATAGACTTCAAAAGAAGCAGTCCGATGTACAGACTTCAAGGATTCTAGACAACGGACGCTGTACAGACTTGGACTCAAGGAATGTATATACTTAGCATGAAGAGTGCTAGTCTATGTATAGGCTTTGCTGAAGCTATCTCTGAAGCAATGTTCAGACTTTGTGCAATGTATGTACTTTAGTGTGTGCGAGCCTGTTGACAAGCAATGTGTAGACTTTGATTGTGTAAAGCAGGCGATGTACAGACTATGCAAACATGACACTGGGCGATGTATAGACTTACACTATCGGGTGTTTAGACATCAAGAGAATGCAGCAGCTAGTGTATAGACATTAAGCTTGACACTCCAATGTATAGAGTTAAAGATTGGAAGGATGTATAGGGTTGAGATGAACTGACTTTGGCAATGTGCAGACTTAGTTGGTCGGGCAGTGTACAGACTTAGAATTTTAATACCAGTGTGTAGACTTCAGTTAGAAGGTGCCCGATGTACAGACTTGAAGAAGTTATGCCAATGTACAGACTCAATAGACCAAGCTGGTGTATAGACTTTGGTACCCAGACAAACAATGTACAGATGAGTCGACGCATCAGCGAGGGTGGGTCGACCCACTGCTGTCTATACTAACTAGGCAGAGTGTAGATAGAATCATGATAGCATGCTTATCTGACAACCAAATGAACTGTACTCACTCACATGATGAAATAGCATTAATCTAGAGATAGAAGATTGATTTATAGTGTGAGACATCATCAAAACCATAGGGATGCAACAATTGCATCTCTCGAGGGAGTGATGATGCTCACGTGTGTCCCGTAGACTACAAATTTATCAGCTACATTGCTGGCCATGGCCGTGCCTGGACTAAGTCTGAGTGTCACATCAAGCTCCGCCATAGCACTCGGGGTCCATCCACCACTAGAAGCAGGGCTTCCCTCGCTAACCACATGAGTTGCTACGGTCTCAGTCAATCCCGCCGGCGCCGTTGTTGTCCTAAAGAGCACCCTATACTCACGCGCAGTCAAACATCGTGGGGGTATGGCACTAGCAGAGCTGCCCACTAATGATCTACTACTCAAAATGTCACGTCCCGAGCGCGGAAGCTTACCCGTGGCGCGACAGTCCTTTATATAGAACCAAAGCGATCTAGCTAATTAGTGGAGATCTTCCTTAGACAATTTAAAGAGTGCGCAAATGACTAAGCAAATTACTAAGCCTAGATTAGAAAATAACATAAATAGTTCAAGCTATTGATTATTGCAACTAACCAAAATGTCAAATTCATAGAATCAACTACTAGTCCCCACTCCTTTATTAGTTTTGATCAAAGGAAATACAAATGACATAACTGGACAACAACTGACATACGTAGGGATTACAATTTAACACAAAATAGTGGAATTACAATAATACAACATGACAATTGATGACTCCATCCGTACACTCATCACTCATACTCATCCCCTTCCGTGTTCTGACCGATATCCAAACTACCTGAAAAGGTTAGAAAACAACTAGATGAGTGAATCGCTCAGTAGGAATTACATCTCAAGATTTAACATGCTTTAAGTGAATTATAAGTTCATTTAATGTAGGTAATCTATGCATGCAGACAGATAGATATCAAGGAATCGTAAGATCGACAAGAGTATAAAGTGATAGCAAATGATATCAAGTAAGTGATAACTGAGGAGTAATAACTGGAATAACAACATGTCAATCAAGCAATAGTAAGCAAAGTAATTTCAAGCATGTATAACTGGAATTGGTTATTTATCAATTCATTCAAGTAAACACTTTTACCTTTCTACGGGTCTCAAGTCAATCAATCAAGTAATATCACGAGAATGAGTGGAATGCCTCAAGTCTAGCAAGCAAGTACTCCGGTGTAATACCAAACACCGTGGTCAATAAACTCCCATGGGCACAAGTACCTTCGGGTGCTCCTCCCAGGACCAGACCGGGCCCTATATGCACAGTATTGGTCATGTTCGTCGACATTCACTCTCATTTATAGCCAATACGGAATTTCAAGGGTTGACCAGGTAGGATATATATAAGGTGGATTATAAACAGAATCCAAGGCGTATCGTTATGTAGGGACGAACTAGGAGTAAAAACCAGCAACGTTTGATACATGGAAGAAAACTAGGTGAGATTGGTGCCTTGTAGGCTACCTGACATGTTCAGAAATGACATCCTCACAATGGGGTGCCCTTCCTGTGAACTATATAGGGTTTAGGAAACCCAATCAGGGGTTAAATGGCGCCTCTCAGGCTGCCATTTATCGGTGAATGACGTCCAGAAACTAGGCGCATCATTCGGGGGTTCATGGTCTCGGAAAAATAAAACTCAGGGTCCGTTTAATAGGCGCCCAGATTATTGCCATCTTCTTGAAATTGGCACCCAGGGGGGCTGCCCTCTTCTTGAAATTGGTGCCCTGGGCTGCCATCTTCTGTTAGAAGGCATCCTAGGGGCTGCCATGATCTTCATTTTTAGTTTTGTAAATAGCTTTATAATACATTTTTAGTTCTTTTACTGTTATTAGTTTTTGTGAGAGAGTTTGTGAGTTTTTGGTGTTATCGAAGAAGCAAGGAGAGAGAGAGAGAGAGAGAGAGAGGTAGGAGACCCCTTCAGGTTTCAATTTCATTCACTGTTACTTTATATTTTTGAGTATTATAATCTTGTTTAGTCATTCACATGATTATATTATTTTCATTTAAATTTAATGTCTTCTTCAAAGTTATTCATATTTAAGTTCTATACATTTTCTCTTTTTATCATTTCCTCTAATTCCTTTTCGTTTTTAAGTTATTGCACGTTTTTATAAGTTCTGTCCTGGCACGTTACTATTCATACGAGTTGATACCTTATTTTGTTCCTCCATTTGGAAGCCCTTCCAGTCCTCTTTTCTTTCTGAGTTCTTCATAAAAGTTATTCCTCTCTTGTAGATCTAAATTTTCTGCTTCTACCACTTCCTCTGATTCTTCATTGTTTGTAAGTTATTTTTATTTTCCCATGGTTTTATCTTTTACAAGTTTTCTGTTCATCCGCGTCGATAGATGTTAGTGTTTCATATTTTTCACCATCTTACTCTTATTTTCTGTCTCTGCACTCTTCATAAAACTTCTTCCTAACTCTCAGATCTTCAACTTTATCTTCTGTCACTTCTTCTAAATTTGTCTGATTTTAAAGTTATTTTTCTTCTAACTCACCCTATTCTCATTATAATTTTTCATGTTTTCTTCTATCTATTCCATACGTTCTACACACTACACTTGCTGGTGTTGACACAAATGTCGACACTAGGTGTTGACACTTGCTGGTTGACACAAGTGTCGACACTAGGTGTTGACACTAGTGTTTGTAGGTGTCGACATGGAGGTTTAGCTTATAGTTAGATTAGGCTAACAGATTTTTTGACAGATTAACTAATAGATTAGGTAAAACATGATAAAGTTAATTATGTAAACATGTAATTAGATTAGGCTAGCTAAATTTATTTAACAGATTAGCACAATATATCAGGTGGGGATGAGGCTAATACTTCTAATACTTATTTTATCATAGATTAGCTATGCTAGATTAGCTGCTGATTAGATTAAAGCTTGAGAATACTTACCAACCCATTTACTTAAACATGGTCTATCTAGAATATGGTGTAATCATTTAGCGTAAAACATGTATGTAACACAAGTAATGTGAAGATTTAGCTCATCATGCGATTAGATTAGGTGATCTAACTTACTAGCTAATATATTCTAACAGATTAGCTAACATTTACTTGATCTATGTGAAAGTATGATAGAAATTGTTGTAAACACGGTTTATCGTTTGGAACATCGCATGGAGATGAGCTAATACTATATATTTTTTTCTAGATTAGCTATCTTAGACTAGCTAATCTTTGGTAAAAAGCCTGAGAACACCTACCTCTGTGGAGACAACTAGGTACGGGTAAAAGAAAAGGGTAGCTTTCTTCCCTCCTTTGCAACCTCTGCAACTTCAGAGAATGCTCCCCCTTCTCTGCAGCAAGCCTTCGGAAGAATAGAGGGAGCCTCAATATAGGGAATATTATAGTGTTTTGGGTAGACAGGAGGGGAACAAGATCCGAAATCATAGCATCCCATGGCCATACTATAGTGCGATGCCAACAAAAAGGGGTTGTATGTGTCGGAAAGGACACATGATAATGGGGTGCCAACTATGGTTTGTGTGGGCACACCACTATAATGATTACAACGTTTAGAAATTTTATATCTAATGAACCGTGTTAATAAAAATAGTAAATTATATATTTTATGATCCCTAGATTTTTCTGATATTTATCAAAATTTTATTTTATTAAAATATGACAGAATAAAATTCAACCCGAAACTCCGTATCTAACTTTAAAGATTTTTATCTTTAAAAATTGATGGAATCAGTTTATGAAATTTTATGGATATGATCCTTATATTTTTCTCTTATTTTTCATAAAATTTATTTCTCAAAATTTTCTTTAAATAAAACTGACACTATTCATGTACCTAAGGTTGGTGCAAAACATGTTCAAGCGTAGGTATAGGTCAATAAGGTTGGTGCAGGTTTCTATCAAGGTTGCATACACACTAAGTCTATACATCTTTCACTTCAAAGTCTGTACATCGCATGCCTGAGCATCCCTCTTCAATGTGCATACTTTCATATATGCATTTGTGCATCATTATAGAAAGTCTGTACATCGCCTTGTAGCATGCACGCATTCAAAGTCTATACACTCTTCTCGCAAGTCTGTACATCGTCCTGTTGCATGCACACTAAGTCTATACATCCATCAGCTCAAAGTCTGTACATCGTCCTGTTGCATGCACACTAAGTCTATACATCCATCAGCTCAAAGTCTATACACTCTCGGACCAAGTCTGTACAGCCCGTGTGCTCCATGCATTCAAAGTCTATACATTCCTATCTTTACCTACGTTCAAACACACAAGTCTATACATTGCATGCACACTAAGTCTATACATCCATCAGCTCAAAGTCTGTACATCATCCTGTTGCATGCACACTAAGTCTATACATCCATTAGCTCAAAGTCTACACTCTCAGACCAAGTTTGTACAGCCTGTGTGCTCCATGCATTCAAAGTCTATACATTCCTATCTTTACCTACATTCACCAGCTCAAAGTCTACACTCTCGGACCAAGTCTATACATTCCTATCTTTACCTACGTTCACCAGCTCAAAGTCTATACACTCTCGGACCAAGTCTGTACAGCCCGTGTATAACGTATAATTATTTGGCACAAAAGATAAATGGTAGATGCTGGGATTTGAACCCTAGTCACTAGGTTGAAAGGCACATCACTTAACCAACTACACTAGGAAGTCACTTGTTAAGTGAATAATCTTTACATATGATAACTCCATGTTCCAACTTCTTACTTAAGCTTCCTCTAGAGTTTATCTAATATTTTTTTTATTCGGGAAATATTATTTTAAAAAAAATTGGTCCCTCAAATTCAATTGGATATATGGAGATAAGAATGGTGAGAATTACTTACGGACTAGAATAATTCTGGAAATCTCCTTCTCATAGACTCCTCGGTTTCCCATGTAGCTTCTTGTTCTAAGCATCGATTCCATTGAATTTTAACCATAGGGATCATCTTGTTCCTTAGAACTCAGATTTCTTGGTCGAGGATCTTTACTGGCCTTTGCTCATAGGTAAGGTCCTTATGTATCACCAAGTCAGTGTGATCGATGACGTGGAGAGGATCGTGCATATACTTCTTCAGCATAGAAATATGGAATACATTGTGCACTTCCGAGAGTTGAGGAGGTAAGGCAATGCGGTAAGTCACCTCGCCCACTCTTTCCAATACTTCAAATGGACCGATAAACCTTGGTGTAAGCTTGCCCTTAACACCGAATCTTCTAATACCTCGGCCGGGAGATACCTTGAGAAATACATGGTCACCCACTTGAAATTCCAAATCTCTCCTTCTGTTATCAGCATAAGATTTTTGCCTACACTAAGCTACCTTGAGTCTCTCTCTGATAAGGTGTATCTTTTTAGTTGAATCTCTAACCATATCTGGGCCTAGAAGTTATCTTTCATCGACTTCATCCCAGCATATTGGAGATCGACAACTCCTGCCATAAAGTGCCTCGAAAGGTGCCATTTGGATACTGGCTTGATAACTGTTATTGTAGGCAAATTCGACTAGGGGGTAAGTGGTCATGCCAGTTTCCGACGAAATCTATAATGCATGCTCTTAACATGTCTTCAACAACCTGATTTGTCCTTTCAGTCTGACCATCTGTCTGGGGATGGAAAGCAGTGCTGAAATTAAGTTTCGTCCCCAGAGAGTGTTATAGACCCTTCCAAAAATAAGAAGTAAAGCGCGGGTCTCGATCAGATACTATAGACATAGGAATTCCATGCAATCTAGTAACCTCCTTGATATATAGGGCAGCAAGAACATCAACCGACCATCGACTCTTGATAGGCAAGAAATGAGCTGATTTAGTAAGGCGATCGATGATTACCCAAATTTCATCATATCCACCCCTAGACTTGGGCAAACCCAGGATAAAGTCCATACCGATGTCTTCCCATTTGCACTTGGGGATATCTAGTGGATGCAATCTTCCAGCGGGCTTCTGATGTTCCGTCTTCACCTGTTGGCATGTCAAGCATCTAGACACGAAGTCTGCTATCTCCCTTTTCATGTTGGGCCACCAAAATGTTCTTTTTATGTCTTGGTACATCTTAGTGGCTCCAGGGTGGATCGTATACCTCGATCGGTGAGCTTCTTCAAGAATCCTCTTCTTCAGCTCAGGACTGTCTGGTACACATGTCCGTTCATGGTATAATATCTGACATCGAGTGCCAACTTGAAATCAGATTTCTCGTCCAGCTTTTCTTTTAATTTCCACTAAGGTAGGATCTTCTTCTTGCAACCTCTTGATTTCAGCTAGCAAATCCGGATGTACACTTATGAGAGATAGAGTAATACACCCGTCATTCTCATCCATGCTTATATTAAGTTCAGAGAATTTTTCCAGCAGCTTCCATTTTTGAACCATACAGTTGGTTACTAGGGCTCTCGGCTTCCGACTAAGGACATCTGCTACGGAATTACCCTTACCAGGATGATATTGTATAGTGAAGTCGAAATCCTTGAGATACTCGAGCCAACGCCTTTGTCGCATGTTCAGCTCCCTCTGAGAGAATAGATATTTAAGGCTTTTATGATCGGAGTATACGGTGAATTGCTCTCCGTAGAGATAGTGCCTCCAGATCTTTAAAGCCAATACCACTGCGGCTAGTTCCAAATCATGCACAGGGTAGTTTTCTTCATACTTCTTTAATTGCCGGGAAGAGTATACAATGACTCTTCCATTCTGCATCAATACACATCCGAGGTCGATACCAGATGCATCGGTATATACCTCGTACTTCTCTCCTTCAATTGGTAGAGATAAGACCAGAGCAGTAGTCAAGAGATCCTTCAAAGTTAGGAAACTCTTCTCACAGTCTTCACTCCATTCATAAGGCACTTCTTTGCTAGTCAATCTGGTAAGAGGGACAGTAATCTTGGAGAAGTCCTTAATAAAACGCCGGTAGTAGCCAGCTAGACCCAAGAAGTTACGAATCTCCGTTGCATTCGTTGGTCGTCCCCAGTTTTGTATAGCTTCGACCTTCGCAGGATCAACAGAAATTCCATTCTTTGATATGACATGGCCTAAGAAGGACACTTCTTCAAGCCAGAACTAGCATTTGCTGAATTTGGCATATAACTTGTTGTCTCGCAATATCTGTAATGCCTTCTTGAGATGCACTTCATGATCTTCTTCAGTTTTTGAATAGATCAATATATCATCGATAAAGACCACAATAAATTGGTCTAAATAAGGCATGTAGATGTTGTTCATTAACTGCATAAAAGCTGCGGGGGCATTTGTTAGTCCAAAAGGCATAACAGTAAATTCGTAATGCCCATACCTGCTTCGAAATGCAGTTTTGTATATGTCTTCTTCTTTGATCCTCAATTGGTGGTAACCAGACCGAAGATAAATCTTGGAGAAATAGTTAGCTCCAGACAATTGGTCGAACAGCTCCTCAATTCTCGGCAGCGGGTACTTGTTCTTGATTGTAAGATAGTTCAACTGCCGATAATCAATGCATAGCCTCAATGTTCCATCCTTCTTTTTAACAAAGAGCACGGGTGCTCCCCAAGGGGAAGTACTCAGCCTAATGAATCCCTTTTTCAGTAAATCCATTAGCTGCTCTTTTAGCTCCTTCAACTCGGCGGGAGACATTCTATAAGGTGCCTTAGACAGAGGACCGACACCAGGAATAATGTCGATAGTGAACGACACTTCCCTCTCCAGGGGTAAACTAGGTAATTCTTCAAGAAAAACATCTGAAAAGTCCCGAATTACACGGATGTCTTCAATTTCAGTCTTCTCGACTTCCATGGCAGTCACAAAAGCTATGAAAGCCACACATCCTTTATTCACAAGTTTGTTAGCTCGAAGAGCTGAGATGAGAGGGGATTTATTCCGAGGGCTAACATAAACTAACTCAGAATAATCCGCAAAAGTTATCTTGCCATGCCGGCAGTCTACCGTTGCTTGGTAGGTGGATAACCAGTCAGCTCCTAATATGACATCATAATGTTGGGGAGAATGTTGTGCTAAAGTTGGGCATGTGTGGAACGTGAGTGTTTCTATTATTTTGATGATGTCCAACTATGACTCAACTAATGATTGGTTCTATTGTTTTGATGTGATTCCAACTATGATTCAACTATGACTCATTTCTAGTGTTTTGATGATGTATGTCTTTAGAGTCATTTTGCTATTCATTATGCATTTGTTATGCATTTGATAAAATCAATTTGATATGCATTTTGCTTTTGCTATGCATTTGATAAAATCCATTTGCATACAATTCAGGTCATTACATTGCCAATTCAACATATCAAGAATGGCTTGCAACGCTTAACCAATTGGCCGCACAGAAATCAAGATAGATCCAAAGGCGTCAAGATCACTCAAGATGCAAAGTGGAAACTCATGATGCCAAGTGCACTTGCAGATCAAGAATGGTGTTGGGTCCCGTAGTGCAGGAACACGGATCTAGAGGGGGGGTGAATAGATCCTACTACTAAAAACTATGACCGATTAAAAACATAGACAAGCGCACAGTGGAATTAACAACCTTGACGAGATTGAAGATTTCACTCAAGCAAGATGATTAAATTCTCTCAATCTCACCGTTCACACACTATTAAGATAAACACATTAAGATGTTAAACATAATAAGGCAAATCACAATGCAAACCATAGGACACTGAGATTTTTAAGGTGGTTCAAGACCACGACGGGCTCCCTACGTCCACCCCTCATCAAACCCGATGAGGCTTCACTCGGGGATAAATCCCCAACACTAAGACGACGCTCCAAACACACACGGGGATGAATCCCCACACACACACGGGGACACGCCCCAACACACACACAGACGGAGATGAAGTCTCCCACACGATCCGACGACCAGATCACAAACACATACACGATCCGACGACTGGATCACAACACACACACGATCCGATGACCGGATCACAACACACACACACACGCTGCAACAACCGCAGCACAATAACACAAACACGATCACACGAAGGCGATCAAACACGACCGTATACACAAACGATCACACACACGAGTATCTCTATTGTTCAGAAAATAAACACAAATACTCAAGCATGCTCAAACCCAAAATATAGATCATAGAACATATCACAAAGAACTGATAGAAGACATAGAAATGATCCCCATTTGTTTTCCAAGGCCGGTTGATGATGTTCCTTGAACCACGAGTTGGAGGGTAGCCGGATGACGACGATTCTTACGTCCTCTTGATCCTCTCTTCGATCCGCTCCTTTTCTTCTTCTTCCACGAGCTCCAGATCTTCACGGATGTAGATGATATCCTCCTTGGAAGAGCTCCACCACGTTTTCCCCCTTTTCTTCACCTATACGAAAGAACAAATGAGCATTAGGGTTAATCACCTCTGAAATTTGGAGCAACACATTGATATATATAGGAGACAAACCAAATGACCCATATACCCCTTCTAAAATGAGTTTAAAACACCCTAACATGATTAGGAACCATTAGGGTATATTTGAGAATGGTTTAATAGGGTTTATAATAAATTTAAAACACTTTCATAAGTCCCGTCCGGAAGGGGTCGACCCTTGGGGTCGACCCTCGGCAACCAGGTTGCTGGAATGCACAAAAAGAGGCCCTCTGTTACAGGGGTCGACCCTTGGGGTCGACCCTTTCAGTGGGGGTCGACCCTTGGCAACTAGGTTGTTGTCAGGGCCAAAAAAAGAGCCAGGTTTAAAGGGGTCGACCCTATGGGTCGACCCTTTTAGTGGGGGTCGACCCCAAGGGTCGACCCTTTCAGGCACGGTACACAAAAATAACTCTGCGTGCTTCGGCGGCAGGAATTAATTCTCCTAGCTCCGAACTCCGATCGAAGCGAGACTGGAGGCGTTGGAAAGAGGACTCCCAGAGCTACAACATAAAATTTTTAGAGGGGAGATCCAATGGTTGGATTGAAAATGGTGAAGACTGTAAGATAGTTTGAGTTTAAAAAATAACCAAAATCACCATCAAACCAAAGGGAAACAATTGATTAAATGTTACCATAATCCCATGAAGATCAACAATGATTTTGCATCCTGAAAAACATTATAAACCAAGAGGTTAGTTGAGAATCAACATATATGAGTTATGCATTAACACTATGAACATGTTCACAATGAAATACATCATTGAACCTATTCAAACATGCGTTTTGCTTCTCAAATCACTTAACAAAAATACATTTGACCAAATGACAAAGTTTTGTAATGATAAGCATGAATCTATCATTCAATCAAATATAATAACATGGAAGCTCAACCATTCAATCACATTCTTGAATCAACCAAATCTTCAACATCAAGATGCTTCATTACACAAGTGTTAACAATCATGCCAATGCAAAGCATACATAATATCATAGAATCACATTCATTCAAATGGCATTCTTGTTGATTAAAAACTCACGAGAAGCATTGATATAAATAGGGTATCCTCCAAGACGTCTCAACCAAAAGTTAATAACATATCCCATGCATTTGAATAACATGTATGACCATCAAACCTCATGTAGGAAATGCATGAAGATTCCCAACCAAGACTGTGAAAAGCGGTTTGATGATATACATGAAATATAGAAGAGTCAACGCAAAGTAATGAGTGAGTCAATTCCCTTTTTCAATAAGATCTTCATTGATGCACTCCTTTGAGTTCCAAACATGAATCATGGATTTTGATCCTGTAAATCAAAATATTCAAGGCATGAGATTCTTAAATACAAATCATTCATATAACTTTCAAACATGAACAGAGTTAAACTCCCTTTTTCAATAAGATCTTCATTGATGCACTCCTTTGAGTTCCAAACATGAATCATGAAGTTGTGTTCCTACAAACCAACATAAATATAATATTCTCAAGATATAACACATGTTGCTCAATAAATCACATACACACACAAACACAATCGTTTTGATATCATTGAAACCAAACATGAACTAGGGAATGTAACAATCTCCCCCTTTTTGATGATGACAAAACGATGTGTGTGATAATTCAGATTTTGTAAACATGGGCAAACATTGAGCATACACCAATTCTTCCATGCTCCTCAAGACAACAACAAGTATAAGGCATTGAGCATTGAGCACACGCATACCAAGCATTCTCCCCATTTTTTTCATCTACAAAAAGATAGGGGGTAATGGGATATGAAATGAACATCTTAGGGCAAAGGAGATGAGTTTCCAATTTAAGGGCCAATTGATGTTAAGTAGGGGCTCAAATATATGGATTTGATCAAGATGATATCATGATTGACCTATATACATGCTAAAAATGTTAAATATGAAAATTAGCACTGAATATACACTTTGTGAATGCTAATCATGCAAGATATGAAGCTATGCACAAGATAACTTCTATCCTTCAAATGTAAGATTTATGCTCAGAATTAGACTCAATGAGAATGCATGAACATGCAAGCACACAAGCACAATCGTCATGCACACAAATATTACATATAGTAACTCCCCTTAATGAGGCACGGGTTAAGAAAAGAGCATGTGATTCAAATTCAAGAATGTTAGACATGAAGCATAACTAAGAGATTTATGCAAACACAACTAGGAGTACTACATAAACCATGAATGTAGGCAAATTCATAAGATACATACATCACAAAAATGCCCATTTGAAATGTGAGGCAATGACTAATGAGCTTCAAAACATATGGATTTTTAGATTTTCTAAAGAACACTAGAAGGTAATCTCCTCTCTACACTTTCACTTTAGATTCTCGACTTTCAGTAGCTTCGCACAACCCCGGTTTTATTTCTTTTAATAGACTTCACCTTTCGGCACGAGTTTCCTCATATGTCTCAATGGGGATTCCCGGCTACTTGGATTCGTCACACATATGGATTTTTGTTTCTCCTTTTGACGCGAGCTTCCTCCTTTGTTTTAGGGGGGATTCCCGGTTACTCGGATCCACATTCCACTTATTGAATTTTTGTGGGGTAGGCAGCTTTTTCCTCACGATTACTCTTTAATGTCGATGTAGAGATTCAAGTTCCCTTTAAAGTGTTGGAAGGAATGTCTTAAATCCTTATCAATGAAAGTCATTGAATTCATTATGTGCAAGAGTGTGGAGATAAATTTTTGTTTTACATGTATAAAATGAATTCGACAAGACACGGCTACGACTCCCCCTAATTGTATGCACGGTCGAAAACAAATCCTCCCCCTTAATATATGACATGTATCACATATGAATAAAATCACTGCAAAGTTATTTAACAAGGAGGTGGGGTCTTATAAATTTTCTAAGAATTGTTTTATAAGATAAATACATACACGCATGCAAAGATTTATGGAAGTATTCATGCAAGCATTCATGAGTCAAGATATGCGATTATCATGAAATTTATGCATATGCTCTCTATGCATGAAGATACAATATGCATCTTTTTGTCATTTTATATGCATAGTATATGAATGATATGTAAAGATGTCAATGTATTCTTTTTATGTAAGTTTTCAGTTTTTTGTAATGACTTGAGCATATAAGAAAAGCATGAATCATGTGAATGCATGAGATGGATTTTTAATAATTTTGGCACTGAATCATGAGCATTTTATTTCAGATTTCATCATGAAAAGCCATATCCCTTAGAACCCAAATGTTCAACCATGATCATTCAAAGATAATATTTCATGAGACATAAACTTCAGTTTGAACATGATACGCCCCGCATGTGTGAATATGCAAATAACCGAGTTTCCAACAGATTTCACACAAAATTTAGCAAATGAGCAAGATAAGTGTTTGAACAACCATTATCAAGAGTAGATTTCTGAACATGTCAAACAACTTATCAATTTGGCGAATCAATCACATATGGTCAATGAGCTTTAAACTGAGCCATGGTCAACATTCAATATCAATTGTTGCATTTGATCAAGCAAGTCCATAGTTCAGAGAATTTTGCCTTATGAAACAAGAGAGTTTTTCAGATTCAATTTGAAAGCTATTCAAATCAAAGACAAATTGATTTCATTAACAACACAAGGTTCCTTATAAGCCATATAATTCAACTTCTGAATTTTGGTACTAGGCGGAGAACATAGGTCCGAAGACCACCATCACGCTTAGTGGAAGTATCCAGTTGAACGTAGTCCAACCTTCTCTAACCACCATTTGATATACCAAATATTCATCCATTGAAGACATATGTGGCTTGTGAATAATGTAGAGCATAACATGAGAACACACTAAAATATCATCCCAAGTCATCAAAACCATCAAATTTGACAATGAAAGAGCAAAGTTGGGATTTTACCAAGTGAGTGTGTCTTGTTCCTTTTTATTAGAACCCCTTTCATTCTTTATTTACCTCAAGGCACACTTGCATCAAAGTCAATTCATTCAACGGATTTGGGCACCCAAACCTTTTTGGGTCCCTTGATGTTAGTAGCATTGCCAGCAACCACTTTCTTCTTTTTCGTTGTCACAATATCATAATTCTTCATGATCCTGCAATCCTCAATGACATGTCCATGGTTTCCACAATAAAGGCATTGAGGAAAAATAGTTTTACCAAAATACTTCCTTTTAGGAGTAAAGAAATTTTCAAATCCATTCCATCTTCTATTTTCAAAAGGTCTAGATTTAACAAAATTAGACCTATCATGCATTCTAGAATCATGGAGATTTTCTGTTTTCAAAAACCAACACTCTTTCATAACATGACCGTATTTCCCACAATGAAAGCAGCAAGGTGATGTGGGTCTACGGAATGAGTTTCCATTGTTTGCATGAGTGTTTATGGTCAAGTTTCTCTTATTGAATGCAAACCTTTGAGCATGAAAGACAGGTTCATTTCTGAATTTTCTTTGAAAATTATACTTAGCATTCATGGCACGATAATCATCATTTTGTTTCACAAAGCAATCATCCATGATATGGCCAAGTTTGTGACAATAGAAATATGAGACATTTTTCTTTCTTTTGAAGGAAGGTTTATTTTTGCAGGCATTTTGATCATCCACTTTCAAGACAACACAATCATTCATTTCATGGCCATGCATGCCACAATAGAAACATTCAACATTCAATTTTATTTTTCGCCCATTCTGAACTTTTTGAAACCCTTTTTGCATGGTGGGTTTTGTGTTGAGATTTTTCTTTTTCTCAAAACTATTTTCAGAAGTTTTCTTTTCAAAAATGGGAGGAGGAGCTTTGGAGGTGCTAGGAATGTCAGAGACATGAATAAAAGAGATTTTCATTTTTGATTCAAAAGATTTTTTGTTGACCGGGATGTAGCCAATACCCTCTTTTTGAAAGTTCACTTTAACACCTAGCAATATGTCTAAGTTCTCCTTCCCTTTGACAAATCTAGACAAGTCATTATTCAAATCATTTGTCTCTTTTTCACATGCAAGGATTTTCTCATTAAGCAAGTAGTTCACAGATTCCAAGTTTTCATTCTCTTTCAAGATTTTCTTGTTTTCATCATTCATGGCATAAAGTTTTTCAGTTAAGTTTTCAAGAACTTTCTCAGTTTCAACAAACTTTGAAATCTTAACAAGCAATTGTTCATTCTCAGATTTCAACAAAGAAGTTTCTTTTTCAATCTTATCAAGGCATTTCAATCTTCCCTCAAGCAAGGAATTCTGAATCAACATAGCACCATTTTTATTTTTAAGATCTTCATTTTCATCCATGATGCTCTTGTTATCAATTTCAGAAACAAGCAATTTCTCAACAACTTATCATCATCAGACAAAGAAGCTAACTTGTTTCTAAGATATTTTTCTGTTTCTTCAAGCAATGAAATCGTAGACAACAAGTGTTTGTTTTGATCAAGCAAATCATGGGTATCATTATCAATTTCAAGAGCAGTATTAGATTTTCTAAACATCTCAAGCTCTTCATTCATACAAGACATCTCATCTGAAAATAATTCAACTTTGGATTCTAGAAGTTCTTTTTCATATTCCAGATTCTCAATCTTTGAGTCCAAAGTTTTACAATTTTCACAGGAAGGATTATCATGCACATTCTCATTAATCTTCCTTTTCAAGTTCTTATTTTCAGATTTGAGTTTCTTGCATGTTTTATACAGTTCAGCATATGTCATTTGCCATTCCTCAATAGAGAGTTCTTCATTTTCAGAATTTACCTCATCAACGTTTTCATCATGGTATTGATCAGCATCGTCGACCATGAAACCTTTTTGCCCTTCCATCTCTTGAGCTTTGATTAACCGATCCATAAGCTCCTTTGCCGTTCTACAAGAAGAAGCAAATGGAAACAAGTCAGTGTCTACGGTAGCTTGTAATAAACTCAAGACAATAATATTTTCATGATTCTTCAATTTACCATGTTTAGACCACTTGGTCTCATCTGAAGGTAAAATGTGAGGACCATTATGAATCAACTTCCAAAGATTTAGATTAACAGAGTTTGCAGTCCTACATAATCTGCCCAAACACAAGGGAAAATCAGAACCATTAAAAATATGTGCAGAATTCATTGAAAACTGTTCGACAGAAAAACTCATGATTGAACAAGCACTGGGATCACTCTGTAGATCGTGAGATCTAGGGAAGCAGAGCCTCGCTCTGATACCAATTGTTGGGTCCCGTAGTGCAGGAACACGGATCTAGAGGGGGGGTGAATAGATCATACTACTAAAAACTATGACCGATTAAAAACATAGATAAGCGCACAGCGGAATTAACAACCTTGACGAGATTGAAGATTTCACTCAAGCAAGATGATTAAATTCTCTCAATCTCACCGTTCACACACGATTAAGATAAACACATTAAGCTGTTAAACATAATAAGGCAAACCACAATGCAAACCATAGGACACTGAGATTTTTAAGGTGGTTCAGGACCACGACGGGCTCCCTACGTCCACCCCTCACCAAACCCAGTGAGGCTTCACTCGGGGATAAATCCCCAACACGGAGACGACGCTCCAAACACACACGGGGATGAATCCCCACACACACACGGGGACACGCCCCAACACACACACAGACGGAGATGAAGTCTCCCACACGATCCGACGACCAAATCACAAACACATACACGATCCGACGACCGGATCACAACACACACACGATCCGACAACCGGATCACAACACACACACACACGCTGCAACAACCGCAGCACAATAACACAAACACGATCACACGAAGGCGATCAAACACGACCGTATACACAAACGATCACACACACGAGTATCTCTATTGTTCAGAAAATAAACACAAATACTCAAGCATGCTCAAACCCAAAATATAGATCATAGAACATATCACAAAGAATTGATAGAAGACATAGAAATGATCCCCATTTATTTTTCAAGGCCGGTTGATGATGTTCCTTGAACCACGAGTTGGAGGGTAGTCGGATGACGATGATTCTTACGTCCTCTTGATCCTCTCTTCGATCCGCTCCTTTTCTTCTTCTTCCACGAGCTCCAGATCTTCACGGATGTAGATGATATCCTCTTTGGAAGAGCTCCACCACGTTTTCCCCATTTTCTTCACCTATATGAAAGAACAAATGAGCATTAGGGTTAATCACCTCTGAAATTGGGAGCAACACATTGATATATATAGGAGACAAACCAAATGACCCATATACCCCTTCTAAAATGAGTTTAAAACACCCTAACATGATTAGGAACCATTAGGGTATATTTAAGAATGGTTTAATAGGGTTTACAATAAGTTTAAAACACTTTCGTAAGTCCCGTCCGGAAGGGGTCGACCCTCGGCAACCAGGTTGCTGGAATACACAAAAAGAGGCCCTCTGTTACAGGGGTCGACCCTTGGGGTCGACCCTTTCAGTGGGGGTCGACCCCTGGGGTCGACCCTTGGCAACTAGGTTACTGTCGGGGCAAAAAAAAGAGCCAGGTTTAAAGGGGTCAACCCCATGGGTCGACCCTTTTAGTGGGGGTCGACCCCAAGGGTCGACCCTTTCAGGCAGGGTACACAAAAACAACTCTGCGCGCTTCGGCGGCAGGAATTAATTCTCTTAGCTCCGAACTCCGATCGAAGCAAGACTGGAGGCGTTGGAAAGAGGACTCCCAGAGCTACAACATAAAATTTTTAGAGAGGAGATCCAATGGTTGGATTAAAAATGGTGAAGACTGTAAGATAGTTTGAGTTTGAAAAATAACTAAAACCACCATCAAATCAAAGGGAAACAATTGATTAAATGTTACCATAATCCCATGAAGATCAACAATGATTTTGCATCCTGAAAAATATGATAAACCAAGAGGTTAGTTGAGAATCAAAATATATGAGTTATGCATTAACACTATGAACATGTTCACAATGAAATACATCATTGAACATATTCAAACATGCGTTTTGCTTCTCAAATCACTTAGAAAAAATACATTTGACCAAATGATAAAGTTTTGTAATGATAAGCATGAATATATCATTCAATCAAATATAATAACATGGAAGCTCAACCATTCAATCACATTCTTGAACCAACCAAATCTTCAACATCAATATGTTTCATTACACAAGTGTTAACAATCATGCCAATGCAAAGCATACATAATATCAGAGAACCACATTCATTCAAATGACATTCTTGTTGATTAAAAACTCACGAGAAGCATTGATATAAATAGGGGATCCTCCAAGACGTCTCAACCAAAAGTTAACAACATATCCCATGCATTTGAATAACATGTATGACCATCAAACCTCATGTAGGAAATGCATGAAGATTCCCAACCAAGACTGTGAAAAGCTGTTTGATGATATACATGAAATATAGAAGAGTCAACGCAAAGCAATGAGTGAGTCAACTCCCTTTTTCAATAAGATCTTCATTGATGCACTCCTTTGAGTTCCAAACATGAATCATGGATTTTGATCCTGCAAATCAAAATATTCAAGGCATGAGATTCTTAAATACAAATCATTCATATAGCTTCCAAACATGAACAGAGTTAAACTCCCTTTTTTAATAAGATCTTCATTGATGCACTCCTTTGAGTTCCAAACATGAATCATGAAGTTGTGTTCCTACAAACCAACATAAATATAATATTCTCAAGATATAACACATGTTGCTCAATAAACCACATACACACACAAACACAATCGTTTTGATATCAAACATGAACTAGGGAATGTAACAAATGGCTTGCAACACACAAATCAAGATCAATCCAAAGGAGCAAGCCATCCCAGGAGGACGATCAAAAGTCACTCATGATGCCAAGTGCATGATGCCAAGTACACTTTGATTGGAGTGGAAATATCTACTGTGAAAGCTCAACAGAATGCAACCAAAGAATGGAATGGAGGTGGCGAAATGAAAATGAAATGAACACGTCCAAGCAAGGAAGAAAAGGCTCTAGCTAAGCAAGGCCAAGCAAGAAAGAAAAGGCCCAAGCAATGAAGCAAAGCTTCTACAAAGGACCGAGCATTCATCCAAGATGATCAAGGTTCAAATCCATGGTTCAACATGTTCTAAATTCAAAGAAACCAATGCCACGAAGTTGAATGGGTTTACGGAGGTGAAACGGTTGAAATCTGGAAAATTCCCAGCTAGCGGTCGACCTACAGCAGCTAGCGGTCGACCTAAAATTCCAGGGACTGAAACTCTACAGGACAGGAGCTAGCGGTCGACCGCCAGCCCGTAGAGGTCGACCGCCAGCCCCGAGTGTAGCAAAGTTTGACTCAAATTCCACCTCGTGGGCTGCCTAATTCTCATGATTTATTTAATCCCAAAGAACCCCAAAGTCACCTAAACACCCACAAATTGTGGATCTGGTCTGAGGCTTGTCTATAGACCATTCAAGGTCTATAAAACAAATACAAGAGGGTTGGAAACTCTAATGCTTCAAGGCTTCCATATGCTCAATTGAAGATCAAAAGAGGCCAAGTGTGATTTGTGGAGATCCAAAGGGGACGAGGTACTGTTCACGTAAACAGTACTTCGTGAAGAAGTTCTTCATCCAAGCAAGGTTGATTCAAGCTCAAATCAAGGCAAACAACCTTCAAGGAAGATCAGATGCAAGCTAGGCTATCAAGGTGATCTAAGGAAGCTAGTTTCATTCAAGATCTTCAAGAGAAATCATCTACATCATTCCGATTCATCCAAGGTGATTTCTGAAGCATTCAAACTCCTAGAAGCTGTTGAAGAAATAAGATTCAAGGTAGAATCAATTACTCTCTTCATCCACTTCAAGAAGATACAAAGAGAAGATCAAAAGAGGAGATTGAAGGAAGAGTTACTGTTCACGTGAACAGTACTCCGTGAAGAACATCTTCATCTAATCCAAGGTATTCAAAGTTCATATCAAAGCAATCATCTTCCAAGATCTGTGAAGAAGGAAGCAAGGATCAAGGTAGCATTTATTCACTTCTTCATTCATTCAAAGAGATCAAAAAGAAGATCAAAAGAGGAGGACTGGAAGAATAGTTACTGTTCACATGAACAGTACTCCGTGAAGAACATTCATCCATTCAAGGGTGAATCAAGAAGATTGATTTGCAAGAAGAAGAGATCCATGTTGCTGATCAACAAATCATTTCCATTCAAGGGCCAATTCCTTCTTACTCAATCTCTTGTTTTAGTTCCTCCACATTTGTTTTGCTTTCAATATTGTTAAACATTGAAGTTGTAATTCGTCCCTACCGGTGGTTAGTAGGAAGGTAATTGGATGGTGTTCCAATTTGCGGTTGACATCCCTACCAGGTGGTTAGTAGTAAGGTAATCGGAGGTGTTTCCGATCTACGGTGTTGACGTCCCTACCGTTGGTTAGTAGGAAGGCAATCGGTGGTTTCCGATTTGCGGTTTGGTGCGCTGCGCTAGTGGAGCCTCACCGGGTTTGGTGAGGGGTGGACGTAGGGCTGAGGATTCAGTCCGAACCACCTTAAAATCCATTGTGTTCATGGTTTTTTTGTGTGATTGCTTGTGCTAGATGCATGCTTAGGTTTAATATTCACATTACTTATTCATCTTGCTAAGCAACTCATTGTGTTCTTCGTTAAACTAGTTTTTATTCCGCTGCGATTCTTGCTGTCTAGCTTTATAGAGGGTTGAATTGCGAAAAGAGGTGCAGATCTATTCACCCCCCCTCTAGATCAGTCAGCCAATACCCAACAAGTGGTATCACAGCACACAACAAGTGGTATCAGAGCCTAGCTCTGCTATTTTTAGATCCTACGATCTGCAGGGAAAGATCCGGGTTCATTGTGATTTAAATGGCTTCTTATGCTACACGTGCTTCGATGGTTTCTCTGCCCATTTATGATGGTTCAGATTTTTCTACATGGCTAGGGAGATTGTTTGTAGCAACCCTGATAAATAAAGATTTAGAAATAAATTAAAATTTTTTCAAATTATATTACAGAATTAATACAGATAATAAGAAGAAGCTTAAAGGGGTGAATAAAACCAAAATGCAAATAACGCCTCTTATTAAGGCGTTAATTTAATAATAAACGCCTCTAGCTAAGGCGTGCTTAAAGAACTGACGCCCTCACCTCACGGCGTCAATTTCAACCGACAAACAGGGCAAGGCCAAGTAACGCCTCTAGTATGGGCGTGTTTTAAAATAGAGAACGCCCTCGTACCAGGCGCTTCTTAAGAAACGACTTGAACCAGGTCGTCAATTCAGGAATCGACGCCCTGACCAAAGTCGTTAATTCCATTCGTGAACCGTTCGAACCCAGAGCTTATCCAGGGAAGGATCATGTTAATCTAGTAAGTGGTTAATAGGGCAAGGACTCTAATAGGGATATATTACCCTCACTCAAACACTACCCCTATTAGAAATACCAAAATCCTATAAATAATCGTTCGATCTAAACCCTAAACCTATTTGACCAATCGAACTTCACAGGTACATGAAGAACATCAAGTTCTTCTATTTTTCTTCTTCTGTTTCTTTCATTATGAACGTAGTATGTGAAGAACTAATGTTCTTCATCTATCTCTCTTCTTACAGGTTAAGAAGCCCCTACGATCTGAAGAATAACAGAGCCCTTTCATCCGGGTGAAAAGATCTTTTCTTCACTTTTGACGTGATGATCAGATTTCAAAGAAATTGATACAGTTTCTTCGTTTCTCTTATAGGAAAGCTGCAGTAGAAGCCTCTTCATCAAAGCCATCATCCGATAGCAACGCGTTCCGAGTCCCTGTTCTAAACAGAGGGTAGATCCTTCTCACAGACCCCTTCACGGTTATCTCCACGTCCATTATAAAGGTAGGTTTTCTCAAGTTATGGTAGCCCAAACAAAATTAATGCAAGATATACATATATATAAGCATGACATGCATATGGTTTATTATAGTTTTAATATGTTTCTGCAATATTTTGAAAGAGACGCCCCTGTCAAGGGCGCTAATTCACATGAAACGACCCTTCCCAGGTCGTCAATTTAATATTTGACGCCCTGTACCCAGGCGTTAATTTCAGTTAATCCTTAATTAACCATGTTAAGAACTGATTCTATATGAAATCATGATTTACATTAATGCATAATCCCATATCTCCCAATCCATTGATTTTACTGTCATGACTGTTCGTTCATGGTATATTCTCCCCCATGAAATTCCTGCATGCTGAAATTATTACTGCCCTTAAAATTTCCTGCAGAAACTTTAAGTAACGACCTGGACCAAGTCATTTTCCACATGTTAACGCCCCACCATAGGGCGTAAATTGAAAAGAAACGCCCCTTCCTAGGGCGCGTATATGTTAAAAATTCTGAAAATATATATTCTGTAAAAAAAATTGAATTAATGAGTAACGCCCCTGCCCAGGGCGTGTTTTGGATAAATCCTGAAAATTATTTATATTCTGTCAAATATGTAAATAATAAGACGCATGCTTCTGCAGTCGTCAAATCTTGAACAAACGACCCTGACCAGGGCGCGTTTTAGATAAATTATTGAAATAATGAAATTCTGCAAATATGAAAAATAGATGAACGCCCTTCTGTTAGGCATTAATTACTTGATAAATGACTTTACATAAGTCGTTATTTTCTGTAAACTGATTTTTTATCCTGATTCTGTTAACCGATGGTTCCAATTATTTATATAATATATATCGGCACTATTCTCCACTCCGTGAGTATAGTCCCACGTTTCACGATTGTTTTATCGATCACACTCAATTCTCATTGATATACAAGCTCTCCATTGGACATTCCGTTCCTTTGGACTAGCGAGTTAGTCATAGAGACCTCTGTAAGACTCCTCGTACCTTGGATTCTCTTAAGGTCGACTGAGCTGGTTGTACCCTAAAAACCCATTACACGATCTTTGCCATGTCAATCTAAAGAAACATGGTATACCGGCCCTTATGATTATACAAAGAGTATATCATAAGAAATTCTTAATGGGATGATGATATCATGCCATATCATGTCATTCTTGTAAACCTCAATTCGATGATAAGAATGAGGGTATCTTACCTTTGATTTACTGTTCATGTGGACCTCAATTCTATATAAAGAATGTCCATATTGATTTGTCATGGTACCCAAGTTAAGGGAACCATATTCTACCTAGTTTTATCGATATCGTGATTATACCGTTATTATCGCCATTCTATGTCCTTTGTCATATTTTTGGACTCCATTCTGTCAAAGTTGTCATACATGTCTACAAGCTTGATTATTGAAATTCTATGTTGGCTATATACAAGAGTGGATGTCAAAACACATGATAAATGCCTGCGCATATAGGGCCCGATCTGGTCCTGGGAGGAGCACCCGAAAGTACTTGTGCCCATGGGAGTTAAAATGATAAGGTATCTGGCATTATACCGAATACTTGACTTGCTTGATTGGACATTCCACACATATCTTGTACTTGAATCGTACTTGACTTGACATGAAATGTGTCTCCCGAGAAAGGGTAATTACTTGCTTGCTTGATACATGATAGCCAAAATTCTTGACATGACTTGTTAAATGTACTTGCTTGAATATCTTGAGTATCTTGTTGAAAGTTCATGATTAGTTCATCTTATTCTTTGATATTACATTCTCTCTATCTTGTCATTTTATGCGAACATGCATAGCTTTATTGCATTCATGAAATATGTAATTACTTAAACCTCTTGCTAGTACTTGAGATATAATTTCCTACTGAGCGTTCGCTCATTCCGTTTGTCCCTTTTTACTTTTCAGGTAAGTCCGACGACGATGGAAGTCAATCGGATGGGAATGGTCAAGAGTGAAAGTGATAGAGCTGCTCAAGTGTCATCTAGTCTTTTCTATAGTTTCTGGAGTCAAATATGTATTCTTTTCCTTTTTATTAAACAGAGTATTAGATTTATAATAGTCTATCCATTATGAATTAAAGGATTGGGTTATCTTGCTATTTTGCGCATCTCTGTCTTTGTGTCGAATACACGACCACTCTGATTGACATGATTGATATAAACTCGTCACGCGTCTCCAGTTATCTTCCGCGCTCGGGGCGTGACAGTTTTTGTGGTATCAGAGCCTAAGGTATTCAATTCCTAGGAAAAACCCAAGTCCAAGGATAAGTTGAACGTTTAACCAGTGAGATTGGGTAGAACCAAGGGTTAAATTTAACATAGTGTACGAGTCTTTAAATACGATCACGTACTAATATAGTTATTGTAATTGTAGGATAATGGCTGCCGAACGTGCTCAATGGCGCAACATGCAGCGTACCCTTCAAGGAATGACTCAAGTGCTACAACAGGTAGCACAAGGTGGTGCTCCACGAGCTGGAAGCTTACACCAAGCATTTAAGAGTATGAATCCCCCGAAGTTCATAGGATCGACCGATCCGGACGATGCCGAGCATTGGGTTCGGGAAACCGAACGCATATTCCTTGTCATGCAATGCACGGATCAGGACAAAGTTCTATTAGTTACATTCCAGTTAGAGAAAGATGCTAGATGCTGGTGGGAGTCTATTGAAGCAACCATCGATCCTACTCAAGTAACATGGGAAGAATTTGTGGAATACTTCAATGCTAAATATTTCTCGGACCGAGTCCAAGAAAAGAAGGCTGCAGAATTCGCTGCATTAAAGCAACGATCTTTATCATTAGCAGATTATGAAGCTCAGTTCTCCAGGTTGTCTAGATATGCTAAGCATCTTATTAGCACGGAGAAGATGAAAGCCCGTAGATTTCTTAATGGGCTTATGCCCCACTATATTACTCAACTGGCGCCTATGGACATCCAAGTTTATTCTGAAATAGTGCGTCGAGCTCAATTACTTGAAGATGCCACGGAACTATCTGATAGGATCCGTGGAAAAGACAAGAAGGAGCAAGTCACATGTTCGGGTTCTTTTAAACCCAACTTTAAGAAGAGGCCCAATAATGGAGGTTCATCCTCTCAAGATTCCAAGTTCAAGAAATCCAAGCCCTTCTCTATCACCACTACCCCTTCAAATGTAGTGTGTAAGCATTGTGACAAGGCTGGTCACAAGACAGAAGAATGCTGGAGGAAGTTAGGAGCATGTCTCCGTTGTGGAAGCCGTGAGCATCGGATTCCCGAGTGTCCATTAATGAATGACCAAGCCGGTGATGGTAAACGCCCGGTGACAAAGAACGCTCGACTTCATGCAATAAAGGAGACCGAGCAAGAAGAAGGTGGACTGGTAGAAGGTACATTAACAGTTTGTTCCAAAAGTGCTTATGTCTTATTTGATACGGGTGCATCGCATTCCATTATTTCTAAGAAGTTTGCCGACCCGTTACCGTTAGAACCAGAATGGATAAAAATAGTTCTAACTACTCCTCTTGGAAGTAAAAATGATATTACTCATCACTACCAAAACTGTGAGGTAATGGTTCAAGGTAAGAATTTACCTATAGATCTCATATGCCTCGATCTAAAGGAGTATGATGTTATACTGGGAGCGGACTGGTTATCCAAATACCAGGCAACGGTTGATTGCCGCAATAGCCAAATTGCTTTCAAAGATCTTCCAGAATTAGTCTTTACTCGCCCCAAGAGTCGGAGCAATTCCCCTCTTATTTCGGCCCTCCGAGCTAGCAAGCTCGTCAGGAAGGGATGTGTAGCTTTCCTTGCATTTGTCACAGTTAAGGAAATAAAGGACACTAAGCTAGAAGACATTCCAGTAGTACAAGAATTCCCGGACGTGTTTCCGGAAGATTTGCCGGGATTACCCCCTCAAAGAGAAGTGGCCTTCACCATTGACTTAGTCCCTGGTGCTGGTCCTGTTTCAAGGGCACCATATAGAATATCCCCTGCTGAACTCAAAGAGTTGAAGGAGCAATTGATGGAATTAATTCGAAAAGGGTTTATTAGACCAAGTACTTCCCCGTGGGGAGCACCATTCTTATTTGTGAAGAAGAAGGACGGATCCATGAGATTGTGCATCGACTATCGACAGTTGAATCATCTCACTATCAAGAACAAGTATCCACTGCCGAGAATCGATGAGTTATTTGATCAGATTTCATGATCCAAATATTTTTCCAAGATTGATCTCAGGTCGGGATATCATCAGTTAAGAATCAAGGATGATGACATTCATAAGACTGCATTCAGAAGCAGGTATGGCCATTACGAATTTGTTGTTATGCCTTTTGGACTAACAAATGCCCATGCTGCCTTTATGCAGTTAATGAATAGCATATTCAGGCCTTACTTGGATCAATTCATAGTAGTCTTCATTGATGATATATTGATATATTCCAAGACTAAGGAAGAACATGAAGAGCATTTGAGGATTGCATTGCAAGTCTTGAGGATAAATCAATTATATGCAAAACTCAGCAAGTGCGAGTTCTGGCTTGAAGAAGTGGCTTTTCTCAGACATGTCATATCCAAGGACGGTTTATCTGTAGATCCGTCAAAGGTTGAAGCTGTAAGAAACTGGGAAAGACCTACTAATGCAAGCGAGATCAGAAGTTTCTTAGGTCTTGCAGGATATTATCGGCGATTCATCAAAGACTTCTCCAAGATCGCCGTGCCCCTTACAAGGTTAACTCGCAAGGAGATCCGATATGAATGGAGTGAGGAATGTGAAAGAAGCTTCCAAACTCTCAAGGATCATCTTACTACAGCTCCGGTCTTAGCTCTACAAATAGAAGGAGAGAAATTCGAGGTTTACACCGATGCTTCTGACATTGGCCTCGGATGTGTCCTAATGCAACAAGGAAAGGTCATAGCATACTCTTCACGTCAACTGAAGAAGCATGAGGAGAATTACCCCGTCCATGACTTAGAACTGGCCGCGGTGGTATTTGCCCTAAAGATATGGAGACACTACTTATATGGAGTGCAGTTTATTGTATACTCCGATCACAAAAGTCTCAAATATCTATTTTCACAAAAGGAGCTAATCATGAGACAAAGACGCTGGCTAGAATATCTCAAGGACTTCGACTTCAATATACAATATCATCCCGGAAAGGGTAATTATGTTGCTGATGCCCTTAGTCGAAAGCCGAGAGCAATGGTAGCCAATTTTATGATACAAGAATGGAGGTTGCTAGAACAATTCTCCGAGCTCAATATAAGCTTGGACACAGAATCCAAATTTGTCACATTTTCTCATGTAAGCATACAGTCAGATTTATTATCTGAGATACAAGCACTTCAGGATGATGATCCTATATTAGTAGAAATCAAAGGCAGGATGGAAGGACAATCTGATTTCCAAGTAACTTCCGAGGGAAGATTATTGTTCAAAGACAGAACTTGTGTACCGGATTGTCCAGAATTAAAGAAGAAGATCTTAGATGAAGCTCACAGATCAAGGTATACTATTCATCCAGGATCAACCAAAATGTATCAAGATGTAAAGAGGAACTTTTGGTGGCCTAATATGTAAAGAGAAATAGCAGACTATGTATCTCGCTGTCTCACATGTCAACAGGTCAAGGCAGAACACCAAAAGCCTGCTGAAAAACTACATCCTCTAGATATTCCTAAGTGGAAGTGGGAGGATATTGGTATGGACTTCATCATGGGATTATCTAAATCAAAAGGAGGACATGATGGAATCTGGGTTATCATTGACCGATTAACTAAATCGGCGCATTTCTTGCCAATAAAAAGCCGATGGTCAATTGATGTGCTAGCTGCACTATACATCAAGGAAATAGTCAGGATACATGAAATTCCTGTCTCAATTGTGTCTGACAGAGATCCCCATTTTACTTCTCATTTTTGGAAGGGATTACAACATGCGTTGGGAACAAGGCTTAACTTTAGTACTGCTTTTCACCCACCAACGGATGGTCAGACCGAGAGAGCTAATCAAGTTGTTGAGGATATGCTAAGAGCTTGCATCATTGACTTTGGTGGAAGCTGGCATGAACATTCGCCACTAGTGGAATTTGCATATAATAATAGCTACCAAGCTAGTATCCAAATGGCACCTTTCGAAGCTTTATATGGAAGGAGTTGCCGATCACCCTTATGCTGGAACGAAGTTGGAGAGAAACAACTGTTAGGTCCAGACATGGTAAGGGATACAACTGAGAAGATACAAGTAATCAGAGAAAGATTGCAAGTTGCTCAGACCAGACAAAAGGCTTATGCTGATACAAGGAGAAGAGATCTTGAATTCCAGGTTGGTGATCATGTATTTCTTAAAATATCATCTGGACGTGGCATACGAAGATTTGGTGTTAAGGGCAAGCTTACGCCAAGATTCATCGGACCATTTGAGATACTCGAAAGAGTTGGCGAGGTTGCTTATCGCATCGCATTGCCTCCTCAATTGTCCGAGGTACATAATGTATTTCACATGTCTATGTTGAAGAAGTATGTTCACGATCCGTCGCACATTATTGAACATGGAGATCTGGTGATCAAGAAAGATCTCACATATGAACAGAAGCCTATGAAGATCTTAGATCGTGAAATACGAGCACTAAGGAATAAGGTTATTCCCATGCTTAAGGTGCAATGGAATAATAATTCTGAACACGAAGCAACATGGGAGACCGAGGAATCTATGAAGAAACGATTTCCCGAGTTATTCTAAGAGGTATATGATCTACACTCTCCACGTGTATACATATTATGCAATTGAATTTGGGGATCAAATTCTTTTAAGTGGGAGAGGGTGTAGCAACCCTGATAAATAAAGATTTGGAAATAAATTAAAATTTTTTCAAATTATATTACAGAATTAATACAGATAATAAGAAGAAGCTTAAAGGGGTGAATAAAACCAAAATGCAAATAACGCCTCTTATTAAGGTGTTAATTTAATAATAAACGCCTCTAGCTAAGGCGTGCTTAAAGAAGTGACGCCCTCACCTCACGGCGTCAATTTCAACCGACAAACAGGGCAAGGCCAAGTAACGCCTCTAGTATGGGCGTGTTTTAAAACAGAGAACGCCCTCGTACCAGGCGCTTCTTGAGAAACGACTTGAACCAGATCGTCAATTCAGGAATCGACGCCCTGACCAAAGTCGTTAATTCCATTCGTGAACCGTTCGAACCCAGAGCTTATCCAGGGAAGGATCATGTTAATCTAGTAAGTGGTTAATAGGGCAAGGACTCTAATAGGGATATATTACCCTCACTCAAACACTACCCCTATTAGAAATACCAAAATCCTATAAATAATCGTTCGATCTAAACCCTAAACCTATTTGACCAATCGAACTTCACAGGTACGTGAAGAACATCAAGTTCTTCTATTTTTCTTCTTCTGTTTCTTTCATTATGAACGTAGTATGTGAAGAACTAATGTTCTTCATCTATCTCTCTTCTTACAGGTTAAGAAGCCCCTACGATCTGAAGAATAACAGAGCCCTTTCATCCGGGTGAAAAGATCTTTTCTTCACTTTTGACGTGATGATCAGATTTCAAAGAAACTGATACAGTTTCTTCGTTTCTCTTATAGGAAAGCTGCAGTAGAAGCCTCTTCATCAAAGCCATCATCCGATAGCAACGCGTTCCGAGTCCCTGTTCTAAACAGAGGGTAGATCCTTCTCACAGACCCCTTCACGGTTATCTCCACGTCCATTATAAAGGTAGGTTTTCTCAAGTTATGGTAGCCCAAACAAAATTAATGCAAGATATATGTGACGACCCGAGGATCCGAGTACCGGAAAGGAACCGGCGCGTCTCGAATCTCGGCCCGTCAACCCACGAGCCCGAAGACTCGGAAGGGTAGAAAGGAGTGGTGTGGGGTATAAGGGAAGCTGCAACGTCCACAGAGATAGCACAATAATCAAAAGGAAATGCACATAATAATAAATAATTCAAACTGCTACAAGGTCCACAGTGACTCATGTCCAAAGAAAGTACAGTCAACAGGAAAGAAAGTACAACTACACGGGGCATCCCCCGGCGTACAACAACACGGGGCATCCCCCGGAGTACAACTACGCGGGGCATCCCCCGGCTCTGGCAGACTGGCAACTAACCCTGGCTAGAAGAACCACGCTGAAACTCGGCCGCGCCTCCCGTCGACCCCGCCTCACCTGAAGAGCAGGGGTGAGCCTCATCTCATTGGCCCAGTAGGGATCCCGCGAATCCCCACCTCGCACGAAAAACGAGGAAGAAGAAGACAACCCTACCAACCGAGAGTACGGTAGAACCGACAAGCTAAAGTAAATAAACGGAAAAGTCGTCTACTCTAACGGTACCGTAGTACGGAACCTCGGTTCAACAAAACACGAGTCCACGCCTGACAGTGAACAGGAGCACCATCCACAAGAAGAACGACCGGATGCGTCCCCTGACGTCTTACACCGCGTCACAAGTGTCTAGCTACAACGCCCCGGGCGTGAGACTCAGACACGCAACAAGTACCACAACAAGGACTAGCTGGGGTCGCACTCGTCAGTGCGTGCCCTAAGCCCCCAACTACGTGTGCACACACAGACCATCTGCTCTAGGTCGGGTCCTCTAGCTGGTTTTCCCCCCCACCGGACTCTGGTGGCAAAGGCAAGGGGCCCTACGGTAACCAGCCTAAAAACCGCGTCACACTGGGTCTCGCTCTCCACCACTCCCAGGTGGGTCCGCACACGCGTGCGCAGAAAGCTACGACTAGTGGACAGGTCACTGGAAGTAAGGACTAATCCACGGAAACCACCGACCAAACACTAGCACGGACTCACGATGATCATACGATAGGCATAGATGCCGGGGACACGCATGAGGTCCAGCCGTCCCTCAAGTCACGCGGCACCCCTACCGAGGTAACTGACTCTCCGGGGAACCCCGGGCGCCCCTGTGGCTCTCACTGGGTGCCCACGGCATCCCTAGGGCCACACGCCACAACCGGGTCCGCAACTCACCCAACCGGAGGTCACGCTACCCGCAAAACACGGTTCGGGGGAGGGGATGGTCGCGCTAGGTATCCCTAGCGCGACACCTAAGAACGCGCTAGCTAAGGCTAGCGCGATCTTCCATGTCGCGCCGCCCAAAGCCAGCGCGTTCACACCTGAACGCGCTAGTTTTGGGTAGCGCGATCTGGACATCGCGCTACCTGAACTAGGCGCGTTCCCCACCGCCTTACTGTTCGTCTTCTCAGACGGACACGCTCGGACGACATGGCGCGTTCATCAAGAACGCGCCACTGGACTATAGCGCGACAACGGGCCGAGCCCGGTTTCGCGAAACACTCCCAAAAACGTAGATCCACGCCCATTACCACTCCTGGTGAAGGGAAAACAATGGGGAATCACCCCACAACACCCTAGCATGCATCTAGGACCCCCAAATCGATTAAGAACCCCACGAATCGACGGATCCGGCGCTCAAACCCCGAACATGGAAATAACCCTCCCGGCATGAATCTAGCCCCTCTCGGCCTCTCCACGGCCTAGAAATCACGGGGAATGCTAGAAAGAGGGTAAGGATTCGTCCCCCTACCTCAAGGAAGCTCGAAATCCACCGAATCACCGCCGAAATCAAAGATGAAGCTTTTACTCCCACGAACGCCCGCCTCTCTCCGCGAAAAGCACGCCACCGGGACCGCCTTGCCGCCGCCGCCGCTGCCACGCCGTTGCCGGAGTGAGGGGGGCCGCGTCTCGGTCGCTCGGGGGGAAGAAGATCGGCCGCGGGGGAGGGGGAGCTCTCACGGTTGAAGGAAGGAGGGAGAAGAAGAAAAGAAAAAGGTAAAAGAAAAAGAAAAAGAATTGATATATATAGAAAATCCGAAAAATACCAAAAATACCGAAAAATAGAAAAATACACCTCCTCGACCGTCTCGACGCGCTGATCGCAACGGTACCACTCGCGGGCTGGTGAACGACCCGGTTCACCCGCTACAGGGTTCCGAAGGATTCGCCGAAACCCGTACGCGGAAATCGGAAAACGCGCACGGAAAAGCCACGGACACACTCCGGGCCTCTGAAACGACTCCGGATCGTGCCGATCCAAACACGAAAGATGTCTGAAATGAAATTTCGGACACAACAAGGTCAGACATTCCGAAAAACCAGATCCGAGACCCATAACGAAGGATCCGAAAGATCCGGGACATTACAGCCCTCCCCCCTTAAACGAATTTCGTCCTCGAAATTCAAGGACAAGGCACAAGGACGGGGGAAAGACTCACACAAACAAATAAGGATACAACTCCCGCATCTCATCCTCGCGCTCCCAAGATGCCTCGCCGCCAGAATGACGCTGCCAGACCACCTTAACCAGAGGAATAACCTTGTTCCGCAGGCGCTGCTCTCGTCGATCCTCAATGCGAACAGGAAACTCCGGAAGGGACAGATCTGGGGTCACATCAGGCCAAACGGCATCCTCGAGAACATGAGAGTCATCGGGCATATACTTCCGAAGCATCGACACGTGGAACACATCATGCACGGCGGAAAGCTCCGGAGGTAGCTGCAATCGATAAGCAACTTCCCCAATGCGCTCAACGATGGGAAAGGGACCAATGTAGCGGGGACTCAGCTTCCCACGCCTACCGAAGCGCATCACGCCCTTCATGGGAGACACTCTCAAGAAAACTCGATCTCCCACGGCAAAGTTGAGGGGTCGCCTCCTCCGATCGGCATAACTCTTCTGCCGGCTCTGAGCTGCCAACATCTTCTGCCGAACGAGATGCACCACCTCAACACACTGCTGCACCAAATCTGGTCCGGTCAAGGCACGCTCGCCCACCTCGAACCAATCAAGCGGAGTCCGACAAGGTCGTCCATACAACGCCTCATAGGGAGCCATACCGATGCTCGAATGATAGCTGTTGTTGTAGGCAAACTCCACTAATGGCATATGGTGGGTCCAACTCCCCTGCCACTCCAAGCAACACGCTCGCAGCATGTCCTCCAAAGTCTGGATGGTCCTCTCAGACTGACCGTCCGACTGAGGATGATAGGCCGAGCTGAATGCCAACTCGGTGCCTAGAGCCTTCTGGAAGCTCCTCCAGAATCCAGAAGTGAAACGGGGGTCACGATCCGATACAATGGAGATAGGAACTCCATGCAACGGGACGATCCGCTCCACATACAACTGAGCCAAGCGCTGCACGCCCCAACTGACTTTGACCGGCAGCAATCGCGCCGTCTTCATCAGTCTATCCACTAGCAACCAGATACTATCCTCCCCACTGGACGTCCTCGGTAATCCAACCACAAAGTCAGTGGTCACATGGTCCCACTTCCAAGCAGGAACATCCAAGGGCTGAAGCGTGCCTCCTGGTCGCTGGTGCTCAGCTTTCACCTGCTGACAGGTCAAACACCTGGCCACAAATTCCGCAACATCTCTCTTCATGCCAGGCCACCAAAACTGCCTCTTCAGGTTCTGGTACATCTTAGCCGATCCGGGGTGCACGGCATACCGACTTCCATGAGCCTCGCGCAAAACCGTACGCCGTACCTGCCCCTCGGCTGGCACGTACAATCTACCTCTGAACCTCACAGCTCCATCCTCGCCAAACTCCACCTCGGCCATCGACAAAACACGAGGTAGCTCGGGGTCCGCTCGCTGGGCCTCAGTCACCTGTCGACGCACCGCGGGCGTGACAGTCAGACTTGCAAGGACAGCCGAACCCTGGTCCTGAGGGACCTTGAGCCTAAAAGTCATGGCCGGGACCTGCTCCCAAAGCTTCCACTTCCTCAACAACATCTGACTGACCGTTACCCTCCTGCTCAGAGCATCAGCCACGACGTTCATCCTGCTAGGCTGATAAGACAGAGTAACGTCATAATCCTTCATGTACTCCATCCATCTCCTCTGTCTGAGGTTAAGGTCCTTCTGCGTGAACACATACCTCAAACTCTGGTGATCAGTGAAGAGCTCAAACCGCTCGCCGTACAAATAATGCCTCCAAATCTTCAGAGCGAAGATCACCGCTGCCAACTCAAGATCATGAGTAGGGTAGTTCGCCTCATGTGGCTTCAACTGCCGTGACGCATACGCCACAACTCTCCCATGCTGCATCAACACAGCACCGAGGCCTACCCCGGAAGCATCTGTACACACCACGAACCCACCCGAGCCAGATGGCAACACCAAAACCGGAGCAGTGGTAAGCAATCTCTTCAGCTCCACGAAGCTCCGCTCACACTCCTCCGTCCAGACGAACTGCACCTCCTTCCGCGTAAGCCTAGTCATCGGGGCCGCAATACGAGAGAAATCCTGAATAAACTGCCGATAATAACCTGCAAGCCCCAAGAAACTCCGAATTTCCGTGACAGAACTCGGCCTCGGCCACCGCACCACCGCCTCGACCTTGGCCGGGTCCACGGAAACACCATCACCAGAAATAACATGTCCCAGAAAGTGCACCTCTCAGAGCCAGAACTCGCACTTGCTGTACTTGGCATACAACTGGTGATCGCGCAGGGTCTGCAATACCGCTCTCAAATGCTGTACATGCTCCTCAGCAGACCGCGAATACACGAGGATATCGTCCACAAACACGACCACAAACTGGTCCAAGTACGGACGAAACACCCTATGCATCAAGTCCATGAATGCTGCGGGGGCATTGGTGAGCCCGAACGGCATCACCAAGAACTCATAATGCCCATACCTCGATCAGAACGCCGTCTTCTCCACGTCTGACTCTCGAATCCGCAGCTGGTAATAACCCGATCTCAAATCGATCCTCGAAAACACCTGGGCCGACTGAAGCTGATCGAACAAGTCATCAATCCGCGGCAACGGATACCTGTTCTTGACAGTCACCTGGTTTAACTGACGGGTAGTCGATGCACAGCCTCAAACTACCATCCTTCTTCTTCACAAACAATACCGGCGCACCCCACGGGGAATAACTAGGACGAATATACCCCTTGGCCAGCAACTCCTGCAACTGCGCCTTCAGCTCTCGCAACTCAGCAGGCGCCATCCGATAAGGGGCCTTCGACATAGGCGCCGTACCCGGCACCACCTCAATCACGAAATCAATCTCTCGCTGCGGTGGCATCCCTGGTAGCTCCTCGGGGAAAACATCAGGAAACTCGCACACGACAGGAATGTCCTCTACCTCAGGACCCTGCCGCTCGACCAAAACTACGGATGCGAGAAAACCCTGACAACCTGCATCAAGCAAACGACGTGCACGGAAAGCCGAAATAAGCAAGCGGGAAGAGGAAGACCGAATACCTTGGAAATAGAAGGTGGGTCCACGGGGCTGTCGGAAGTAGACCTTCTTCGAGCCACAATCCACCAAGGCATGATGAGCCTCGAGCCAATCCATGCCCAAAATCACATCGAAGTCCTGGAGCGGTAACGCGTAGAGTCTAACCGGCAAGTTCCGCCCTTCCACCCACACAGGTACCTTCTCAAAGCAGTACGGGGTGACCATGAAGTCACCGGTAGGCAACTCTACCGCCAAGTCACAGGACACCTCGGTCACCGGGTCCTCCACGCTCTTCCACCAAATGCGATGCCTCAGCCTCCGCCCTGGTCAGATGAGTCACTCTACCTCGGGATCCCTGCCCACCCATAGTAGCTGACCGTGCCAACTGAGGGAACTGTCCCTGCTGCTGGTACTGCTGCGGCTGTGCTGACGACTGCTGGGGCCGAAACTACTGCTGCTGCTGAAACTCGTGCGGCTGGCGCGGTCTCTGCGGACAGTCACGTGCCATGTGCCCTGGCTGGTCGCACCTGAAGCAAATCACGGGCGCCGAACACGGTCTGCCTGGATGAGAACCACCGCACCTGGGACACCCATCTCGCGAACCGGTCATCGAACTCTGACGCTGAAAAGCCGCAGGCTGCTGAACACTGCCCAACGACTCCTGCCCCGACTCCTTACGATCCTGACGCCTCTTGCTAAAACCAGCTTCCTTAAGCAACTTCTTAAGCTTCGACTTGAAGGATGAACCTGGCGCCGGAGCCGCAGTCTGTGTCGCCACTGATCCACCTACTGAGAGCTGGGCGGTACTCTGCTGCTGCATCCCTGTCGGCTGGCTGAAATCTGCCTGCACCTGACTAGCACTGCTCGGCCCTCGAACCTTCTGCAAATCTCTCTCCAGCGCCGCTGCTGCCTTACATGCCGCATCCAAACTGGTCAAACCCGACGCAAGAAGATGATGCCTCAACTCTAGCCTCAGACCACTAACAAACTGATCAGTCTTCACCTCCTCGTCCACCATGATATGAGGAGCATAACGGCCCAACTCGATAAACCGGGCACGGTACTCCATCACCGTCATGTCACCCTGAGTCAGCTCCATGAACTCTCGCAACCTCTGCGACCTGACAAAGGACGGACAGAAGGCTCGCTCGAAAGCCGTGACGAACTCCTGCCATGCAATCTGCCGAAGAGGACGAGATCGGAACACTGAACCCCACTCCGATGTCCACCAAGTACGGGCCGATCCCTGAAGACGATGAGTGGCCAGCGCCACCTGCTCCTCCTCGGGGCACTCCATCGCACTGAAAATCCGCTGCACATCATCCAGCCACTCTCTGGCCACCTCAGGATCCGACTGCCCACCAAAAGAAGGAGGCTGATACAGCAAAAACTCCTTCAGCACATGACCGCGACCACCTCGAGCCTGATCCTCACCAGCTTCGCCACCCTGCTGCTGATGACCTCCCTGCTGCTGACCTCCCTGCCGCTGCTGAAACACATACTCAAACATGCCTCGGAAGAAATCATCCATCCCTGGAGCTCTCGCATCTCTAGATACACCCTCAGAAATCGAAGCCCTGCTCTGCTCCTCTGGACCACCACTAGACTCTCCCTGCTGGGCACGAGTCCTCCTCCGTGGCGCCATAACACACCTGGCATCAAAAGCACCGGAAATCAATAAAACACACGACCCTAAGCCAGTCGCCGACTGTACAGGACATTCATGGACCTTCTGGACCACTGCAATTCGTTCCAAGTTTCGATATACCTCCACAACCTCGCTCTGATACCAGCTGTGACGACCCGAGGATCCGAGTACCGGAAAGGAACCGGCGCGTCTCGAATCTCGGCCCGTCAACCCACGAGCCCGAAGACTCGGAAGGGTAGAAAGGAGTGGTGTGGGGTATAAGGGAAGCTGCAACGTCCACAGAGATAGCACAATAATCAAAAGGAAATGCACATAATAATAAATAATTCAAACTGCTACAAGGTCCACAGTGACTCATGTCCAAAGAAAGTACAGTCAACAGGAAAGAAAGTACAACTACACGGGGCATCCCCCGGCGTACAACAACACGGGGCATCCCCCGGAGTACAACTACGCGGGGCATCCCCCGGCTCTGGCAGACTGGCAACTAACCCTGGCTAGAAGAACCACACTGAAACTCGGCCGCGCCTCCCGTCGACCCCGCCTCACCTGAAGAGCAGGGGTGAGCCTCATCTCATTGGCCCAGTAGGGATCCCGCGAATCCCCACCTCGCACGAAAAACGAGGAAGAAGAAGACAACCCTACCAACCGAGAGTACGGTAGAACCGACAAGCTAAAGTAAATAAACGGAAAAGTCGTCTACTCTAACGGTACCGTAGTACGGAACCTCGGTCCAACAAAACACGAGTCCACGCCTGCCAGTGAACAGGAGCACCATCCACAAGAAGAACGACCGGATGCGTCCCCTGACGTCTTACACCGCGTCACAAGTGTCTAGCTACAACGCCCCGGGCGTGAGACTCAGACACGCAACAAGTACCACAACAAGGACTAGCTGGGGTCGCACTCGTCAGTGCGTGCCCTAAGACCCCAACTACGTGTGCACACACAGACCATCTGCTCTAGGTCGGGTCCTCTAGCTGGTTTTCCCCCCCACCGGACTCTGGTGGCAAAGGCAAGGGGCCCTACGGTAACCAGCCTAAAAACCGCGTCACACTGGGTCTCGCTCTCCACCACTCCCAGGTGGGTCCGCACACGCGTGCGCAGAAAGCTACGACTAGTGGACAGGTCACTGGAAGTAAGGACTAATCCACGGAAACCACCGACCAAACACTAGCACGGACTCACGATGATCATACGATAGGCATAGATGCCGGGGACACGCATGAGGTCCAGCCGTCCCTCAAGTCACGCGGCACCCCTACCGAGGTAACTGACTCTCCGGGGAACCCCGGGCGCCCCTGTGGCTCTCACTGGGTGCCCACGGCATCCCTAGGGCCACACGCCACAACCGGGTCCGCAACTCACCCAACCGGAGGTCACGCTACCCGCAAAACACGGTTCGGGGGAGGGGATGGTCGCGCTAGGTATCCCTAGCGCGACACCTAAGAACGCGCTAGCTAAGGCTAGCGCGATCTTCCATGTCGCGCCGCCCAAAGCCAGCGCGTTCACACCTGAACGCGCTAGTTTTGGGTAGCGCGATCTGGACATCGCGCTACCTGAACCAGGCGCGTTCCCCACCGCCTTACTGTTCATCTTCTCAGACGGACACGCTCGGACGACATGGCGCGTTCATCAAGAACGCGCCACTGGACTATAGCGCGACAACGGGCCGAGCCCGGTTTCGCGAAACACTCCCAAAAACGTAGATCCACGCCCATTCACCACTCCTGGTGAAGGGAAAACAATGGGGAATCACCCCACAACACCCTAGCATGCATCTAGGACCCCCAAATCGATTAAGAACCCCACGAATCGACGGATCCGGCGCTCAAACCCCGAACATGGAAATAACCCTCCCGGCATGAATCTAGCCCCTCTCGGCCTCTCCACGGCCTAGAAATCACGGGGAATGCTAGAAAGAGGGTAAGGATTCGTCCCCCTACCTCAAGGAAGCTCGAAATCCACCGAATCACCGCCGAAATCAAAGATGAAGCTTTTACTCCCACGAACGCCCCGCCTCTCGCCGCGAAAAGCACGCCACCGGGACCGCCTTGCCGCCGCCGCCGCTGCCACGCCATTGCCGGAGTGAGGGGGGCCGCGTCTCGGTCGCTCGGGGGGAAGAAGATCGGCCGCGGGGGAGGGGGAGCTCTCACGGTTGAAGGAAGGAGGGAGAAGAAGAAAAGAAAAAGGTAAAAGAAAAAGAAAAAGAATTGATATATATAGAAAATCCGAAAAATACCAAAAATACCGAAAAATAGAAAAATACACCTCCTCGACCGTCTCGACGCGCTGATCGCAACGGTACCACTCGCGGGCTGGTGAACGACCCGGTTCACCCGCTACAGGGTTCCGAAGGATTCGCCGAAACCCGTACGCGGAAATCGGAAAACGCGCACGGAAAAGCCACGGACACACTCCGGGCCTCCGAAACGACTCCGGATCGCGCCGATCTGAACACGAAAGATGTCCGAAATGAAATTTCGGACACAACAGGGTCAGACATTCCAAAAAACCAGATCCGAGACCCATAACGAAGGATCCGAAAGATCCGAGACATTACAATATACGTATATATAAGCATGACATGCATATGGTTTATTATAGTTTTAATATGTTTCTGCAATATTTTGAAAGAGACGCCCCTGTCAAGGGCGCTAATTCACATGAAACGACCCTTCCCAGGTCATCAATTTAATATTTGACGCCCTGTACCCAGGCGTTAATTTCAGTTAATCCTTAATTAACCATGTTAAGAACTGATTCTATATGAAATCATGATTTACATTCATGCATGATCCCATATCTCCCAATCCATTGATTTTACTGTCATGACTGTTCGTTCATGGTATATTCTCCCCCATGAAATTCCTGCATGCTGAAATTATTACTGCCCTTGAAATTTCCTGCAGAAACTTTAAGTAACGACCTGGACCAAGTCGTTTTCCACATGTTAACGCCCCACCATAGGGCGTAAATTGAAAAGAAACGCCCCTTCCTAGGGCGCGTATATGTTAAAAATTCTGAAAATATATATTCTGTAAAAAAATTGAATTAATGAGTAACGCCCCTGCCCAGGGCGTGTTTTGGATAAATCCTGAAAATTATTTATATTCTGTCAAATATGTAAATAATAAGACGCCTGCTTCTGCAGTCGTCAAATCTTGAACAAACGACCCTGACCAGGGCGCGTTTTAGATAAATTATTGAAATAATGAAATTCTGCAAATATGGAAAATAGATGAATGCCCTTCTGTTAGGCGTTAATTACTTGATAAACGACTTTACCTAAGTCGTTATTTTCTGTAAACTGATTTTTTATCCTGATTCTGTTAACCGATGGTTCCAATTATTTATATAATATATATCGGCACTATTCTCCACTCCGTGAGTATAGTCCCACGTTTCACGATTGTTTTATCGATCACACTCAATTCTCATTGACATACAAGCTCTCCATTGGACATTCCGTTCCTTTGGACTAGCGAGTTAGTCATAGAGACCTCCGTAAGACTCCTCGTACCTTGGATTCCCTCAAGGTCGACTGAGCTGGTTGTACCCTAAAAACCCATTACACGATCTTTGCCATGTCAATCTAAAGAAACATGGTATACCGGCCCTTATGATTATACAAAGAGTATATCATAAGAAATTCTTAATGGGATGATGATATCATGCCATATCATGTCATTCTTGTAAACCTCAATTCGATGATAAGAATGATGGTATCTTACCTTTGATTTACTGTTCATGTGGACCTCAATTCTATATAAAGAATGTACATATTGATTTGTCATGGTACCCAAGTTAAGGGAACCATATTCTACCTAGTTTTATCGATATCGTGATTATACCGTTATTATCGCCATTCTATGTCCTTTGTCATATTTTTGGACTCCATTCTGTCAAAGTTGTCATACATGTCTACAAGCTTGATTATTGAAATTCTATGTTGGCTATATACAAGAGTGGATGTCAAAACACATGATAAATGCCTGCGCATATAGGGCCCGATCTGGTCCTGGGAGGAGCACCCGAAAGTACTTGTGCCCATGGGAGTTAAAATGATAAGGTATCTGGCATTATACCGAGTACTTGACTTGCTTGATTGGACATTCCACACATATCTTGTACTTGAATCGTACTTGACTTGACATGAAATACGTGGCCCGAGAAAGGGTAATTACTTGCTTGCTTGATACATGATAGCCAAAATTCTTGACATGACTTGTTAAATGTACTTGCTTGAATATCTTGAGTATCTTGTTGAAAGTTCATGATTAGTTCATCTTATTCTTTGATATTACATTCTCTCTATCTTGTCGTTTTATGCGAACATGCATAGCTTTATTGCATTCATGAAATATGTAATTACTTAAACCTCTTGCTAGTACTTGAGATATAATTTCCTACTGAGCGTTCGCTCATTCCGTTTGTCCCTTTTTACTTTTCAGGTAAGTCCGACGACGATGGAAGTCAATCGGATGGGAATGGTCAAGAGTGAAAGTGATAGAGCTGCTCAAGTGTCATCTAGTCTTTTCTATAGTTTCTGGAGTCAAATATGTATTCTTTTCCTTTTTATTAAACAGAGTATTGGATTTGTAATAGTCTATCTATTATGAATTAAAGGATTGAGTTATCTTGCTATTTTGCGCATCTCTGTCTTTGTGTCGAATACACGACCACTCTGATTGACATGATTGATATAAACTCGTCACACGTCTCCGGTTATCTTCCGCGCTCGGGGCGTGACATTGTTCATCTATGTTAGCTCAATAGATCCACAATTGTGGAATCTTATATACAATGGTCCTCATGAGCTGCCATCAAATTCAATTGATTGGTCAGCCGAACATGAGACCAAACACAATGATAATCTTGCTGCATATAACTTAATTATAGCTACAATTGATATTAGACTAACTCACATTGTGTCTTCCTGCAGCACAGCCAAGCAAGTACTGGACAAGTTGGTGAAAATCCGTGAGGGAAAAGAACAAGAACAAGAATGCTTCATGGCCGACCGTGCAGAAGAGTCAAGCAAACCATCCTCATCAAAGGTAAATTCTGATTCTGAGGAATTCACTTTTGAAGAACTTATGGAATCCTATGATGAGTTGTTTACACAATACAAAAAGGTAATATCAGAAAATAAAAAGTTGAAAAAGGATCTCAAGAAAAATAACCAACATGAAAGCTTGATTTGTAAAAAGTGTTCTGCGTTTGAAGAGCTCTCTTTTGATCTAGACACACATAAACAAAGCATTGCATATCTAAGAGATGAAAATGAAAATTTTCATGATGAATTCACTAGGTTGGAAGAAATTGTAATAAAACTTCAAAACCAACCTAAGGCAATCTATAATGATCAAACTATGACCGATGGGCTTATTCATGATGAGAGGTTGATTGAAGAAAATAAAAATTCTGTTTCATGCTCTGCTAATTTTGCATGTGAAAAATGTTCATTCTTGAGAAACATAAATGCTGGTCTCCATGATGATCTTGAATGGCAACAAAATTTGATTGATTCTCTAAAGGAAGAGAATAAAGAGTTGTTGGAAAAGAAAATTGAATGTGAAAAAGTTGAAGAAGAATTGCATGAAAAATTGACTGTACATGAAAAAGGCAAATCTATCATTGATGATCACTCCGAAACATTGCATGCTTTAGAACAACAAAGTCAAAATCTTAAAGCTGTAAATGCCATGCTCAATGAGCAATTGGCAGCATGTGAAGAGGGTCTTAATGAGTCTAAACAGCATATTTCTTCACTTGAAAATGAAATTCAAGATTTGAATGATTTCCTGTCAATGTTTGCCCAAATCCAAGATTTTGGCTCACCGGAAGCCACCACTTCATGTGGTCACCAAAAAGGGCATACTGCTCGAAAGAAAAGTAAAATTCAGCATTCTCATCCAAACATGCACCATAACATGCTCAATGCTAAATATCATGTTTTCCACAAAAAGAATGTCCATTGTTATTATTGTGGTAGACATGGTCACACTGTGCATGATTGTTTTATCTTGAGAAATGATGAGCTTAGAGTAGGACAGCAAGTGAAAGAATAAGGAAAGAAAGAAAGACACCACCCTCATACCATGAAAGGTAAGAATCATGCTCGCCCACAAAAGTATAGTCTACATGCACATGCACATGAACATAAAAGGGATAATCAATCTTTTGTGCGTTGTTTCTACTATGGTAAAAATGGGCATGAGATGTATGGTTGCCATACAATGAGGGAAGATGATTTGATTGTCTTGAAAAAGATGAGTCAAGATGCTAAACATGTTGCTAACCCACAAGGACCCAAGCAAGCTTGGGTACCTAAAAATTCCAAATAAGAATTTTGGGTGCAGGATGCCTTGGAGCTGAACAAATGAATGGTCAGGTAAATAAAAGCTCAAGGCACATGTATGTACACAAACTTTTTAATTTCAATCATCTTGCATGTTTAGTCCTAACATGTAGATAGTGCATCATAAGTCTGCCAAATGTCATTAAATTCTGCAAACTGAATTGCTCTTTGAAATGCTTTACCCCCATGGTGTGAGATGAACTTTTGAGCTAGATTTCTTGCTCATATCATGCTGGACCACAGCTGCTTAGTTCATGAAATACTTATTTTGCTGATGTTGCTGATATGATGATGAGTTGTTTAATTCTTGCTACCAACCATGTGAAATTCTTAGATTTTGGTTTTGATGGTGTATACCATGGTTGTAATTTTCAACTCATTAATTCACGATTAGCATTGTTCAAAGGGGAGTCTAGCAATTGGCATCATCATGTTGCATTCAGTTCAAAATAACTTGCGAATGATTTGTGTTTGCATCATCTTGTGATCTTATATACTTTAATGCAAATCATGTTTAGAAAAACAAAACAAAACAAAAATGTGTGCAATCATCCATGCAGCATCTGCATTGCATTGTGTATTCATATAGTTCATAGGCTGCACATTTCATAGCAAACCCTTGCATAGATCTAGGGGGAGTCAACATCAAAACTCTATTTGCATAATTCTACACATTGTTGACATCCTTGCATAGAATGCATAACCTCAGGAGGAGTGTTCCTTCATTCATTCATGTTTATCATTCATGCAACACTCTCTCTCATTCATACCAACCAACTGCATTTTATTGATACACTAAATCAGATTGCTAAACCTCAGGCTAATGGAAATTGAAATAATGATCTTCTTCAATTTGATTGTGTGTTTTTGCAAATTGGTTTCCATGCATTGTTCATCTGTAAAAATGTCATTTGCATATGGTGTAGCATTGCATGTGGTTGCATAATAAAACTGAATTGCTTGTTTGAGAATGATTTAAACTTGCATTGCACCCGGTATATAAAAAGGTGTCGCCCGACCGTTAGGTTACGCCTATCGGAGAGGTGATTCACTTGCATGAGGGGATGCTTGGATTCTGTAACTCCGCCGAGTACCGGATAGGTCTAGGTGCATCATATTGCATAGTCCGTGCTTGTCTAGATGCACTCACCATGCGTGAAAATTCTCCTCCGCTATGTACCATGTGTCATTCTTGCATATAGGCCATATCGTTAGGGGGAGTTGTCTCCTTGACGCATTCATGCACATGCTACATACCATGAGTCGGGTCATAGCATTCATGCATATTTCTTTTTGCCCATCTCATGAGTGATCTAGCTATTCCATGCACATCCTAAGGGGGAGTCTTGCAATCTGAACATTCTTGGGTAATTGTCTGATAATGGTGTAAGAGCTTTCTATTATATGCACTGATGATTGTCCATCAAATAACAATGGTTCAGATTTAATGATTTCTTTGAAATTCTGATAAATATGTTTTTGAAATCATCTATGTCACGTAGTCTTTAATAGACTTTAACTAGAGGTTGCATGTTGTGATTTGAATGATCTTTCTGAAATCTGAAAATTCAAATGTCATAGTCAAGTTGGTTGAGTTGCTACAGTCTCGTATTGTTTTTAAACAACTTGACATATTGGAATTCATAAGAGAAAAATTTGGCAAAGTAATGACATTAGGTCACTGAGAAACATGTCTTCTCATCAAGGAAATGAGGCTAGATATGTCATGAAGTACCATTGTTATCTTTGTTATCAATAGCTTGGACTCAAGGTAGAGCAATGGCTAAATTGCTGAGAAATATATCTCCTCATCAAAGATATGAGATCAGATATGTCATGAGGTGATTTCAGCTATCTCTGTTCACCATGAAGCATAACAGTCAGTTTTACCGAATACCTAGGAATACGGGCGTCTAAACAACGTGTATTCTTACGGCTAGGAGGTATGACTTAGACTCGATTACTCGTAAAATATGAGTTTAATGATATGACTTTCATTGCAGAAGATTATGGAAAATATGTTGAATCAAAGCATTCCTTATAATTGTCATGGTTGTTTAACCTCAATACAAGTTGTGCTTTTCCCGATGACGATTATGAATATGACTGTGTAAGACAATGGAGGATTACCATTGCTAGAGCATGCACTTTTGGTTCACTTCTATTAAACCATGGATATAGCTGTTTTTCAAATTCTCTTGTTAATTCAGAATTCATTAACTTTGAACCATACATATTCATCACGGCATGTTTCTAGTTGCTTATAATGGTTTGCTCTATACTCCTCTTTCCCTCAGCTTCCTACATAATTTGTTCATTCATTTAGATAGGAGGAGAAAGTTTGCATTCATTTCTATAAGGGGAGAAGGCTTGGTGACTTGGTGAGTCATTCATCATACAGGGGAAGAATGTTTACATATATTCTTGTAAGTGTTTGCATTGTGATGCTGTTTGCATTGTGGTTTGGTGAGCATCATATATAGGGGAAGAAGAACGAGAGGTACATGTCATCTTGTGAGCAAGGGGTTGCATAGCATGTGTTCATTCATTGTCATTGCATAGCATGGGTTAATTCATTTGAGAGCATATCATACATTCAACCCTTTGCATTCACATGCTCTACCTCATCTATGCATATCTGTGTTCAATCATGCATACATATTGGGTGAAATCACTTTGTGCTCATGCATACATATTTGCATTCTCATGTTTTGATCATCCTTGCATTGCACATATGGCTTGCATCTTGCCTTCCCATGCATTGCATAGAAAATCCTGAAAACCATAAAAAGCTAAAATCTTGAAAACCTCTAAAAATTGAAAAATCTGAAATCAAAATTGCTTTCTGGCTGTCTTATCTATCTCTTCTGTTGGACCATGTTGGCATACTTCATCTCATTCATTGGTCTCACAAATGCAAAAGGGGAAAAGATTTGATTCCTTCTTGCTGATCCCTTCTTGCTGATGGCAAAGGGGGAGAAGATTTGATGAGCCATTTCAAAGATTTTGGTATTCTTTGTGTGGAGTCGATTTGGTTGAGCCATTTCAAAGATTTTGGTATTCTTGGCCATTTTAAAGATTTTGGTATTCTTTGTGTGGAGTCGATTTGGTTGAGCCATTTCAAAGATTTTGGTATTCTTGGTGTAGAGTCGATTTGGTTGAGCCATATGAATGTTTTTAATGAGCCATAGTGTTCTTGAATCTTTTTATGACTCATAGTTGCCATCATAAAAAAGGGGGAGAATGTTGGGGAGAATGTTGTGCTAAAGTTGGGCATGTGTGGAACGTGAGTGTTTCTATTATTTTGATGATGTCCAACTATGACTCAACTAATGATTGGTTCTATTGTTTTGATGTGATTCCAACTATGATTCAACTATGACTCATTTCTAGTGTTTTGATGATGTATGTCTTTAGAGTCACTTTGCTATTCATTATGCATTTGCTATGCATTTGATAAAATCAATTTGATATGCATTTTGCTTTTGCTGTGCATTTGATAAAATCCATTTGCATACAATTTAGGTCATTATATTGCCAATTCAACATATCAAGAATGGCTTGCAACGCTTAACCAATTGGCCGCACAGAAATCAAGATAGATCCAAAGGCGCCAAGATCACTCAAGATGCAAAGTGGAAACTCATGATGCCAAGTGCACTTGCAGATCAAGAATGGCTTGCAACACACAAATCAAGATCAATCCAAAGGAGCAAGCCATCCCAGGAGGACGATCAAAAGTCACTCATGATGCCAAGTGCATGATGCCAAGTACACTTTGATTGGAGTGGAAATATCTACTGTGAAAGCTCAACAGAATGCAACCAAAGAATGGAATGGAGGTGGCGAAATGAAAGTGAAATGAACACGTCCAAGCAAGGCCAAGCAAGGAAGAAAAGGCTCTAGCTAAGCAAGGCCAAGCAAGAAAGAAAAGGCCCAAGCAATGAAGCAAAGCTTCTACAAAGGACCGAGCATTCATCCAAGATGATCAAGGTTCAAATCCATGGTTCAACATGTTCTAAATTCAAAGAAACCAATGCCACGAAGTTGAATGGGTTTACGGAGGTGAAACGGTTGAAATCTGAAAAATTCCCAGCTAGCGGTCGACCTACAGCAGCTAGCGGTCGACCTAAAATTCCAGGGACTGAAACTCTACAGGACAGGAGCTAGCGGTCGACCGCCAGCCCGTAGAGGTCGACCGCCAGCCCCGAGTGCAGCAAAGTTTGACTCGAATTCCACCTCGTAGGCTGCCTAATTCTCATGATTTCTTTAATCCCAAAGAACCCCAAAGTCACCTAAACACCCACAAATTGTGGATCTGGTCTGAGGCTTGTCTATAGACCATTCAAGGTCTATAAAACCAATACAAGAGGGTTGGAAACCCTAATGCTTCAAGGCTTCCATATGCTCAATTGAAGATCAAAAGAGGCCAAGTGTGATTTGTGGAGATCCAAAGGGGACGAGGTACTGTTCACGTGAACAGAACTTCGTGAAAAAGTTCTTCATCCAAGCAAGGTTGATTCAAGCTCAAATCAAGGCAAACAACCTTCAAGGAAGATCAGATGCAAGCTAGGCTATCAAGGTGATCTAAGGAAGCTAGTTTCATTCAAGATCTTCAAGAGAAATCATCTACATCATTCCGATTCATCCAAGGTGATTTCTGAAGCATTCAAACTCCTAGAAGCTGTTGAAGAAACAAGATTCAAGGTAGAATCAATTACTCTCTTCATCCACTTCAAGAAGATACAAAGAGAAGATCAAAAGAGGAGATTGAAGGAAGAGTTACTGTTCACGTGAACAGTACTCCGTGAAGAACATCTTCATCCAATCCAAGGTATTCAAAGTTCATATCAAAGCAATCATCTTCCAAGATCTGTGAAGAAGGAAGCAAGGATCAAGGTAGCATTTATTCACTTCTTCATCCATTCAAAGAGATCAAAAAGAAGATCAAAAGAGGAGGATTGGAAGAATAGTTACTGTTCACATGAACAGTACTCCGTGAAGAACATTCATCCATTCAAGGGTGAATCAAGAAGATTGATTTGCAAGAAGAAGAGATCCATGTTGCTGATCAACAAATCATTTCCATTCAAGGGCCAATTCCTTCTTACTCAATCTCTTGTTTTAGTTCCTTCACATTTGTTTTACTTTCAATATTGTTAAACATTGAAGTTGTGATTCGTCCCTACCGGTGGTTAGTAGGAAGGCAATTGGAGGGTGTTCCAATTTGTGGTTGACATCCCTACCAGGTGGTTAGTAGGAAGGCAATCGGAGGTGTTTTCGATCTGCGGTGTTGACGTCCCTACCGTTGGTTAGTAGGAAGGCAATCGGTGGTTTTCGATTTGCGGTTTGGTGCGCTGCGCTAGTGGAGCCTCACCGGGTTTGGTGAGGGGTGGACGTAGGGCTGAGGATTCAGTCTGAACCACCTTAAAATCCATTATGGTCATGGTTTGTTTGTGTGATTGCTTGTGCTAGATGCATGCTTAGGTTTAATATTCACATTACTTATTCATCTTGCTAAGCAACTCATTGTGTTCTTCGTTAAACTAGTTTTTATTCTGCTGCGATTCTTGCTGTCTAGCTTTATGTTGAATTGCGAAAAGAGATGCAGATCTATTCACCCCCCCTCTAGATCAGTCAGCCACTACCTAACAAGTGGTATCACAGCACACAACACATAATGCTCCATATCAAGGCATATCAGGTCGACTGGCAGATTGTTACCTTGGACCATAACCTCACAACTTGGGTAGTGATGCATGATATCAGACTTGTTTCCAAGAGGTGTAGATATTACTAAATCTAACCATTCAGGTTCTTTAGAAAACGAGGCAGTAAATCTCTTAGAAACAAATGAATGAGTTGCTCCAGTATCAAATAGAACTTTAGCAGGTTAGAGCAAACAGTTAATGTACCTTCCATGATTCCTCCTTCCATGTGTTCCGTCCCTTGAAGAGCTTATAGATGGCCTTTTTTCTTTACCAGACGCTTCTCGTCTTTGTTGGCTTGTTCCTTCATCAAGGGGCAGTCGAGGATTCGATGCTCTCGACTCCCACATCGGAGACACGCTCCCAGTTTCCTCCAGCATTCCTCAGTCTTATGACCAGCCTTGTCACAATACTTGCATATTTCCTTGGAAGGTGTGATGGCGGAGGAAGGCTTATTGTCGATTGTGGAGAAGGGCTTGTTACTTTTCTGGAACCTCTTCTCTTTGGAAAATTCTCCTCCATTGAAGAATCGCTTCTTGCCAAATGGTGGTTTGAAGTTTCCCGAACTAGGGACGGGTTCCTTCTTGTCCTTGCCTCGAATCCTTTCAGAGAATTCAGTGGCATCTTCCAGCAATTGAGCACGCCGAACCATTTCCGAATAGACTTGGATGTCCATTGGCGCAAGTTGTGTAATATATTGGGGCCATAGCCCGATGAGGAATCTCCTTGCTTTCATCTTTTCCATACACACCAAGTGGGGTGCATAACGGGAAAGTCTTGAGAATTGGGCCTCATATTCGGCCACCTTCAGGCTCCGTTGCTTTAACGCGGCAAATTCCACAGCCTTCTTCTCTTGAACACGGTCAGAAAAATACTTGCTGTTGTAGTGTTCAACAAACTCCGCCCAGGTGACATGGTTGTCGAGCATTGTTGCTTCTACGGATTCCCACCAGCATCGAGCATCCCGTTCTAGTTAGAACATAGCCAATAGAACCTTCTCTGTATCCATGCATTGCATTACACAGAAGATCCTCTCAATTTCCTTCAGCCAAGTCTCGGCATCATCGGGGTCCACCGAACCCGTGAATCTTGGTGGGTTCATGTTACGAAAATCCCGGTGAAGGTCACCAGCTCCACGGTGAGCACCACCAGCACCGCCTTGCGCCACTTGCTGTAGCGCCTGCGTAAGTCCTTGCATAGTGCGCTGCATCTCGCGCCATTGTGCTCTTTCAGCGGCCATAATCCTATAAAAGAATTAAGGTGTAATAAATATTGGATTTCGTTATTATGGGGTTAATTGTCATTGTTAAACTTAACCCTTGGCTTTACCCATCTCACCAGGTAAGATCTAAACCTATCCATAGACAATTCTATTAGACATTTCTATCTTTGGACTCGGGTTTTTACCTAGGAAATTGAAATCCTAGGCTCTGATACCAAGAAAGCTGTCACATCTCGAGCGCGGAAGCTTACCCGTGGCGCGACAGTCCTTTATATAGAACCAAAGCGATCTAGCTAATTAGTGGAGATCTTCCTTAGACAATTTAAAGAGTGCGTAAATGACTAAGCAAATTACTAAGCCTAGATTAGAAAATAACATAAATAGTTCGAGCTATCGATTATTACAACTAACCAAAATGTCAAATTCATAGAATCAACTACTAGTCCTCACTCCTTTATTAGTTTTGATCAAAGAAAATACAAATAACATAACTGGACAACAACTGACATACGTAGGGATTACAATTTAACACAAAATAGTGGAATTACAATAACACAACATGACAATTGATGACTCCATCCATACACTCATCACTCAGACTCATCCCCTTCCGTGTTCTGGCCGATATCCAAACTACCTGAAAATGTTAGAAAACAACTAGATGAGCGAATCGCTCAGTAGGAATTACATCTCAAGATTTAACATGCTTTAAGTGAATTACAAGTTCATTTAATGTAGGTAATCTATGCATGCAGACAGATAGATATCAAGGAATCGTAAGATCGACAAGAGTAGAAAGTAATAGCAAATGATATCAAGCAAGTGATAACTGAGGAGTAATAACTGGAATAACAACATGTCAATCAAGCAATAGTAAGCAAAGTAATTTCAAGCATGTATAACTGGAATTGGCTATTTATCAATTCATTCAAGTAAACACTTTTACCCTTCTGCGGGTCTCAAGTCAATCAATCAAGTAATATCACGAGAATGAGTGGAATGCCTTAAGTCTAGCAAGTAAGTACTCCGGTGCAATACCAAACACCATGGTCAATAAACTCCCATGGGCACAAGTACCTTCGGGTGCTCCTCCCAGGACCAGACCGGGCCCTATATGCACAGTATTGGTCATGTTTGTCGACATTCACTCTCATTTATAGTCAATACGAAATTTCAAGGGTTGACCAGGTAGGATATATATAAGGTGGATTATAGAACAGAATCCAAGGCGTATCGTTATGTAGGGACGAACTAGGAGTAAAAACCAGTAACATTTGATACATGGAAGAAAACTAGGTGAGATTGGTGCCTTGTAGGCTACCTGACATGTTCAGAAATGACATCCTTATAATGGGGTGCCCTTCCTGTGAACTATATAGGGTTTAGGAAACCCAATCAGGGGTTAAATGGCGCCTCTCAGGCTGCCATTTATCGGTGAATGGCGTCCAGAAACTAGGCACATCATTCAGGGGTTCATGGTCTCGGAAAAATAAAACTCGGGGTCCGTTTAATAGGCGCCCAGATTATTGTCATCTTCTTGAAATTGGCACCCAGGGGGGCTGCCCTCTTCTTGAAATTGGTGCCCTGGGGTGCCATCTTCTGTTAGAAGGCATCCTAGGGGCTGCCATGATCTTTATTTTTAGTTTTGTAAATAGCTTTGTAATACATTTTTAGTTCTTTTGATGTTATTAGTTTTTGTGAGAGAGTTTGTAAGTTTTTGGTGTTATCGAAGAAGAAGAGAGAGAGAGATAGAGAGAGGGGTAGGAGACCCCTTCAGGTTTCAATTTCATTCACTGTTACTTTATATTTTTGAGTATTATAGTCTTGTTTAGTCATTTACATGCTTATATGATTTTCATTTAAATTTAATGTCTTCTTCAAAGTTATTCATATTTAAGTTATATATATTTTCTATTTTTATCATTTCCTCTAATTCCTCTTCGTTTTTAAGTTATTGCACGTTTTTATAAGTTCTGTCCTGGCACGTTACTATTCATCCGAGTTGATATCTTATTTTGTTCCTCCATTTTGAAGCCTTTCCAATCTTCTTTTCTTTCTAAGTTCTTCATAAACATTGTTCCTCTCTTATAGATCTAAATTTTCTTATTCTACCACTTCCTCTTATTCTTCACTGTTTGTAAGTTATTTTTATTTTCCCACGGTTCTGTCTTTTACGAGTTTTCTGTTCATTCGCGTTGATAGATGTCAGTGTTTCATATTTTTTACCTTCTTTCTCTCATTTTCTGTCTCTGCACTCTTCATAAAACTTCTTCCTAACTCTCAGATCTTCAACTTTGTCTTCTGTCACTTCTTCTAATTGTGTCTGGTTTTAAAGTTATTTCTCTTCTAACTCACCCTATTCTCATTATAATTTTCCATGTTTTCTTCTATCTATTCCATCTGTTCTACACACTACACTTGCTGGTGTTGACACAAGTGTCGACACTAGGTGTTGACACTTGCTGGTTGACACAAGTGTCGACACTAGGTGTTGACACTAGTGTTTGTAGGTGTCGACATGGAGGTTTAGCTTATAGTTAGATTAGGCTAACATATTTTTTGACAGATTAACTAATAGATTAGGTAAAACATGATAAAGTTAATTATGTAAACATGTAATTAGATTAGGCTAGCTAAATTTATTTAACAGATTAGCACAATATATCAGGTGGGGATGAGGCTAATACTTCTAATACTTATTTTATCATAGATTAGCTATGCTAGATTAGCTGCTGATTAGATTAAAGCTTGAGAATACTTACCAACCCATTTACTTAAACATGGTCTATCTAGAATATGGTGTAATCATTTAGCGTAAAACATGTATGTAACACAAGTAATGTGAAGATTTAGCTCATCATGCGATTAGATTAGGTGATCTAACTTACTAGCTAATATATTCTAACAGATTAGCTAATATTTACTTAATCTATGTGAAAGCATGATAGAAATTGTTGTAAACACGGTTTATCGTATGGAACATCGCATGGAGATGAGCTAATACTATTTTTTTTCCTAGATTAGCTATCTTAGACTAGCTAATCTTTGGTTAAAAGTCTGAGAACACCTACCTCTGTGGAGACAACTAGGTACGGGTAAAAGAAAAGGGTAGCTTTCTTCCCTCCTCTGCAACCTCTGCAACTTCAGAGAATGCTCTCCCTTCTCTGCAGCAAGCCTTCGGAAGAATGGAGGGAGCCTCAATGTAGGGAATATTATAGTGTTTTGGGTAGACAATAGGGGAACAAGATCTGAAATCATAGCGTCCCATGGCCATACTATAGTGCGATGCCAACAAAAAGGGGTTGTATGTGCCAGAAAGGACACATGATAATGGGGTGCCAACTATGGTTTGTGTGGGCACACCACTATAATGATTACAACGTTTAGAAATTTTATATCTAATGAACCGTGTTAATAAAAATAGTAAATTATATATTTTTATGATATCTAGATTTTTCTGATATTTATCAAAATTTTATTTTATTAAAATATGCCAGAATAAAATTCAACCCGAAACTCCGTATCTAACTTTAAAGATTTTTATCTTTAAAAATTGATGGAATTAGTTTATAAAATTTCATGGCTAGGATCCTTATATTTTTCTCTTATTTTTCATAAAATTTATTTCTCAAATTTTTCTTTAAATAAAATTGACAATATTCATGTACCTAAGGTTGGTGCAAAACATGTTCAAGTGTAGGCATAGGTCAATAAGGTTGGTGCAGGTTTCTATCAAGGTTGCATACACACTAAGTCTATACATCTTTCACTTCAAAGTCTGTACATCGTATGCCTGAGCATCCCTCTTCAATGTGCATACTTTCATATATGCATTTGTGCATCATTATAGAAAGTCTGTACATCGCCTTGTAGCATGCACGCATTCAAAGTCTATACACTCTTCTCGCAAGTCTGTACATCGTCCTGTTGCATGCACACTAAGTCTATACATTCATCAGCTCAAAGTCTGTACATCGTTTTGTTGCATGCACACTAAGTCTATACATCCATCAGCTCAAAGTCTATACACTCTCGGACCAAGTCTGTACAGCCTGTGTGCTCCATGCATTCAAAGTCTATACATTCCTATCTTTACCTACGTTCACTGGTTTAGCAAACACACAAGTATATACATTGCATGCACACTAAGTCTATACATCTATCAGCTCAAAGTCTGTACATCGTCCTGTTGCATGCACACTAAGTCTATACATCCATCAGCTCAAAGTCTATACACTCTCGGACCAAGTTTGTACAGCCCGTGTGCTCCATACATTCAAAGTCTATACATTCCTATCTTTACCTACGTTCACCAGCTCAAAGTCTATACACTCTCGGACCAAGTCTGTAGTGTGCTCCATGTAGGTTTCTGCCTCAGTGCAGGTCACTAGGTTGAAAGACACGTCACTCAACCAACTCCATTAGGAAGTCACTTGTTAAGTGAATAATCTTTACATATGATAGCTCCGTGTTCCAACTTCTTACTTAAGCTTCCTCTAGAGTTTATCTAATATATTTTTTTATTTGGGAAATATTATTAAAAAAAAATTCATTTTTTTATACGGGGTGCTACACAAAATCTCTACGTCAGGATCTCGCAGGCTCGCACAAGGAGTGTCGGAGTCATTGCCCCCAGACAAGGAGCAGGGCGCGCCATTAATGAAGACTCTAGAGTCCGATTACGAGGATGACTCCTTGGAGTAGTCAGTGAGAGTGTTGGTGTACGAAGGAAGAGGAATATAATCCGTCATGATCTAATAGATAAATAGATAACGACAGCATGGAAAAATGCAAAATAACAACCTAACTCTGATACCAATGTTGATAAAACTCGAGAAACCATGCAACCATCGTATGGGTCGAGTCCGAGGATGTACCTTTGCACAAGCGAAAGCAGTTGGCCCACATAGCATTGTGAAGGCAGAGAGTAGATCACTACAGTCTACCCTTTAAGATTCACACTCCAAGACCCAAGAATGAGGGTCATATCCTTCTCGAAGTCATAGTCAAGATGAGCGTGAGATGACAGCTCTTCCACGGGGACGACGTGCACTGCCTCACCTTAACGAGGCGAGGGTGGCCTTCTCCTTGTCCTTGACGTAGCAAGTAGGCGGGAGAAAGATGGAGAAGGCGACGAGGGGGAGAGAGTGGTTGGTTGCAGCCCTTGTAGTCGCGACTCTCTCTCTCACCCACGGAGCAAGGTTAGGTGCGGCCTACTCCTCTCTTCCCTCACATGCACACACACACATGGATGGAGGGAGTAGAGGTGGCTCCCAGCAGGGCCGTACATAGCGGCGGTGGCAACGGCTATAGGCCGTAGTCGGCGATAGTGCTAGAAGCAGGGAGAGGAAGAAGAGGCAGAACTCTCCCTATTTCTCTCATCTTCAAGGCACCTCTAGGATGGCCGCCCCCTTCCGATTGCCCTCTTATTTATAGAGGAGCAAGGAGGTTGGCCTCTCTCTTCAATTAGGGAGGCTAGGAGTCTAAATTACACTAGGACAAGTATGTTCTCATGAGATGAGGAAGGCTTTCATTCCCGTGGTCTTCCACTCCTTGTGTAACTAGGAGAAGATGAGGAGGAGGAAGGGGCGACCCAAGCCTCCATTTTCCCAATTGACTTGGCAAGGATATAAAAGATCCTTTCATGCATGGGACAGCTGACGCATTATGCCCATGCACAAGCGCTACCATCTCTCCTTGGGTTGCCTTAATGGGCACCCAATAACCATGGGCCAAAGCCCATTTTGTAACACTTTTAAATAGTCAAACATGTTAAAACCAAGGAAAACAAACCTAACCTATCACATAATGGCGTACTTTTTATTACTTTTTATTTGTCGAGTCATCTATTGAGATCTGAAAAACTCAAGGTCTTGCACTCTTCCAAATAATGAGAGTGCCAATATTTGAATCGGGGACCTCATGATTCCCCGTGAGGTGAAGAACCAACTGTTCTACTTTTTTTTACTTCTCTTATGAGTTCCAATTATGATCTACGAAGGCAGGAGAGCAATCTTCATAAGGTGTGTTTATTAATTTTATGGGTTAATTTTACATGTACTCTCCGTACACGTACAATATTAAAACCACCATTCTTAATTATCACATATCGTATACAATATCATTGTTAACTAAAAGTTTCAAAGAGGTCACTAAATGGCAAAAATATTACTTCTATTTATGTGGGAAGATTTGAAGTTGATATGGACATGGGGTGAATTTTCGTTATTTGGTGACATTTTAAAAAGTATTTTGTCAATAACAAAGGTATATATGACATTTGATAATTAAAGCTGATAATTTTAAGATTTTATAGGTAAGAAAGATATATACGAAATTAACCATAATTTTATCGACACTGACACGTTCATAGCATCCAACTTACGTCAGCGATCAATTAAACCAATTGATTGGTATATGACGAAGAGTAATTGCATGGCATTGTGATGCCCCAAAAGATATAATTTAAAAATCGGATTATTCCAATTTAGGATAAGGGGAACGGGGTCACGCGCTGAAGTACGACTCTATGTTGACTGGTGAACGCCCCAGCGACCGGCTATCCCGGTCACTTCTACCCTGTTTCGCCGGTCATCTTCCGCTTCCCCCAACTCCTCAACTCCGCTCGCAAAAATGGAGCCACAAGGGACGCTGTTCCCATTTCCCCTCGCTGCCGTCGGCGGCTGATGAGGGTTCCTACCGCGATCTGGTGTCCGATTAGGAGAGAGAGAGAGATCGCTTCGCCGCCCCCAGCTCAATCGTGGTTAGTTTTCTATTTCGGTTCTCTTCTACAAATTCCTGGGTCTTGATCTCGCACTGGTTGATGCAGGTTTTGAATTTATCTTGTGGGTATGTTTCTGGTGTTAGGCGTTTTATCCGATTGTAATTCCATCGTTTTTTCGCGGTGGTTGGATGTCTTTTTGTGGTTTGGTGGCTGATTTGTTACTTAGTTGGTACTGGCGTGATTTCCCCTGGATAGACTAATCTTTTGGTTTTTAGTCATTGTTGCTTTGTTATTTCAAAAGGGTTGCTGGATGCACAATGGGGAACGGTTGGGTATTGTGGAGGGTTTTCTTTGTACAAGTTCGGGTTTTGGAGTGGTTGCTTTGTTGGGTTTTCGTTTTAGTTTTGACATTTTTCTGGATTTGGAAACCTAGGGTTTCCTTTGGAGTTGCTTTCTGATGTAGAAGCTTTCGTATTGGAACCTTTTATGTGTAGATTTCTTATGTTCTGCGAACTGCGTGGATCAATTTAGTATGTGGCTTTAGTTTATCCTAAATGAAGTGTGCTGAGCTCTGTATTACTTGTGGGGCATCTGGAAGAGGTGCGATTGTCTGTTTCTTTCAATTCTTATCAGTGAGATCCTTCACGAGGCATCTCTGTTTTGCAGTGTTTACGTGATGGGGGCCTCCTCGGGTGCAAATTTTCACCAGCAGCCGCCTCCTAAGATGCTGCCTCCATGCCAGCAACACCCGCGTCCGGTGGGGTTGCAGAAATCTCTCTCTTTGCTTTCATCGGATGCTCCTGGAGGTTCCCCCGATGTCCAAGATCCTGTCTCGAACTCTGGGCATGCCAATGATTCCCCATCTGAGAGTGCAAGTTCGCGTGAAACCTGGCCTATTGAGACCAATCGTTCTGATGCTGTTTTTGTGAAGAAAGTGGAGAAGGAGAAAGAGGAAGATAATGAAAGCCCCGAGCAGCAGGTTGTCCGTAGGATTTCTAACGTGGATAAATTATCGTTACGGGATGTGGCTAGAGAAAGGATCGAGACGATTTCAGAGAGGATGATGGTCATGCCAAATGAGCTCTTGGAAGAGCTCAAAAGTGAGCTCCGGGCAATTCTTGAAGGAACAGGCGGTTCTCAGCATAGGGAGGAGTTATTGAATCTGCAGAAGCTCGTTCAAGGAAGGTCTGATTTGACAGCCAAAACTCTTACCAGGACTCACAGAGTGCAGCTGGAAATTCTTGTTGCCATAAACACAGGAATCCAAGCATTTCTGCATCCAACCATCAGCCTACCACAGAGTCGGCTGATCGAGGTTTTCACATACAAGAGGTGCAGGAACATAGCTTGCCAAAGTGCTATCCCTGCAGATGACTGTAGCTGTGAAATATGCTCCATGAAGAATGGTTTTTGCAATCTCTGCATGTGTGTGATATGCAAGAAGTTTGATTTTGAGGTGAACACATGCCGATGGATTGGGTGTGACCTGTGTTCACATTGGACTCACACTGACTGTGCTATCCGTGTTGGTCTCATTGGCCCTTCGGCTATGAGTGGTGTTGGTCTAGCAGAGATGCTTTTCAGGTGCCAAGCTTGCAATAGGACATCAGAGTTGTTAGGGTGGGTCAAAGATGTTTTTCAGCACTGTGCTCCAGGGTGGGATAAGGAGGCTTTGGCAAGGGAACTTGATTTTGTTAGTAGGATTTTTCGAAATAGTGAGGATCCTAAAGGAAGGAAATTGTTCTGGAAGTGTGAAGATGTCATTGAGAAGATGAAGTCTGGAGTAACAGAATCCATTGCTTGCAGAATGATGCTATTATTCTTCCAAGGTGGACATTTTCATAAACTCTATAGCTCACTATTCTTTTGCCTGCTAAAGTCATGCGTTAATGGAAGCACCTTTACCTGCCATTCAATTTGGTCATAGTGCTTTTGTGTTCTTTTTGCATCAGCTGCATATGAGCATTTCCTTGGGTTTTTTATGATTGATTATTTTAGTATTCTTTCAATAGGGATTATGCCTTATATAAACATCTGCTTTGTCTACTCTTTTATGGTTACTGATGGATATCTTTGCTTGCAATTGTGACAAATACTCCTCTGCTCCCCCCTCTTCTTTTTGTACACACACAGGTAATATAGCACGCCAGTTAAGGAAACCACTTCTTAACTAGCACTGGTAAGGCTAAAATCATTGTTTTCACATGGTATGCTCAGATAAAATCATTTGAAAGTGGCATTTGAAAATGCTCAGGTCAGCCAGATTTTGGGCATTTTGGCACATGTAGAAGAATGGCCATCAAAGATCAAAAAAAATTATGTGGAGAACTGGTTCAGGGAATTGTTGGTTGTTGGACAAATTTTGTGAGGAAGGAATAGGTGGAAATTGTCTCATGTGGCAAAGCTTTTCAGGCAACAGAGCATCTTTTTCTAGTGTAGCAGCTGTATGGAGTCAAATCTCTATAATGGAATTGTCAAGCAAGGAATGGGCTAACTCAGGCAAGGCTAGTGCTCAGACTAGCCTTTTATTCTTTGCTGCCATGTTTTGGGCTACTTGAAGAAAGTGAAGTGACAGGGGTTTCAAACAGGATTCCACGAACTTGTTTTACATCATAGATTCATAAGCACTTCATTAATCTAGCAAGGAATAATCTATTTTTAATTTGCTTTTGGTGGGTGGGGCGAAGGTGGATGTAAGCAAAGATGGTAGTACCGATTTCGGTCTCGGTTTCGGCCAGGACCGAAACCAAGACGTATCGGTTTCGGTTTCGGTCGAAACCTGTTCAAAACATTCAAAAAAATCAGAAAAATTTGAAAAATTTGAAAAAAATCAGAAAAATTATAAAAATAGAAAAAACTTTAAAAAAATCAATGGACATGCATTTGAGTGTGAATAAATTGGATTAAGTGCTAGAAGTAGACATTGGACATGTTAAACTAATATTCTTGAGTACATATATTAAGCATAAAGTAGGTTCGAGCAGTATAATAAACATTACAAACACATTAAATGTTACAGAAATTAAATGATCCTTACCCAAATGATTATGCACTAATATGAATAATAGTTAGAACCTTCTCCCTCATCGTTTGACTTCTGATGTTGTTACCCATAGAAAGACTGCATATATTCTCTATATTCACTGTAAGCAAACAATGATGCAGCTAAGTCCAGCATCCCTCTTTGGATCCCTCTTGGAGTATAATGTTGTTGGCTTGATTGGAATCCAGAATCAGCATAAGAAGCAGAACCTTGAGGATGAGAAGAGGATGTTGACCTATAACTGCTACTGGCTGGAACTGGATAATTTGGCTGGAATTGGAATTCTGGCTGATGGCCCCACTCATACATGCCTGCTTTGTGTTGGCCGCCTCCATAACTTGATGGATGTCCATATTGGCTCTGTGAATCATATCCTCCTTCACTATGACTATCCTCTGCTCGTGTCAGTGTGGAAGGAAGAAGTAGATGCATATATGCCACTACCAGTAGTAGCACCTGCAACTGCACTGGGATCATCGCTTGGTGCATCATCATGATCATCATCATCATCAGAACCATAAGGAATCAATCGCCTTTTAGCCTTTGGGGATGTTTTTTTTTCTTTTGGTGTAACTTTTTCCTTCATCTTTGAAAGCAATCATTTCCCCCTTGGCATGTGTCTCACATAAATTTACTTCAACTGCTCAATTGTTGGGTCCTCTCGAGTAGCAACACTAGTCCTTTCAGTCATCTCACGTACTAATGTACTTCTTTTTAAGGATGGAGGTGACTTGACCATTCTAAGAGTGACTAGCCTGCTATCTGATTCTGAGTATCTACTTGGCTCAATCTCATGCTGCTGCTTAGTGTCGTGAACAAACAAAGTTGGGTCCTCTCTCTGGTGCACTCTTGGCTTCTTGGTTGATCATCTGAATTATGAATCCCTTGGCTCATCTTCATTCAATATGCCCTCTGCCCATATTCTGTCACCCATATTCTGTCATCAACATAAAAAATGGGCTCATCAACCTTTGCTCGTACCTCAACCCAAGACTGTAAGGGATTGTCATCATCAAATAATGCGTCCACATCAATTTCTGGAGTTGTATCTTCTACAACGCGTTTGTCTCTCAACTGTTGTCTCAGCTTCATGTTCTTTATTTCCAACCTCATGTTGTAGTGATAGTAAATTAATTTTTGTAGCCGTTCAGTCTTTAGCCGATTGCGAATCTTTGTGTGTATAAGACTGAACATGCTCCAATTCCTTTTACATTGACTTGTTGATGTTGTTTGACTCAGCACCCTAATTGCACTGTAAGCCAATGCATTACTGCTCAAATCCCTATTGTTCACCATTATCTACCAGTCAGCTGTTCCATCAACCATAAACAAATAAATAAAGATCAATTTTTCATGATATACTAATACATATTGACTCAATTTAAGCACAAACATTTAGTATACTTAGACTCACTCTTCCCACAGCGTATTGTAATTGTGAGTCAGAATATGTCCCAATCCTTAATCTATAATTGTCCATCTATAAGGATAAAGTAACAATTAACATAAGTAATTAAGTAAATATTTTTCTTCTTATTTATAAAATCAATAAAGGCCAGCCAGTAGCTCGGCCTAAAGCCTATTTTCTAGTGCCCTTGATAAACGACCAATGACTTCTAAGGTGTCTTGAAGCACCTCGCCATCAACGTTCATATTGGCATTATACATAAATCAAGGGTTGAAGAAATAACCTACATTTGTGTATAATTAACTAAATATAAGATGTAAATTAATCTAAAAATTAATTAACTTTATATCAGTACAATTAATCACTCACCAGTTGCATGCAATTCATGGTATAATGTGTTGTCCTATCTATTGTCAACAATTTTCCACCACTTTGCATACTCTTTGGGAAGGGATTTCTGTAACTCTAATTTGGCACGGTCCATGATCTCGTATAGATATCCCATGTCATTCTTCTCATCGCTATCCATCATTCTTAGGACCTTCATGAGAGGTGTGACAACTTTCATGTAGCGTGAGACCCTGTTCCAAAATTTGTTATCTTCCACGATGTGGCACACATCCAAATAATTCATCTGAGCATCAACATTAGATTTGTCTATATAATCCCGCATGGAATTGTGGTACATGGAGCTCATTCTTATAACTGTGCAAGAACTCCAAAGAATCAAATTCGATGCAAATCTTGTTGGCCCTGCACGAATAATATCTCGGCCCCCACTTGCATATTATCTGAACATGTTCAAGATCTTAAGATGGCCATAAATGTACTGAGTGATTTTTTGTGCCCTCCCAATTATCTTTTTCACATTATTATCATTCCCAATATCTTCAAGTATCAAATCAAGACAATGTGCTGCACATGGGAGCCAATATAAATGTCTGCGCTTCTGCATCAACTTCTTCCCTGCAACCCTATTATCGGTGACTACTTTGACAATATGTTCCTCTCCAATTTGTTCTACCATGTCATCCATCAAATGCAACAAATAATTTACATATTTTTCATAATTTGATGCATCCGTTGATTTTACAAATATTGTACCTTCGATACAATAAATTAGAAAGTTGATCATGGACTTCTTTGTGGTACCAATCCAGCCATCATACATAATGGTGCATCCTCTCTCCACCCAGATATGCTTGAAACTTTCAACCCATTGATGGAACTCCTCAACCTCTCCCTCAAAGTCACGCATGTATATGTCTCGACGTGACAGGGTCTTTAAGTCAGGGCCAGCATCTGTTATGGCATCAAGCACAGGCCGGAAATATTCTGATTCAACTGCATATGCAGGCACACCTACATGTAAAAATCATTTGCAAATACTTTTAAATACATGCCCTGCAACTTCAGCTGATTTTTTGACCCCTCTCAATTTGCTTGATTTTTGGTTGTGTAGCACTTTGCCTTTTGTGCAGATAGCTATCCATGGAGCCTACTCTCTGCAGGACTGCACCAGTGTCAGGACGTCGTATTGCACCAGCTATACTGGAGTAGGTCCCTGAACCTATCGGTGATTTTCCCTTCCCTCGAGCCGCTTGTTCACGCTCTACTGCTTCAGTCAACTCTGGATCTGAATCTTCAGTGCCTTTCTCCTCATCATCAACCCTCCTTCCCCTTCTGCTTACTCTACATTAAATCTCTTTAGCAATTTCAACTTGATCTTCAGCCCTTCGTTGCATATGTCTTTCTTGCCCAGAAGGCACTGGCGCATTTCCTCTGTCACCTGTCGGGGACATCTGTCGCATTTCTTGACCTCTCCTCTTATCCCTGTTAAATGTTGCTTTCCTCTAGTAATCCCGCCATGCATCTCCTTACCACAATAATTACATTTGATTTTTCTTCTTCCAGCATCAAGTAACGTGAGGTGGGCCCACCAAGGATCGTTCTGCCCTTGATGCTCCTGACTTTATTCACGTCTAGCTATGATGCTGCATTAAGATAGTCAAAGACAAATGGTTAAGTACACTGAAAAAATACAATGAAGCATAATTGAGCTTCAAATGACACTGAATTAAGGTAATTATACGAAAGCCCCAATTTTAAACCGCTAATTAGGGTCACATTTGGGGATTTTACCTAATTACCATTCATTAAATATATTTAACATCATGCTCCCGTCCTAAATTATTCAATGAAGTTTAATTAAGGTTCAATTGACGCTAAATTTACCTAATTAGATAAAAGTCTCAAATTTAAATCACTAATTACACCCTAATTTGAGGATTTACCCTAATTATTTGACGTGTAATACAATTAACAACATGCTCCCACCCTAAAATACTCAATGAAGTTTAATTAAGCTTCAATTGATGCTAAAATCTGCTAAATTGACAAAACCCCAAATTTAAATCACTAATTACATCCTAATTTGAGGATTTACCCTAATTACTCAGCATGTAATACACTTAACAATATGCTTCCGTCCTAAAGTATTCAATGAAGTCTAATTAAGCTTCAATTGACGTTAAATTTACCTAATTAGACAAAACCCCCAAATATAAATCACTAATTACACCATAATTTGGAGATTTACCATAATTACCCGGCGTGTAATACAATTAACAACATGCTCCCACCCTAAAATATTCAATGAAGCTTAATTAAGTTTCAATTGACGCTAAACTTATCTAATTAGATAAAAGTCCCAAATTTAAATCACTAATTACACCCTAATTTGGGAATTTACTATAATTTACGTATAAAAACTAATAGAATCTAATATAACCTTATTTACAACAAGAAAACTATCAATGAAAGAAACAAAATACAAAAACTTACATCCTCCTTGAGAAATCTTTTAGACGGAAGCTTCAAACGATGGCGGTGATGGCAGCTACGCACTGTAAACAGCAAGAAACGGCGGCGGCAACGGCGGCAAGATCTCCTCCCGGCAGCAAAAGCCCCTCCGAGGACCCCCCCCTCTCCACCTCCCCTGGCCGCAGCACCCCTCTTAAGGGGAGTTCACGTCCGGGGTCTGGCGGAACTGAACTCCCCTCTTAAGGGGAGTTCGCGTCTGGTATTGTCCGGTTTCGGACGATACTGGCAACCCTGGATGTAAGTTAAGTGGCCTGACTTCTTTTTGTAAGCAAGAGTGCGGTAGGAGCATTACCATCTTGGTAGTTGCATGATCTATCTTGTATGTGGGGATGACTGTGTATCTTTTATCCTTTTAATGAATTAGATTATGGCCATACAGTCACCTTGAGAGGGGGTGAGTTCAGGAAGGTGAATGAGGTTTTAGAACTAGTTGTTAATTGTGTGTGAAAGGTTCGAGAATGGGCTAAATTTCTTTGTAATTTGGATGTTTCTGTTTCTTCTTTCAGAGCCTCTTGGGAGTTTTAATCTAAGACACCATCTTGGTGTGGGCCTTCCCCTTTGTATAGGGAGATCCTTTGAGAGGAGACAGTTCTACACTTGTACATTCTCTTTCCTTTCTTTTTAACCCCTTAGTAAGATTGTGGCATTATTCACGTTCAACAGAAAAAGGGACCTTGAAGGCTAAACTGGAATTTCGTGTCATAGAAGTGGGGCTGCAGAAGTACATTTTGAAGGCAAATCAAGGATCAAGGGTCTTTACCACAAATGTTATTTCATAAAGATCATGGAGTTATGTGATCCATTAACCCAAGCATTCTCTGACTTATTCATTTGGATGGATAAAAATCACAAAAACTTCCAAAAATAAGGAGAAAGTAGGTCCACTATATGTTCAGTCTAGTTTGGTTTCTGAATAGGTATCTGCTCAGTCTGGTTCCTGATCCGATGCCAATTTCAGGAACCGGGAGTGAAGGAAAAACATGTTCATGGAAATTTATCAGGAGAACTTACTATAAGGGTGATAATGGCCTCATTTAATGATTCTCCCTCTAGGCGGCGAAATTTTTTGTAACAAGGTGGTTTCAGATGGCATTATTCGGTAAATTACTGGACAAACTTTCTTGTTTGTTAATAACCCAAGACTGATTCATTTGAATGGTGGAGTAGAAGGGTATGATGTCAAAGGTGGTAAATTGGGTGCCATTTTCTGTCGTATAATGTGTTAAACAAATATTGAAGGTTGCCTTCCGTACCTTTCAACTTGGGATGAAGTAAACATCCTGCATCATTTTTTTTGGTGTTATCTATGCTTGGATGATTGCTAGCAGGCTACCAATGTGATTTATCCCTCTTCTGGTGACAAACTTTACTTACCAGGGGCATCCTTTTTGTGATTTGATTTTTTTTGCAAGTAAAATCGATGGAGGATTCTCGTCTGTATCTGTGGGTAAAGATTCTTGTTTCCAGCTTACCCAAGTTAGCGGTTTCTTTGGGTGGATTTAGAGTCAGTTTTCTTCTGCAGTTCAGTTGGAGTGCACCAATATCGTTATAAAAAATGCTTGATTTTCTTATTTAAAGATGTCTCACTTTTGGATGGAAAGTGGAATCCTGAGGAATATTGTGACATTGGGTGGAGTAGGAAACTTGAGAGTTGAGAGGAAGGAAGCCAGCTTGTGTTTCCACCTTTCAGTATCTGTGCTAAGGATCCCTAGGTTATGCGCTTCTCTTATTGAGATTGTCTTTTCAACCTGGTAGGAGACTATGATTCTCTCTCAATCAGTTAACTTGATGGTGAGAGCTTACTTACGTTGATCCCTAGGTTATTTTCTTCTCTTATTGAGATTGTCTCTTCAGCCTGGTAGAAGACTCTGGTTCTCTCTCACTTGGTCAACTTGACTGTGAGAACTTACTCGCATTGAGGTATCCTTGTTATCATCCACACTTTTAATCTTTCTTTCTGGTTTCCTGGGATGTTGCCAGTTTTATGTCAATTCCATTCTTCACTTGCTGTTTCTAAGTTCTTCCGGTATTCTTGATGAATTATCTTCTGCTTCAGAAAAAAAATAAATTTTGCCTTTCTGTTCTCTCTTGGTGCCCTTAGGACATTTGTGTTGTCTTTCAGTGTGTTCTTGTTTTTTGAAGACCAACAGTACACACAGCCACCTAAGGTGAAGCCTGAATCACTGGTAGCCTGAGCCACGGACAGGGCAAACGTTTTTTACCCCCATTTGTCATCAGTTCTGTTGCTACAATATTGTACGTGAACTTGTCGAATCCTTTATGTAGAGCTATTATATCTGGATTGCATGGATCATGGCTTCCATGTTATGGGATCAGGGGATCTTATTCCCTACATTTCCCTTGGTATTTTAAAGGTCAATCCTCATCCCTTGAGCACTGCCAAGTTACATTTGCATTCTTCCTGGAGTCAAAGATTTTCAGACTGAGAAGTTTGCACCACCGCTGCAACATTTATTCAAAATTTGACAGCAGGTCATTGGCACTTACAGCAACCAATTTTTCATGTATGTTGTGTAGTGAAATATGTTAATACGTAAGTTTGCTTCTGGGTAATTGTTTATAGAGCTGCTGTCCTCATGTTTGATATTGATTTGCGAATATTTATGGGAAACTGTTTTTGTCCTGCTTCGTATTCCGTTTACAGCAATTGGGCAAGATAACAAGGCACCGAGTGCGATAGATTTCCCAAGTGTCCAAGTTTGCAACCGTTTCGAAACAGAAAACCTGTGATGGCAGAGCTCTGATGGGGATTTTCAAACAATTTAGACTGTGCTTAGACTTCATCATAACTCAACTGTAGTTTTCATAATGTACTCCACTATGGTTATATCTAGTTGGATGATTCTGTGGCTTTGTTGTCGGGAATGGTTGGCAAGCAAAATCTGTTACCATTGAAGACTTGCTGTTGGCCCAGTATGTTTTAAGGATAGGGGACCTGAATGTTGATGACTACTGAGTTAATTAGTGATCAGTCTTTTTGGAACTCTAGAATCTTAATTCTTCATGGTCACGATGTTTCCTTTTATCCATTCTTGTAAAGTTGATACCCTGGTATCATCACTGCACCACATGTACAGATGCGAGAAATTAGGTGATCCTCTTTGCATGTTTTGATTGTGTTCTTTCTCTTTGTTGAACAGAACTTGAGGTTGACTCAGCCAAGAACCCCGAGGCAGATGAAGCCGGGCGCATCATATCTCCACAGGAAGCTTGTAATCGTATTGCAGAGGTGGTCCAAGAAGCTGTGAGAAAGATGGAGATGGTTGCTGAGGAGAAGATGCGCATGTTCAAAAGAGCTCGTCTTGCCCTTGAGGCTTGTGACCGTGAGCTCGAGGAGAAGGCCAGGGAAGTGCAAGAGCTCAAGATGGAGAGGCAGAGGAAGAAGCAGCAAGTGGAGGAGCTGGAGAGTATTGTGAGGCTCAAGCAAGCCGAGGCTGAAATGTTCCAGTTCAAGGCCAATGAGGCGAGGAGGGAAGCTGAGAGGCTTCAGAATATTGCCCTCGCAAAGTCGGAGAAGGCTGAGCAGGAATATGCAAGTCGGTACCTAAAGGCCCGGTTGGATGAAGCTGAAATGGAGAAGCAGCTTCTCTTTGAGAAGATGAAACTCCAAGAGAGCCAATGCACGCCGCAGGGGAGTGGCAGTGGGAGTGGCGACCCCTCTCAGATGCTGATGCTTTGTAAAATTCAGGACTTGCTGAAGAATGTGTACAATGTGCCCCCCAAACCGGAAGTGCAGCAGTCAAGTGACCACCACCCTGTTGGGTCATACCTTGAGAAGAAATGAACTTGTTGGACGTCCGACGCCCTGTTGTACCAGAAGGGTCTTTTGGGGGATGGAGTGAAGTCTGCAGTATCAGCTTGCTGTTTATGTTAATCCTGTGCTATTTAAACTAGCAAGACATCATGTAATTTAAGGCACAAGACATCGCCCACTTTAGAAATTGCAATAAACTATGTCATCTGACCAGTCGGATTGTTTTATTGGATGGGTCTTGTATGCTAAAGATCATTTTGTACATGATCGTGGACGTCAAATCCTGTAACATGCTCGCATTTATCGTCTTTCCTCTTTTAATCATTGTGGACATCTTCTGGGCGTTGGCATTCTCAGATTAATCGACGGGCTTTGGACCTCTTCTTATTGTTTTTTTGCTCCTTTGTTTGGCCGCACGACAATCATAGAATATTTGCTCATTCTCTTTAGGGGAATTTTTTAGTTAGAAAGAAATCTTTGCTTCCACATTCGGCACTTAAAATGTTGAATGAAATTATATATAACTGATTTTGAGTGGTTGTAAACGTCAAAACTTTCCTATCAATTTCTTTTTACCTCAAATTTTCCTGAGAACTAGCACTTTGTGGTTTTGGCCGGAAGCTTGCAAAAACCAAGAGAGATTGTAAAAATAGCTTCTTTCAAAACACAGCTAGATTGAAACCCAGCAAAAAGGGAAAAATATACTTGTCCTCGGATACCATACCAAATACGACGTTTACGTTTGAGAAATGAAAACATCCCCCAAGAGATGACCCCTTTTGAAAGCTCTCAAGGAGATTCACATCAACTATTGAGGTATTTGGCTTGACATAAAATATCACAAAATATTATAAAATATCATATCTCGATCATGTGTCACATAAATGTCTGCATCATCTCAGAAGATGGGATTGGTACGCCGCATTCAGGCATATATATATATATATATATGTATATATATGGGGTGCAATCATTCTTGTTTTAAGTCATCAGTGTCGTTGTGCATCTTACATCACGGAGTTTGAGTTAAGGGATTTTAACAGCTTCTTTTCCGCAGTTGAATGACAATTTTAGACAGAAGCCGGCGAAAAGAAAACCCTACTAAATTAATTAGCTGGGTTGAAAAAAAGAATTCTACCTTCCTGATTACGCAGTTTAAACTCATGCAACTAAGAAGCAACCTCACAGATTCTCCCAAACTTTGTGAAAAGCAAAAACAAAGGGGAACAAGGAAAAGAGAAAAAAAATCGATTATATATACATAAAAGATTAGATAAATAGATCGGGGGAACAATTATAGCTGCACCCGTCGGCTTGCTGGCGGCAGAGCTACCAGACCATATTGACAGCTACTTGATCTTGACTGAGGGTCAGGGTTGAAAAAAGAAGCCCTAGCTAGTGGTAAGAAAGCTATCTATAGATCTTTTACCTATTAGTAATTGGTCAGGTAAATTCGGTTTCGTAAGTTAGAAGCTGAGTTCCGAGAAGTAATTGGTGCTGTGAGCTACTTCGGAAAGTTGATCTTGGTGGTGGCCGTGGCCCTGACTTTCTTAGAGGAAAGTCTCAATTCATGGCTGCTTCTATTTGAATATGCTTCCGTGATAACTGCGCGCCAAACATCATAATCTCGCTCGCGTAAAAGTGAAATAAAGACCTTTCTTGGGTCAAATACCCAAGCAGTTATATATTTAAGGCCCTATTTAATAACGGGTTAAGTTCAGATAAGATAAATTAATTGAGATCAGCTGGACTATTCTTGTTTAATATTTTTTTTCTTAATCGAGATCGGATAAAGTTAAAATGGATTAACTCATTATTACGAAATAAGTGGAATGAGTTAATCGACTCCTGTTAAGATTAGGGGTCAAGTGGGTCACCGTGAGTAAGTAACCGATCTTTAACCAACTCCGTTATCTAACTCGTCTTTAATGATTTTCTTAAAGTGTTGCTAGCATATTTTTAACAAAAATTGTAATATATAATATATATATATACACATCGAATCTTCCACATCTTATTTTATACTCTTATATTCTTTTTATTGTCACGTATACTCTAATATTAAATTAAACTATTTTGGGTGACACCCTTTTAGTTTTAGTACCGTACGTCAAATTGAAAGAATATTATGTTAAAATGTATCAAAGTTGTAAAATATAATATCTCCAGAGGTGAACAAGATAATAGGTAGAGATTGTAAGGGATATGTATTAGTGTTTCCACGCGAGGAGTTAAACAACGAGGGCGTGTTTGTTAATCGGGTGAGATTAACGTGGGGTCGAGTGTGTTAATCGACTCCGATTATCGGCATCGTGCACGAGAGAGCGGTGGGGCCCACATTATTCGTGATGGTAATTAAGATGATACATGATAAAATATGACTCATGGGCTGGACAGTAGAATATGACAGGTTCAAGGAGTACACATGTAACTATTACTACATTTGTCTTGATGAAATTTTCTCTCTCCACACAAGTCCTGGCTCTTTGTATATTTAATATGGGCATCGCTCTACTACCCGATCCCCACATATGTAATCTACTTTGCATTATGCAAAGAAAAGTGCAGTTGTTTTTCTACGTTCAAAATTTGTCGGCCGACTCACGTCTCCTCGAATAGAAAGAAAACACAAGGAACCCAGCTCAAAACCAACCGGGTTACGTACTCATTTGGTGATGACCTTCGACAGAGACAGCGCCGGCCTTCCCCAACACCGCCGTCCAAGACGGCGTAGGGAATGGGTTAAGAGATGCATGGAGAGGGAGAAAAACTGGAGAGGTTGACATGTAATTGTTATACGAGATGCCGCACGACGGGGGCATCAGAGGTAAGAGATAAAAACGTCTCACGTAGGGCGAAGACATGAAGACAGATCTGATACGGATTAGACAGTGTCATGATATCTAAATTTATATTTAATTATTAATTTTATTATCTTATATTTAATTAAATTAATTATTAAATATTTTATTTTGATAATTATCTGATTAATATAAATTTGAAATCGATTTAAATTTTAAACGGATAATTGTTAAACATATTTGGAGATAAGTCATGCGAGCCGTGCAGGAGAGACGTGAGTTATTTTCTAAAAAAAAAGGTGGAAGTTATTTTTATTACGAGAGAGGTTATCAGAAGATTGGACTTCATCCTAAAAAATAACAGAGGCCTTACCAACGAGTGTAAGTAGAATTCTTATTTCTAAATTATATTTTGAGACAAAAAAAGAGATAAAAAGGAACAATCAAACAACATCTTAAGATTTGAATTACTTAGATATAAAATATGCGAATATTTAGATATCCATCTAAAGATTCATATTCGGTCAGATAATATCCAATACGGATATACTAATATCTGAATTTATATTCAGTTAATAATCATATTATCTGATATCCGATTAAATTATCCGTCGGATACTCTATTCGGAATTTCGGATAATCATCTAATCAAATAAATACGAATTCAAATTTGATTCGAATTTTAAATCGATAATTACCGAGACTACTGAGGGCCACTTTAATAATATATTAGGATAAGTTAACTCGTGTGGACCGTGAATGGGTTATTATTAGGGCGTGCTTGGAATAGCTTTTAGGGAGTGATTTTTGAACTTAGGAGTCACACTGTGAGAAGTCGAAACAAATGAATTATTGTTACGTCAAATTTTTTTTAAAGACATTTTTTTGATTTTAAAGAGACATAAGAACAAAAAAGGTCATCTCATAAAAAGCTCTTACGAAAGAGCTTCTTCCCTCTCTAGAGATTTTTTTTAAAAAAATCAAAATTCACATTAATTATCAAATGCGCTCTTAAATTTTTCATATTTTTAATTTGATAACTATCTTATCGAGGATCGAGTAGGATATTACTCTGGGAGATGTTAAATGCGGAGTTAACTCCAAGTTAAGGGCCTTAACTTTATACGAATTTGAGTGATATATTTCGACTTCTCGATTTGAATAATTCACTCGCCCGCGAATAACTCATTCGTAACTCACCTTGTTCTATTATTAAAGTGAAAAAAAAATCACTCATTTTTTAAGTTGATCGATTTCAAATTGACGGTGATCCTATCCAAAAAGAATTTAGTTGAGAGAGCAGTTGAATCATTTGTTTATGGATCGCGTTAACTCAGAACTAATCAGCTGATTGACGGGTGAGTTTAGATGGCGATACATGTTGGTGAGATACTTCCACTTCAGATGGCCAGACAGCACTGTTGTGTATGCTCGGTCCGGTGGGCTCTAACACGAGAAGAACAGCGAATCCACGGGTAATGGGCGTAGCTGATCTAAAATTCATCAAACCCACGTCTCCTCCATCCAAATCATCTGGGACGGGTATATGATCAGATGACGGGTTTGGTCAGTGGCACAACACTTTACTTGATTTGTCATTTACCTGTATATGGTCCCACCGGTCAATCACATGTATCATGCGAAAATATATTCATCTGTATATATATATATATATGAACATGTTTAACCTTCTTAAATTATTATCTAATAGAAATAAAAATGAAATAAGATATTTTAATTTGAAGAATAAGTAAAAATATAGTTTAATATGATGGATAATTTTTTTCACTCTTAATCAGATTTTTTTTGAAATTACTCGTCCTAATCAAAAGATAGAATAAACTATTTCACTTTAATTCAGATAAATTTTAAAAAAGTAATAAAATAAAAATAATTTATTTAAATTTAAGTTAACTTTAAATTTTTCTATTCTATTAAGCTCGATTTATTAATCGAATTATCGGGAGTCCGTCGAATCCGATGAAAAAAAAATTGACGGGAGAACCACACTCTCACTCGCACACTCTCAACTAACCGAGTCCGGACACCGCGACCTCCTGAGGTCGAACATGGCATCCCCACTCAATTACCAAAGAGAGCCTCGTGAAAGAGTACTTTGATGGATCTTTGCTTCCTCCTCCTCCTCTCCGTCCCCCCCCCCCACGTCACCCCGTGTGTCTTTACCCATTACAAAAATACCACTAAAGACGAACAACAAAACATTTGTTTAGGATTAGGCTTCCACACCACAGTAGTAGTCTTTCCCTTCGCTCAAGACGGGCGTGTAGGAACGAGCCAAGGAGGAGATAGAGAGAAATAATATATAAAGAGCTAGAAGCAGGGCTGAACCAAACTGAACCCAAATGAAATATGTCTGTTCGATTCAGATCGATCTGAGATGATGATCTTGGGTTCGGTTTATTAGACTTCAACTTCAGTTCGTTTAATTTCTCCGTTTTTTTTTAAAAAGAAACCTATAAACTGGACCGGATCCAACCATGCACATCCCTAGAAAGAAGTGGGGATGTCTGAACAAGATCAGCAGCAAATCCACGGCCTAATTAATGGGCGTAGATGCCCTAAAATTCCACAACCCAAATATCCTAATAAGATCTCCTCCTCTCCTCCTCCATGCACGTAGGTGCGGTAGGTAAGAATATATAGAGAGCAAGTAGAAGAATCTCAGGAAATGTCCCCCTCCCACCCCCCCCCCACCCCCACCCCCCTTTCATGGGCCTTCTACTACCGATGAGTTATGGGGGGGGGGGGGTCAGAGGAGAATCGATTTTTATTCTGCTGTAATGATTCCAATCCAACCCGTTGCGGATTACGTTTAATTAAACAATACCGGAAGTGGAAGTGGGATTTTATTACCAGAAGAGCAAGACAGTACTAGCCCCCCCCCCCTACGACTTTGATGCGTTGGATCCCACGTGACACTACGATCCCTTACACATAGCGCCTGCCTCCGTTGGGGGGGGGGTGTCGCGGTTTGATGGTCCTGAGATCCTGCGAAGCCACCCTGTCATGACCGTCTGATTTGGACTGGACGGTCCTGATTCGGCCACGAAACAGCCGTGGTACGCTTGGCCACTGCCGAGGGCCGACTACAGCTGTCCTCCCTGGCGAGCCGAGCAGGATGGGGAGGGGGCGCAGGTGCGGCCGTGTTCAGCGTAGGGCCCGGACAGGGATGGGGGAGGGCGGCTACGGCCGAGCCGGCCGCCCCCACCCCTGTCGAATAGCGAGGTGTTCGGACCCTGTCGTCGGTGGGGCCCAAAACCTCTCGCTGTTGAGAGGGAGGGGTTGAGGGCGGGGGTGTCAGTTGCGAGCTGTCGGCGGGCCCCGGGGGTTGTCTGCGACTGGGGACTACAGCGCTTTGGCGGGAAGGCGACGGCCGGGTCAATGCGCCCGACACGTGTCGTTTTCGTGCGGCGATTTTTTGGTTGGGGGGTGGCGAGGAAGGGTGCGGGGGACGCTGACGTCGGCGCCGGGGGAGAACAATGAAAAAAGCCCGGCGCGGAGTAACTGCTGAGATTTTAGATCCCCGAGTGGACCGATGGCCCCCCGCTCCCTCCCGTGACGACGGCGCGCGGGGGGGGGGGGGTGTCTTCTCGTAGTTTTCTTCGTCTGGGAATGAAGATTAATTTTGACTCTTTTTTGTTTCAAAAGTTTCGAAAAAGAGAGGAAATTCTTTTACATAAGTTTCTTAATTTAAAAAATAATATCTTTTATTCTTATATCTTTTTAAAAATTAAGAACATTAAATTTTAAAAACTCGTCAGGATATTGAACCATTTATTTTAATTTTTGAGGTGAAATTTAGAAGTCAAAAGTAACCACCAAAATCTTACCAAATGCAGCTTAATAGAAACATATGACTTAAAAATAATATTGATACAAGTATATATATATATATGTGATCGTATCAATACTCGTCATATTATTTATCTCTAGTGCATATAAATTTCGTCAAAGTTTGACGCATATGCCCTTGCCTTCATCACCCCTAGCCGATGTTTCCTTTGGGAAGTGTGAGCCCTAACTTAGATACGTTGACCCATAAATTGGTAGAAGTGGGAAATGCATAGCTTACCCACCCCCCCAAGTTCGAAGTATGGAAACGTCACCTTTGCAGTATCAGGGACACGTGGGAAGTAAATAGTGAATGGATTAAAGTTAGCAAGTTACTGTCTTTTAATTCGACGTATTTGCAAAATTTTAAGTCGAGTTAAACGTAATTTATTTATTCCTTTTCTTGAAAACTTCCCAAAAGCCTCCAATGGGGTGAGTAACATTGTCTTTGCTAAAAGAGTGGGGGCACTCTAGGTATTTTGCAATCATTAATCGTCAAATCTCCGTGGAGTTTTGCCCCGGGAGTTTTTTTTTTTTGATCAGACGAGTATAATGATAATTTTGACAGAATTTAGGGGTATTAAAGATGATATAATGTCAAAGGTTTTCCAAACGGTCCTCGGCGATAAAACAGTGGGGGCACTCTAGGTATTTTGCAATCATTAATCTCTTCTGTCAAATCTCCGTGGAGTTTTGCTCTCGGGAGTTTTTTTTTTTTTGATCAGACGGGTATAATGATAATTTTGGCAGAATTTAGGGGTATTAAAGACGATATAATGTCAAAGGTTTTCCAAACGGTCCTGGGACGGGCCGAACCGCCCGTCTCGGATCGACCTAGGAGGAAATCAGGGCCCGTCTCGGACCGACCCAGGAGGAAATCAGGACTACCGGGCCAGGGGACGTGGCCGGGACACGTTGGCCTGCATGGTCCCATGCATCCCGCTGCGTACCATGCCGGTCCGTGACGGGACCGGGCTGGTACGTGCGGCCCGGTCGGCTCGTGCCGGTTCTGCGTTATAAGCCGGCCGCGGGCGTGGCTGGGCGAACCAAGCGAGGGGCGTTGCAGTGGTCGTTGCCGGCGAGGGGCGTTGCAGCGGCGGCGAGGGGCGGTGCAGGCCGGCGGAGACCGACGATCGGAGGCCTCCGGAGAAGTAAGTTCAATGTTTTGAGTTTTTTTTTTTTGTCAAGGGAAGGGAGGAGGGTGGCCGGTGGGTGGAAGAAGGCGGCGGTGGACGGCGATAGGGGGCCGTGGGAGGGCGGTGGACGGCGGAGGCGCTGGGAGGCCATCCAGGGGAGGGGGCGGTGGAGGCCGTAGGGGGACGTGGGAGGTGGGGGGTCCGCCAGATCTGGTCGGGGGAGTTCGACCACAGGCGCCCACGGCCTCCCACCAGCCACCGCCGCCCCCCTCCAGCCATGGGAGGCCGAAGGGGGGGGGGGGCGGTGGCAGGTGGGAGGCCGTGGGCCCCCGGTGGCCGGCAGGGGGAAAGGTGGTTGGGGGGGGATCGTGGGTGGGGCCGTGGGGGGGCAGTCAGGCCATGGCAGGGGGGAGGGTGGGGTGGTGAGGTGGCAGGGGGCCGGTGGGAGACTGGAGGGGGGACGACTGTGGCAGGGGGGACGGTGGGGTAGTGGGTGGGGGGGTCTGGCCGGTGGTGATCGGACGGGGGGGGGGGGGGGGGGGGTAAGACGGGGGAGATCGTGGGTGAGGGGGGATGGGGTCTGACCGTGGCAAGGCCGCAGGGGGGAGGGAGATGGTGGTGGTGGGGGGGTAACACGGGGGACATCGTCGTGGTGGGGGGGGGAGGGGGCGATCAGGGCATGGGGTGGGGGTGAGGAGCTCAAATTTTAAATTTATTTTATATGTATTAATTATAATTGTCATGATTTAGATGTTTTAGAATTGATTTTTCATATTTTAGATAAAATGTTCATTTGTGAATTTTATTCGTTAAAAATTCTATGTAGGAAGTAGGTGTAGAACATTTAAAACATGAATTTTTAAAATATTCATAATTTATATTTATTCATTATCTTGTTTGGTGATATTTCTAAAATATTATTAAGTAAAATTTTAATAATTAATTCTAGAATATTTTTAATTCTAGACCATATTTTAGAATAATTATGTTTTAGAATAATTAATTCTAAAATAATTATAATTTTTATGTTTTAGATGTTATAAAAATAATTTTTATGTTTTAGAGAAAATGTTCATTTATGAATTTTATTCGTTAAAATTTCTATGTAAGAAGTAGGTGTAGAACATTTAAAACATGAATTTTAAAATATTCATAATTTATATTTATTCATTATCTTCTTTGGTGATATTTCTAAAACATTTATAATTTACATTTATATTTTACATCTATAAGTAAAAATTTAATAATTAAATCTAGAATATTTTTAATTCTGACTTTTAATTTGTAATTCTTAAATTTAGAGGATACATTTAAGCACTTCATGGCTCCTAAGGAAAGTCCAAATGACATTAGATGGTCACGTGGAGTTATGTTGGATGGCAACCGTAGTTGTTGGCGTTGCAACTATTGTAAAACAGAACACAGGGGAGGATGTGTGTCTCGGTTGAAGAGGCACTTGACAGAAGGAGCAGGTGCAGGATACTTTGAGGTTGCTGGATGTACCCATTTGCCTAAAGATGTGAAACTTGCAATGGCCAGACACATGTGGGAGAAGAAAACTAAGATGTAACAAAAGCAAAAAAAGAAGAAAAGGGATGAAGCGGTGGTCAGCGGAAGACCAGGCGGCAGCGACAAGGATGAATGCGCGTAGACACCCAGTGACGAAGAACAGGAAGAGCGTACTGAGTAGCCTAATGTGTATGTCACAGTGAATGATCCATATAAAGCGCAATTGCGTGAGGCACTATGTAGCGACCCGGATCCCGGATACCAGATGTACCCGGTAAAACTACCGAATACACGTGATACCACTTGGAACCCGCGAGGCCTCCCAAGAGCGGGAAAGCTCCGAAGGGAAAAAGACATGTGTAGAGTACATTGAAGCCACAGAGATATAACAGAACCAATTAAATTTCATTAGATCGGTTTGCTAAAGTAGCAGAAATACAATTACTTTTTAATTAACAGTTTCAATTTAACAATTATCCACCAGAGTCAAGTCCAAAGCTAAAGACAGGAAGTCTAGCACAGTACAGTCGACAGAAAAGAAAGATGTACCGAGAAGTCGGGGGAAGCCCGACGCAGGTACCAGCTGGCCACAACGACACGCTACGAGCAAGCGCACAAGGAACCTGGCGGAAGCAGAACGAAAGACGTCACCCCACCTGAAAAGCAGGGGTGAGCCTCGTGTCACTGGCTCAGTAGGGGTCACGCGGATCCCCACTGAAAAAAACACGCAGTAACACGGAACAACAACAACAAAACAGCAGGTGTAGTAAAGCAGGAAAACTACACTACAAAGCTGTAAAACTATGCTACAAGCAGTAGTAAACAGACGGGAAGTAGGAGTAGGGAATAAGCAAGGAAGGGGAAGAACCCGCGCCAGACAAGCGGCGGCCGAACTAACCTCGGCACCCCAAACTACTCCAAGCAGCAATAGAAGGGTGACTCTGATCTAACAAAGTCAGAAGTTACCGATATGCTGACCCAACACCAGGTCTAAGACGAAGACCTGCAAGAACAGACAAAAGGTCTAGAAAAGACCCACACAGACGACCGACAGACTCGACAACACGCACGATCCGAACATCGTGCACACTGCCCCACGCACGACCAAAACATCATACATGTGACAGGACACTGACCTCAGGTGCAGCCACGGAAAGGCCAACCCGGAAAGGTCACAATGCGCAAGAAACGCGAAGAGCAGTGGAGAGCCACGCGTCACAGACAGACGCACCTCCCCACCAGAGCAACGGCCAGCTGCGTCCACAGACATCTTATGCTGCGCCACAGGTGTCTCGCCTACAATACCGCCAAAGCCACGGTAGAGTCGCAGACACCCGCACAGAACCAAACAGTATCAAGTAACCAATCTGGGTCACGCCCGTCGACGCATGTCCTCAGCCCCTGATCACGTGTGCACACACTGGCTCTAGCCTAAGCCAGGTACTACAGCTAGTTTTCTCCCTCGATAGGACGCTACCGTTGGCTGGGAGCCCACGGAACTAGCTTACAAACCGTGCCTCGGGAACACCCCTCCGCCACCACCAGGCGGATCGGCACTCAAAGGCCTAGGGCAAAAGCAATCGGAGGTGTACAAAACATAAAACTCTGAAATACAAGTGCTAGAGTACTGACAGGCAGACACGCTGTCACACGTACTACGAAGCACCACCGGTAGTACGGCAACTGCCAACAGACTTAGGACTAGGCAACTAGACCTACCACGTAACGATCCTGAGTCGAACGACTCAAGGGCAAGATCGTCACAGACAGCGGGACAAGCCGCCAATCGGTCTAATCCTATGCCACGAGAAACAACGCTCCGCAGAAAACGACTCACGGAGACCTGAGGGGACACCGGAGACCCTCAGCACACCTGGACACACGGACCGAGGTAAGGCAACACCTCGAGGTATCCAGAACCAGTGTCTCGGACTGGACAGAACCGCCAAGACACCCACACAAGGTCACCTATCAACCACTGGGTCACCCCGGGTTGATCGGAACCAGACAAAGACGCACACAAGAGTAGGATAGAGAATCCTACCCCAAACAAGAAGACTCCTGGCCACCTTACAACGAAGTCTTAGCCCTCATAGGACGTCAGGAGACATCCACGGGACAGCGGGCAGACCACAAGGATAAGCCAAGACAAGCAGAAACCAAAACGACGGAAATCGGAGCAGAAGGACTGTAACGCACCACCCCTAGACCGTTACACGAACGTGACGGTCTGGTGCTGGCCGTTACATTCCAACCGTGACGGTCTAAAGCAGACGCGTCACAACCACGTGACGGTCAGGAGGAGAGCCGTCACACACACCGCCCTAACCAACCTCTAGAACACACAAGGCACGTAATGGCCTACACCAGGCGCGTTACACCGCTCTGACGCACCCGACCCGGGCCGTCAGGGCCAACAAACCTCAACTCAAAACGACACCTGAACCACGTAACGCGCTAGACCAGGCGCGTTACACAGCCTAACGCCGCAAGGCAGACGCGTCAGGGCCAACAGGCTCAAGTCAAGAAAACCACTGGCCGACATGCACGTAACGGTCCATCACGGACGCGTTACAGACACCTAACGCACGAGGGCGGGGCCGTTAGAGCCAACGACGCAGCCACCCAACTCAGCCAGAACAGCACGTAACTGCCTGGGGCAGGCGCGTTACAACGCTGTGACGCACGGGGACACCACCGTTACACTAACCGACTCAACGGGTCAAAGCTGGTCAAACAGAACGCAACGGCCTAGCTCGAGCGCGTTACACACACCTGACGCACTAGGGCAGGCGCGTCAGGGGAACCGACTTAACCAAACTACTAAACGACAAAGCAGGCGTAACGCGTCGCACTGGACGCGTCAGGAGGCTGTGACGCACCACCCCTGGGCCGTCACACTCCCAAAACCACTAAAAACATAAAAATGCCCAGACGCTGTGACGGTCTGTCGTGGGGCCGTCAGGGACTGTGACGGTCCCTGGAACGACCGCCACACCAGTCACGGCGGGAAAACAGAGGGTTGGCGAAAACGGCCCGTTCCACGCCCCATTCACGCCGAAGCGCTGGGGAAACAACCCTCGACAATGAAAAACCACTCTAGGAGGCTAAAAAGCCTGCATGCACGGGTTAAAATGCTAGATCGGGGCGGTTTTAACAAATCGACCCTAAAAGAGTCAACGAGGTTCCCGGGCTCCTACCGGCCTCGAATGACCACCGATCGGCACGAAATAAGTATGGATGGGATCCTAACGTCCCAACGGTCAGTTCAACACTAACCGAGCTACAAATGGTTGCCGTTCTCTGGCGAACCCGATAAAACCCGAAAATCACGGTTTAGGCTAAACAAGCCCAAACTCGGCCGTTTCCACGCCAAACGATGTGCAAGGGCAGGGAAAACGGAGAGGAGGAAGTGAGGAACCATCACCCTACCTCCACCGAAGAAACCGTGCCCCGAAGGGACTAAACCGCGCAGAAAACCACGCCGCGAGCTCAAACGTCGACTTTGAATCCACCGTTCGGGATCGCACCAAATCCATCTCGATCCTCGTCCCGTCGCGCACCGAGCCAGCTCCACAGCATCCCCAACACGTGCCTCTAGGTACCCCGTCTGCAGCCAGAGCCGAGGAAGCTCGAGAGGAGAGAAAATAGGAGAGAGATACGACGGCGGCGAAATGAGAAGGGAGGAGAGAGGAAGGAAAAGAAATTAGGAATTTTCCTAATTTCTGAAAAATCCGATTTCTGGCCCTATCTCTGAAAAATACGCAAAAATAGTCGAAACGACCGGCTCGAAGAGTACATCGTTGCTGCAGCATCCACGAGTCGAGGAACTGACAAGTAAACTCACCGTAGGGTTCCGTAACTAGTACGAGAGAAAAATCCACACGGATCGTAAAACTCAACTCGGAAGCCACCAAAGCGAACCGAAACTCACCGAAACAAATCCAAAAGATCCGATGAAGACCCAGCAAGACCTACCAAGGATCCAGGGCATTACATCCTCCCCTCCTTAAGAAATTTCGCCCTCGAAATTAAGGACTAGCAAAGGAGAAGCAGGGAAGAACAACCCAACAGCACAACCACGAAAATAACACAAATCTCGAGGAACACAGCTCAGAGGAACACCATCAGACTATAATCACGAGCACATGCTCTGGATCGAGCATGACACAAGCGAACACAAGTCCGACACCTCCGAAACAAGTCAACGTCGCTCACGTCCCGCAGGGAAAGAGACACGACTGCCACAACAACAGATAACGAGGGAACAAAACGATAGACACGGCGAGTATCAGCTTAAGCAAGGAAACACAATCCTCTCAGCTGACAGCTCAGCCACATCATCGGCTCCAGTGCCAAAGGCAACAGGGAACACCTGGCACACAGGATGCCAACGACAACAGCAGCACCGGACCACAAACACAATCAAGTCAGCACTCACTCAGATATTACGTCTGATAGAGTCGCAAGCTAACTCTAAGGAAAAAGAGTACAGCAAGGCTAACTGACAAGACTTGGTCCAAAACAGAGACACAAAATCATAGAGAAACAGCGCCAAAACAACAACAGCAAGGGCAACACTTGCAGAATTCCAGCTCCGCACGGAACACAGAACCATGGAACACAACTGCAAGCAGGGTCACATCAAGGCACAAGAACAGCTGAGCACACGACCACAAGGAACGGGTCACGCATCAGACTGCTCACCAAGGAGAGACCCACGACAACGAGAAACGACAACAATCTCGGGGAACGTAACTCAAGGACCACGAACACGTCTCGAGAGCACAACACCCAAGAGAAGAAAATGCAGAGTAGAGGGTACTCAATCAGCAGGAATGCCGACAAATTCCCCAATACTCGCAAATGCCAATGCCAACAATAGAAAATCACCAACAACGGCACGGCAATAGACGACATCGAGGCACAAGAAGTCAAGACGAAGTCCCATCGAGAAAGAACAAACCTCTCGACCCGTGGGTAGCCAACCCACATGCTTCAGCTGCATACTCAACAACGCACGCAGGCATCAGAAGAGACCTTGGTAGTCGCATCTCAGCACACACCAGACACCTTCGCAATCAATGAAGATCGCAAATAACACGCCACGAGTACCGATCTAGCAAACAACCGATCACAAGGAGCCTAAGTGCAACAGGAGAAGAGCACTAGCTTCAGCACAAAGCACAAGGAAAGCATCAATCTCAACTTACCTTCACGTCCCGAAAATGATAAATGAGCCTTCACGATACATCGGCCGCTGGACACGGCACGACAATACGGTACACAACAACTCTTAACATCATCATGGAGTCCAAAGCCAAGCAACCGTATAGCAAAGAGCAGATCAGGCTCAAAACAAGGGGGTCCACACTTAAGCAGACACAGGACAAAGGCATCACCAAGATAGCAATTCCAAGGCAAACCTCGAAAAGATTCCACCAGAAGGGACGAGAAGCAGGAAGCTCAATCACAAAAGCTCACCAGGAAGGGAAAATCCTAACTTGCCTGAGCAACTTCTCCAACACAGAATCTAATCGAGCACTTCAACAGAAGCGAAACACATCAGGAGCTGAACAGACTCAAGTCGGGACGACCAAGACAACGTGAGAACGTGTACGGTCATCAGACCAAGGCTAAAGGTCAACAGCAACCTGAACAACATACTGCAGATTCAAGCCTTCCAGCGAACACTGCCAAGTACAACATGATCGAAACAAACACAACGACGAAAAAGAAACACCTCGTCACAACCTGACGAGAGCAGAACCATCTCGTACAGTGCTAGAGCAGCACGCACAAGACAACATACGAAGAAAACAACGCGATAAACCATCCCAACCTAAAGCCAGCTGAAGACTGTACTGGACCTTCACGACTCTGGATACTGTATATCTCGGATTCTCATGTACTTCACACCACAATGCTCCAATAGCTCAGAAAAGAACTCCGAACATCTCAGAACACTGCTCTGATACCAAACTGTAGCGACCCGGATCCCGGATACCAGATGTACCCAGTAGAACTACCGAATACACGTGATACCACTTGGAACCCGCGAGGCCTCCCAAGAGCGGGAAAGCTCCGAAGGGAAAAAGACATGTGTAGAGTACATTGAAGCCACAGAGATATAACAGAAGCAATTAAATTTCATTAGATCGGTTTGCTAAAGTAGTAGAAATATAATTACTTTTTAATTAACAGTTTCAATTTAACAATTATCCACCAGAGTCAAGTCCAAAGCTAAAGACAGCAAGTCTAGCACAGTACAGTCGACAGAAAAGAAAGATGTACCGAGAAGTCGGGGGAAGCCCGACGCAGGTACCAGTTGGCCACAACGACACGCTACGAGCAAGCGCACCAGGAACCTCGCGGAAGCAGAACGAAAGACGTCACCCCACCTGAAAAGCAAGGGTGAGCCTCGTGTCACTGGCTCAATAGGGGTCACGCGGATCCCCACTGAAAAAAATACGTAGTAACACGGAACAACAACAACAAAACAGCAGATGTAGTAAAGAAGGAAAACTACACAACAAAGCTGTAAAACTACGCTACAAGCAGTAGTAAACAGACGGGAAGTAGGAGTAGGGAACAAGCAAGGAAGGGGAAGAACCCGCGCCAGACAAGCGGCGGCCGAACTAACCTCGGCACCCCAAACTACTCCAAGCAGTAACAGAGGGCGACTCTGATCTAACAAAGTCAGAAGTTACCGATCTGCCGACCCAACACCAGGTCTAAGACGAAGACCTACAAGAACAGACAAAAGGTCTAGAAAAGACCCACACAGACGACCGACAGACTCGACAACACGCACGATCTGAACATCGTGCACACTACCCCACGCACGACCAGAACATCGTGCACACTGCCCCACGCACGACTAGAACATCATGCATGTGACAGGACACTGACCTCGGGTGTAGCCACGGAAAGGCCAACCCGGAAAGGTCACGACGCGCAAGAAACGTGAAGAGCAGTGGAGAGCCACATGTCACAGACGGACGCACCTCCCCACCAGAGCAACGGCCAGCTGCGTCCACTGACGTCTTATGCTGCGCCACAGGTGTCTCGCCTACAATACCGCCAAAGCCACGGTAGAGTCGCAGACACCCGCACAGAACCAAACAGTATCAAGTAACCAGTCAGGGTCACGCCCGTCGACGCATGTCCTCTGCCCCCGACCACGTGTGCACACACTGGCTCCAGCCTAAGCCAGGTACTCCAGCTAGTTTTCTCCCTCGGTAGGACGCTACCGTTGGCTGGGAGCCCACGGAACTAGCTTACAAACCGTGCCTCGGGAACACCCCTCCGCCACCACCAGGCGGATCGGCACTCAAAGGCCTAGGGCAAAAGCAATCGGAGGCGTACAAAACATAAAACTCCGAAACACAAGTGCTAGAGTACTGACAGGCAGACACGCTGTCACACGTACTACGAAGCACCACCGGCAGTACGGCAACTGCCAACAGACTCAGGACTAGGCAACTAGACCTACCACGTAACGATCCTGAGTCGAACGACTCAAGGGCAAGATCGTCACAGACAGTGGGACAAGCCGCCAATCGGTCTAATCCTAAGCCACGAGAAACAATGCTCCGTAAAAAATGACTCACGGAGACCTGAGGGAACACCGGAGACCCTCAGCACACCTGGACACACGGACCGAGGTAAGGCAACACCTCGAGGTATCCAAAACTAGTGTCTCGGACTGGACCGCCAAGACACCCACACAAGGTCACCTATCAACCACTGGGTCACCCCGGGTTGACCAGAACCAGACAAAGACGCACACAAGAGTATGATAGAGAATCCTACCCTAAGCAAGAAGACTCCTGGCCACCTTACAACGAAGTCTTAGCCCTCATAGGACGTCAGGAGACATCCATGGGACAGTGGGCAGACCACAAGGACAAGCCAAGACAAGCAGAAACCAAAACGACGAAAATCGGAGCAGAAGGACTGTAACGCACCACCCCTAGACCGTTACACGAACGTGACGGTCTGGCGCTGGCCGTTACATTCCAACCGTGACGGTCTAAAGCAGACGCGTCACAACCACGTGACGGTCAGGAGGAGAGCCGTCACACATACCGCCCTAACCAACCTCTAGAACACACAAGGCACGTAACGACCTACACCAGGCGCGTTACACCGCTCTGACGCACCCGACCTGGGCCATCAGGGCCAACAAACCTCAACTCAAAACGACACCTGAACCACGTAACACACTAGACCAGGCGCGTTACACAGCCTAACGCCGCAAGGCAGACGCGTCAGGGCCAACATGCTCAAGTCAAGAAAACCACTGGCCGACATGCACGTAACGGTCCATCACGGACGCGTTACAGACACCTAACGCACGAGGGTGGGCCGTTAGAGCCAACGATGCAGCCACCCAACTCAGCCAGAACAGCACGTAACGGCCTGGGGCAGGCGCGTTACAACGCTGTGACGCACGGGGACACCACCGTTACACTAATCGACTCAATGGGTCAAAGCTGGTCAAACGGAACGCAACGGCCTAGCTCGAGCGCGTTACACACACCTGACGCACTAGGGCAGGCGCGTCAGGGGAACCGACTTAACCAAACTACTAAACGACAAAACAGGCGTAACGCGTCGCACTGGACGCGTCAGGAGGCTGTGACGCACCACCCCTGGGCCGTCACACTCCCAAAACCACTAAAAACATAAAAATGCCCAAGCGCTGTGACGGTCTGTCGTGGGGCCGTCAGGGACTGTGACGGTCCCTGGAACGACCGCCACACCAGTCACGGCGGGAAAACAGAGGGTTGGCCAATACGGCCCGTTCCACGCCCCATTCACGCCGAAGCGTAGGGGAAACAACCCTCGACGATGAAAAACCACTCTAGGAGGCTAAAAAACCCACATGCATGGGTTAAAACGCTAGATTGGGGCGGTTTTAACAAATCAACCCTAAAAGAGTCAACGAGGTTCCCGGGCTCCTACCGGCCTCGAATGACCACCGATCGGCACAAAACAAGCATGGATGGGATCCTAACGTCCCAACGGTCAGTTCAACACTAACCGAGCTACAAATGGTTACCGTTCTCCGGCAAACCCTACAAAACCTGAAAATCACGGTTTAGGCTAAACAAGCCCAAACTCGGCCATTTCCGCACCAAACGATGTGCAAGGGCAGGGAAAGCGGAGAGGTGGAAGTGAGGAACCATCACCCTGCCTCCACCGAAGAAACCGTGCCCCGAAGGGACTAAACCGCGTCGAAAACCATGCCGCGAGCTCAAACATCGGCTTTGAATCCACCGTTCGAGATCGCGCCAAATCCATCTCGATCCTCGTCCCGTCGCGCACCCAGCCAGCTCCACAACATCCCCAACACGTGCCTCTAGGTACCCCGTCTGTAGTCGGAGCCGAGGAAGCTCGAGAGGAGAGAAAATAGGAGAGAGAGACGACGACAGCGAAATGAGAAGGGAGGAGAGATGAAGGAAAAGAAAAAAGGAAAAGAAATTAGGAATTTTCCTAATTTCCAAAAAATCTGATTTTTGGCCCTATCTCCGAAAAATACGCAAAAATAGTCGAAATGACCGGCTCGAAGAGTACATCGTCGCTGTAGCATCCACGAGTCGAGGAACTGACAAGTAAACTCACCGTAAGGTTCCGTAACTAGTACGAGAGAAAAACCCACACGGATCGTAAAACTCAACTCGGAAGCCACCAAAGCGAACCGAAACTCACCGAAACAAATCCAAAAGATCCAATGAAGACCCAGCAAGACCTACCAAGGATCCAGGGCATTACACACTACGTCAGAGTAGAGATGAGGTAAGATAGCTCAAGGAGACGAGAGTGCGAAGCCGTGAGGTGGCAAGGACCGGGGCATCAGCCAGTGGTGGTTCATCTTCCACTCGTCAACCATGGGGCATCAGGGGTTTTTTCACTGGTGACTCGGGTTCACAAAGAAAAAGGACACAATCGATCAATATTGAAGATGTGGAGCCCGGTGCACTATCCCGAGAGCATGGCAAGCAAACGAGGATAGACGATGCATATGGCCAGAAGGGCCCAAAATGGAAACTCGGATAGGCCGTTGCAAAATGGTGGCACCACGAGGGACTACCTTTTAATGCGGCGAACAACCCTTACTACAAGCCAATGTTTCAAGAAGCACAAGTTCTTGGGTTACACGTGTAACCACCTACGGCGAGAGAGTTGGCCGGCATATAACTTGATGAACAACTTGCTGAGATCAAAAGTTATGTGGACTCTTTCAAACAGAAATGGTCAAAATACAGAGTCACACTAATGTGTGATGGATGGTCAGGTACCACTAAAAGTAGCCTGATCAACTTCCTTGTTTATTGTGACAAACATGTATTCTTTCACAGGTTGGTGGATGCATCAGGTCAAGTCCACAGTTATCAATATATATTATCATTGATGGAACAAGTGGTGAACGAGATCGGGGAGGAGTACATTACTTAAGTGGTGACAGACAATGGCTCGAATTATAAGAAGCTCACCTTTTCTGGACCCCCTGTGCAGCACACTGTGTAGACCTTATGCTGAAAGAGATTGGTCAACTTCGTATAGTCAAGTCTGTGGTCAATGTGGCACAGAAGGTCACGAAATACATCTACAACCACACACTTGTATTGGCACGGATGAGAGAGCATTGTGGTGGCGAACTGTTGAGGCTTGGCATCACACGATTTACCACCAACTACATCGCATTGCAGAGTCTTCTGAATCACAAGGATGGGTTGAAACAGATGTTTAGGGGTGAGACTTGACTCAATTCTACTTTTGCGACTTCACGTGAAGGTGGGGAGGTCGAAAGGATTGTCAACACGAGCAACTTTTGGGACAGAGTCAAGATATTAGTTTCATTGATAGAGCCACTATATGAGGTATTGAGATGTGTGGATGGGGATAGAGTACCAACCATGGGGTTGGTCTACAATAAAATTGAAGCTGCAAAGCGGAAGATTCTTACAACGTCAAAGAAATATGGACCCATCATCTTAGAAATTATGGAAGACAGATGGGACAGACAAATGAAACATGATCTTCACATGACAAGTAAGCATTTACAGTCTCTAATGTCGGTATCTGTAGTTACATGACAAAAAAATCTAAATATCTTGTGATTGCAGCGTACTACCTACACCCCGCCTTTCAGTATGCTCGGGGTCTCGCTTATGATGATACTTTGATAGAATCCGTCAACATTGGGATAGACCGACTGTCTCACAGCCCAACAGATGCTGCTGATGCGTTGAATGAGAAATATTTGGATACTTTACCCTTTTGAAAATGGAAAACAATTATGTACCTATTTTTTTCTGATAATGCAGATGAAAATATTTGGAGAGGCAATTAGTTCATTTGTGACACCTAATCTCGTTGCCAGCCGTGACAGACTTGACGCAGGCAATGTACTTTAACAATGAACAATATATAGCTCGGTCAGTATTTATTTCATCTAATTATTATAATGTTCATCATCTGCCTTAATAACAGCTGAGTGGTGGCTCAATTACGGCACAAGTGCACCGACATTAAAGAAGATTGTAATGAAAGTTCTATCACAAACATCCTCCTCGAGTGGGTGCGAGAGGAATTGGTCGACATTCTCCTTCTTACATATCAAGCTCAAAAATAGGCCAACACACAGAAGACTTGACAAACTGGTCTATGTTCATTACAACATGAAGCTGAAGGTTAAGCATGTGCAAATGGATGCAAGGAGAGGAGAGGGAGATTACGACCCAACAGATGCTGTGTACTTGCGAGACGATGATGACCCTATGGTTTCATGGGTTGCAAGAACCACAACCGAGCGTGGTGAGGCGGAACTTGACGAGGAGGGCGAAGAACCGGGCGAGACACCACGACCTAATACTTTTCTCGCAGTAGCTGTGCAGCAGGGAGTGGGGGAGGGAGATGGCATCGATGTACAGACGGTTGGAGACGAGTCAGCAACGGGACGTGATGAGGAAGTTAATTTGGATGAAGACCTCATCATTGGGGGCGGAGACACATCTTATGCGTACGATGATGCAGAATGGGAGCGATTGATGCAACCTCCAGCAAATCCACGTCCACCACTAGCTCAGGTGAAATAATATATACAAATCGAATCGCATATTTGATTAGAGAGCGTAGACATATATCTATGTATGATGATGTAAGAAATATATTATAGGCCGATCTGACAAATGAACACTGGTCTCGAGTTGCTGCACCGCGACATTCAATATCTACAGAACCCAGAAGGATATCCACTTCTAGATAGGCTAGGGGGAGTTCGTCATTTAGAGAGGTGAATTTATATGACTACAAGAAGATTTATGTGCTATATTCTATTGCTAATTGAATATGTTGTTGGCTCAATTGTGTAACCTTCGGTAGCATCCAAACAGCCATCTCAGTCAGCTGCACTACGACGCTCAGCGTCTAAGGTACCCATTCAGTCGTCTCAGGTATACTCATATGTATATATTTACACAGTACGAAATTACTCGAACTTCTTGTCTAACAAAACCTCTGCTTCTCAGGCATCTAGAGGGACACAACATGCAGCATATAAGTTGTCGCCTTCTCCACAGAAGAAGTAATCTGTCACGCCCCGAGCGCGGAAGGAACCCGGTACGCGTGACAAGTTATATCGATCATGTCAATCAGAGCACGAGGTAATTCGACCATAAGACAGAGTGCGCAAATAGCAAGATAAATAACCAAATCCTTTATTCATTAAATTCATAACTTCAACTAACTTCATTACATAATCCTTCAAAGGAAAAGAGTACTAAATGACATTCTAGACTCAATAAAAAGAAAAATTACAATAATGACTCAAGAAAATAGAAAAGACACGACTAGACAGTAGCTTCAACGATCGGACGGCTCTACACTCATCACTTGTGTCCATCCCCATCCGAATGGTCTTCGTTATCAGAATTATCTGAAAAATAGGAGAAAAACTAGGGTGAGCGAACGCTCAGTAGGGATTATATCTAAAGAACAAGCTTGCTTTAAGTAAATATAATGTTACATGATATGCAAGTATAGCTATGCATGAACGCATGATCATGTCGAGAAGGAATATCAAGAGAATAATGACGGGAACTAGCAAGTACAAGATATCATGTAAATTATCAAGAGATATCAAGCATGTAATCATCAAGTCGGCAATTGGTTATTTTATTTTAAGCAAGTATATACCCATTCCGGGCCAAGCAAGTCACGTCATGTCAAGTCAAGTCAAGTCAAGCACTATAGAGATTGTGGAATGCCATTGATCAAACTAGTCATGCACTCCGGTGCAATGCCACACCGTGGTCAATATAGCTCCCATGGGCACAAGTACTTTTGGGCGCTCCTCCCAGGACTAGACCGGGCCCCATAATTGCCAGACATTGAGTCATGTAAATATTTCGACATCCACTATAGTTTATAGCCAATAGAATTCCAAAGGAGTAAGCCATTGTAGGATAATAAGGTAGATTTCACGGAATAGGGAGTTCAAGGATAGAACTTGAATAAGGATGACTAGGCGATAAATCACATGAAAATCATGACAATTCGGGAATCTGAGATAATTGACGCCCACTCAGGCTACCGTCGATTACAGAAATAGCGCCCACTGTCTGGTCGCTAATTTTGTGAACAGTAACAGGCACGATGGAAAATGGCATCCATATACACGGTCACTCATTTTAATTGACGTCCACTGTCTGGTCGCACATTTCAGACAGAGACAGAACTCTCACAGAACACTATAAACAACGCTCTATGATGGCTAGGGCATCATGTTTCTTCAGAGTGACATGATAATCAATGGTTCCAGAGTTTTTAGGGTACAACCTGCTCGGTTGCCTTGAGAGAATCTAAGGCTAGCGGAGTCTTACGGAGGTCTCAATGAAGAAAGCACCAGTCCAAAGGAAGGAATATCCAGCGGAGGGTCCAATCATCACCAAGAGTTGAGGTGTAAGCCTGAAACATCATGAAACATTGACTCTATCTTCGATGTGAGATAAGAGTGCCAATAGACCCGCGGTATGGGTCAAAACCTGATAAAAACTGAGAAGCAAGAAATAGCGATCACTCATAAGGGTGCTATATAAATATGCGACTGTTCACAACGTCGCCAAATCAATATTTTACAACAATTTTATAATTTTTACAATAATGGGCGACCTTCCAAGAAGGTGCCATATCTTTAAATAGCGTCCAAGCGATGGATGTTAATTAATATTTTTCTACATTTTCTTTCCTTTTTAATTAAATAAACAAGAATCAACGACTCTATATAGAGGTGCTATATCAAGAATAGGAGGCTATTCAAACAGTCGCTCATTCCTTACTGTGTACATGTTATAAAGCATCAGGCAGGTACGTTTATTGAGACAAATCACTATTCATTTCTTAAGATTGAGCATGAACATTAACATCTCAATGTTTACATGGAATTTCAGGAAGCTAATTACATGATAATGTAGAGAAAATTATAGAGACTCTGGAAATATATTCATGCAGAATTAAACTCATCAGGTTCCGCAGTTATTAAATTTTAAACATGTGAAATTTATTAATTGTTCTAAAAGAAATAGTGACGGGGTAATGGTCGCTCATTAAAGGGCGGCCAGAAGACTGTCCCTAATACAAGAATTAGTGACCTTCTTCACGGTCGTTCATTAATAAGCGGTCACTACGTTAGCCGCTATTTTCATATGAAACAGCAAGAAACAGATCTACGTAAGGAAATTAAAACATGGATCATGGGAATGATAAATTAAGTAGGAATCATGGCTTATATGCATGCAACACCTATTACTATGATCTTATGCTATAGTTCATGAGAAAACCTACCTGTTTGGCTTGACGAACAGAGCAGATGGGAAGAGGAATAACAAGAGCAACTGCAACAGCAACAGACACAACGGCATCAACTGCAGCAAGAATCGACGAAGAAGCACAGCCTTTCTCCTTCACGCAAGATAGTAGGAAGATGAAGACAATGCAATAGCAGCAACGAACGTAGGAGAAGGAGGAGGAAGAAGCAGAGGCTTCTTCGCGTCGCAATAGTTGCAGGAGAGAGACGAGGACACACAAGCAGTAGCAGAGAACATGAAGACGAAGATGACGTCGACGCGGTAGGGAAGTAGAACAAGCAGCAGCAAATGGCTATCTCGTTCGTGAGGGGGTCTTATATATAGAGTTGGGGTTTAAGTCTCCTAATGGGAATTAACCTTCCCACGTAGTAATCCTAAAGGGTTTAAAATTTTAATGTAAACCTCCCTATTGCCATGTTCGCAGCCGCTACCCTAGTTGGGGTTCAAAACCCTAAACTCCCATGCATGTCGAACGTAAGAAGCTCCTTCGTATGTGGGCTTTAGACAGAAAGGGTTTGGGCTTTTGAAACAACCCTTAACATATATATATATATATACATACAGGTGTATATATCCAATGCATCTTTTGACGTGGGAAGGGTTATGGGATATTATTAATAAGGCCCATTTATATAAAGGTTAACCCCTTTTTAAAGTGTATGGGTTGAGTTTCTAATGCTAAGCCCATTTTGTTATAGGTGTTGGGCTTTACTAGACTTTTTATTTGTGTTGATCCTTTGTTTGATTATTAAGAGAATTTATTACGTTTAATTTATTTAGGAAATGTTATTCCCTATAATTTTATCCGAGGTGCTACACCCTCCCCCACTTAAAAGAATTTGGTCCCCAAATTCAATTTCATATAGACATGGAGGGTGCCTAGTACTTACAATTTTGAAACAAGTCAGGGAATCTTCTTCGCATAGATTCTTCTGTCTCCCATGTGGCTTCTTGATCTAAGCACTTGCTCCATTGCACCTTTACCATGGGAATAGTTTTGTTTCTCAGGACACGAACCTCGCGATCAAGGATCCTCAGTGGCTTTTGTTCATAAGTGAGGTCCTTTTGTATCACCAGGTTGTCATGATCTATGACGTGGAATGGATCATGAACATACTTCTTAAGCATAGAGATGTGAAATACATTATGGACTTCCGATAGTTGTGGTGGCAAGGCGATCCGGTAGGCAACCTCGCCAACTCTCTCTAGTACTTCAAATGGACCAATGTATCTCTGTGTAAGCTTACCCTTAACACCAAATCTTCTAATGTCTCGACCAGGGGAAGCCTTGAAAAAGACGTGGTCTCCGACTTGGAACTCCAAGTCTCTTCTTCTAGTGTTGGCATAAATCTTTTGTCTCGACTGAGCCATCTTGAGTCTTTCTCTAATAAGTTGTACTTTCTCAGTCGTATCTCTTACCGTATCCGGACCTAGAAGTTACTTTTCCCCAACTTCGTCCCAGCATATTGGTGAGCGACAACTCCTTCCATACAATACTTCGAAGGGTGCCATTTGAATGGTTGCTTGATAATTGTTACTATAAGCAAACTCGACCAGGGGCAAGTGATCATGCCAGCTTCCACTGAAGTCAATAACACAGGCTCTTAGCATGTCTTCCACGACTTGATTCGTTCTCTCGGTCTGACCATCCATTTGGGGATGAAAAATAGTGCTGAAATGGAGTCTCATCCCCAAGGAGTGTTGTAGACCCTTCCAAAAATGAGAAGTGAAACACGGATCTCGGTCAGACACGATCAAAACAGGAACTCCATGCAATCTAACCACCTATTTGAGGTATAAAGCAGTTAGAACATCAACTGACCATCGGCTCTTTATAGGCAAGAAGTGTGCCAACTTGGTCAATCGATCTATGATAACCCATATTCCATCATGTCCGCCCTTAGACTTAGGCAAACCCATGATAAAGTTCATTCCAATATCCTCTCACTTCCACTTGGGAATGTCTAGAGGATGTAACTTACCATCGGGCTTTTGGTGTTCCGCTTTTACTTGTTGGCATGTAAGACAACGAGACACGAAGTCTGCTACCTCCCTTTTCATATTGGGCCATCAGAAAGTCCGTTTCAAGTCTTGATACATCTTAGTAGCTCTAGGATGTATGGTGTACCTTGATCGGTGAGCTTCTTCTAAGATCTTATTCTTTAATTCCAGATAGTCTGGTACACATGTCTTTTCATGGAACAATAGTCTTCCATCAGATGCTAGCTTGAAATCAGGTTGCTCTTCTAGCTTGCCCTTTATTCCTACTAACACCGGGTCGTTGTCTTGAAGTTTCTTGATCTCGGAGGGTAAATCCGGTTGTATCCTTATGTGTGATAGAGTAATACACCCTTTCTCTTTGTCCATGCTTATATCAAGTTTGGAGAATTATTCTAACATCTTCCATTCTTGGATCATACAGTTGGCCAATAATGCTCTCGACTTTCGACTAAGGGCATCTGTTACGGGATTACCCTTTCCAGGATGGTATTGTATAGTGAAGTCGAAGTCCTTGAGGTATTCTAGCCAACGCCTTTGTCTCATATTTAATTCCTTTTGTGAGAATAAATATTCGAGGCTCTTGTGATCGGAGTACACGGTGAATTGCTCTCCGTAGAGATAGTGCCTCTAGATTTTTAAAGCAAACACTACCGCGGCTAACTCTAGGTCGTGCACCAGGTAGTTTTCCTCATGATTGTTTAGTTGCCGGGAAGAGTAAGCCATGACTCTCCCTTGTTGCATTAACACACACCTGAGGCCAATGCCAGATGCATCAGTATATACTTCGAATTTCTCTCTTTCAACTGGTAATGCTAAGACTGGGACAGTCGTCAAATGATCCTTCAAGGCTTGGAAACTTCTCTCACAATCTTCATTCCACTTATAAGGAATCTCCTTGCGGGTCAGTCTAGTAAGAGGAATAGCAATCTTGGAGAAGTCCTTTATAAATCGCCGGTAGTAACCAGCTAGACCCAAGAAACTACGGATCTCGGTAGCATTGGTAGGTCTTTCTCAATTCTTCACAGCCTCGACTTTTGATGGATCCACAGATATTCCATTTTCTGAGAGGTTGTTGTGGGTCCTTGTTGGTAAGTTGCGAGCGGCTGGCACGAATAGCCGTGTGGTCAGCTATGATTTTGCCTGGATGTGACCTAGCTTGTGGTTGTGTCCCATGGTTCTATGTTGAGAGCGGAGCCGAGGATTGGCAGGTGTTATTTTTTATTGGATTATGCTTGTGGTCAGCTTGGGAGGAGTTCCTTGTGAGTCTGAGTTCGGAATTGTGTGGGCCAAGATCTTGTCGGTTGGTTCTGATGTACTCTCCTGAGAGGGTAGAGTTGGCATGAAACTCAAATTAGATGTAATGTATGAGTGAGGACAGACTTGATTTGTGTTTTTGGTCCAGCAGTGTCATTGGCGTTCTGCGTGCCAGATTTGAATGTTGTTTTGACGTGAAAGCCGATAGTTGGAGCAATCAGCTGAGATGATTGTTTTCCACGTGAGAGTTGATGCTTGTTTTGTCTACCAAGCGTGATTTTTCTCGGTGGATGTGTCGTGGCATGGGTCGTGTCTCTTTGCTGTGTGAGACGATAGCGATGATGCCATGATTCTGGAGGTGTCAGACTTGTGTTCCTTTCGGTGTCGTGCTCGTTCTGTGGATCGATGTGCTTTAAGATCCAGAGCATGATGATCTTGCCTATGATCAGGGTCTGGCAGTGTTCCTCTGAATTATGTTTTTCGAGAATTATGTTATCGTGTTTTCGTGTGTTCAAGGTTTGGCTGGAGCTTGGAGAGCGTTGCCAGCTGTGGGTTGTTCTTCCCTGTTCCCTTGTTGACTCCTTAAATTTTGAGGACAAAATTTCTTAAGGAGGGGAGGATGTAATACCCTGGATCCTTCATATCGGAATCAGAGAGCTTTCAGAGCGCTTTTGTGGATCCCGGATCGTGTTTTACGATCCACTCGGGTTTTTCCCATGTATAGCTTGTGGAACCCCGTGGAGAGTGAACCGTTGAGTTTTGAGACTTTGGGACACTGCAGGTGCGTTGTGCTCTTTCTAAGGATCGCGGAGGCTATTTTTTCGTATTTTTATGATTTTATGAAATTTCGGACCAAAAATCAAATTTTATAAATATTCGTAATTTATTATTTTTCTTTCCTTTTTATAACCCTCACCTCTCTCCTCTCTCCTCTCACCGTTCTCTCATTCTCTCCCTCTATTCTCTCTCCTCTTCTCCCCTCTACCCCGAGAGCGTGACCGTGGCAGAGGTGGACGAGGTGGTGATGCTGTGGAGACGACTAGGAGCGTGATGGCGCGAGGAATGGAGCATGACGTAGGCACGATCCCGTTCCGTGGATTCAAAGCCTAGGCAGGGTTCATGTGATGGTTTTCGGCATTTTCGACTCGGGAGATCGGCAGAAGAGGTAGGGGGATGGATTCCTTACCTCTTGTTCTGTGTTTCCCTTGAATTATGTGCCGATTAGCGCGAGTATGAGCGAGTTTTCCATTTTTAAGGGAAAAAGCATGTTTTTGGGGTGTGATGCGAAATCGCCCTTCCAGGCAATGGTTTTTGATTCAAATAGTATAATTTGAACCCCCGGTTTGTCGAGATTCGATTCCCGTCAGTTTGACTATAATTGGTCGTGATTTGGGGTCGGTATGAGGCCGGTTGCCCACGTGAGTCGTTTTAGGTTGATTTGAGGAAATCGTTCGTTTGATCACCATTTTGTGGTTTGTTTGGCCCCTTCCGGCTTGTGGAAGGTTGGCATCGAGTCTATGGATGTTTCCCCGTCGTTCTGGGATGATTGGGGCATGGAAAGATCAAGTTTTGTAGGTTTCTACGATTTTCACACAGTAACGAGAACGCGCCCAGGGTGTCAGTCCCGTTTACCATTGGACGCGCAACAACCAGGCACTGCGTCTCGTGTAAGAAGATGAACAGTATGGTGGTTTGGAATGCGACCTAGATGATGGCCGTGATCCTCTATGAACACGACCCCGAAGGAGGCCGCGTCTACGTGTTATCATGCCTGAGGTGTTGGCCGCGACTATTATCGCGACCCAAGTGAGCACCGCGACTTTGTGTGATCGCGACGCATGTTTGTAACGCGTCATGTGTGATCGTGACGCATGTCTTTACAGCGTCTATGGATCATCGCGACCCAGGTGACGACCACGATCATGTGATCGAGGCTTCAGGGTCGATTATGATTTGGCTAGGGCTGTGAGTAGACCCAATGGTGTTGTGAGTCGACTTGCCCTATTCTATTGTGCTCGTTTTTGCCATGTGAATGTCTCGGATATCTCGTGGGTTCCGTGACTGTGTCATTGGATGTCTAGAAGTGCCGTAATATCGAATTGTGTGCCGTGTTGTTTCGAGAGTCATTATGGTCTCCGGTCAACCCGTTTGTGACCCAGTATTGACACGTGACCTCGTGAATGTCTCGATTGTCCCGTAAGGATTGAGACTGTGCTTTGGACGCTTAGAGGTACCGTGTTACCTCGGTTTGCATGCCTATATGTCGTTCGAGGGCTTTGGTGATCCCTCGTGTTCCGTGTTCCCTCGTTAGGTGGAATTGTGAGTCTGATGAGCGGCCCATGGGCCATGGACTTTCATTAATATGTGGATTCGGCTGTTGTGTGTCGTTTCCATGTTATTTTCTCGTGGTTTTTGACTTAGGGACTATGATGATTAACGGCGTGCTACCGTGATGTGCGACGATCTTGACCCGAGTCATGTGACCCAATGATCGTTGAGAGCAGGTCTAGTTGGCTGTCCTGAGTCTGGTAGCTGTCTGCTGCCTAGTGCTCCGTGGTACTTGTGACTGGTACGCATTAGCCTGTCTGTACTTTGATGTTTCTGTTTGAGAGTCTCTGTGTCTAGTGAGCCTCCACTAGTCGTACCCTAATGACACTTTCGTGTGTCGGCTCACCTGGGAGTGGTGTAGGGCAGTTCCCGATAGAGACGGTTTTTAGGCTGGTTACCGTGGGCCCCTTTGTCTAGCCGTTAGAGTCCGACGAGAGGGGAAAACCAGCTAGAGGCTTGGCTCAAGACATTGAGCTTGTGTGTGCACACGTGGTTAGGGGCGTTGGACCAGCGCCTGTTAGTGTTGGTGTGCTACAGGCCAATTTAGGGTCGGGTAGACCCGATATATGTACGATCTTGTTCATTATTAATAAAGTGGTATTTGAGCGTAAATATGTGATTGTATGTTACTTTACGATGTCCCTAGGATATGTGGTTGTAAAGTCAATTCGAGATGGGATCTCGATCATGAGACTGACTTTACATGGACCCATACCTTAAACTGTTCCTGGTTGGAGGGTAATCACTCAGGGACTTTGATTATCAATTAAACCAGTACACATGATGTGTGATTGACCAGTCTCATGGTCATTGGTGCGGGGCACCGACACATATGTGTAGGTGTATGTTCTGGGAGGATGTACATTGAACTGATCCGCCATTGGATCTTCAGATAGTTGATTATACCTAATGTCAACTGAAGATCCAACTGTCTCAGTAGCATCGTTGGTCCTTTGACCTGAGACATTGATCGGATCTTACACGAGGACTGGAATGGTTTAATTACTTGGCTAAGTGACTTTAACCATAAGTCACGAATTGCCGAGTCATTAACCATTTCAAGATACGTGTGAAGATCATCAATGGTCAAGAGGGGATCACTCACTGTCGGGTATATATCAGACATTTAATAGGTCATGACACTGACACTCCATTAAATCCCTGGCCAGGGTCGTGTGAGTTCGTTTAGAACGGACATCATACACTTTATGGAGGTCATGGTCAAATGGCACGATCATGGGGTTTGACAGAAACCATACCCTCGATCGAACCAGACTCATAGAAGGAGCGAGGGATTATAGCGATGCGGCAACTGTAGACTTACAGGTACCAGACAGGCTGGTTTAAACCCGGCGTCCTCTAGGATCACGCGGATTTGCTTGACCCAACGTGATCAAAAGTTCGGAATAAATTAAACTATTATTCGGCTCTAGTAGAAGCGAATAATAAGTTTAATTTACTTCTAATTGGGAATTAGAAGTTAATGGGCTTTAAACTAGAGTGACTAAGGGCCTAGAGGATCACACACAATGGATTCTTGGGTGACAGATTATTATTGTACAAATGTATATATTAATTCCCTTGAAATCCTTTTGGAAAGGCATATAAGAGGGGCTTAATATATATGTACAATAATAAAAAAGATATATATACGATTTCGATCCTTATGGGTTCTTTTCAAAAGGGCCTAATCCTATATATATGCCACTTACGAGAACTCTTCAACCCCTTGGCTTAAGCAAGCACTAACAGCAAGGGAAGAGAGATTAACTCTCCCCCTTCCTCCCTCTTGCTCTCTCTCTCTCCCTGGAAGCTCTCTCTCTCCAGAAAGGGAAAGAAAAGGAAAGATCAGGCTGGGAGACACCGTCGCTGCGCAAGGATCCATGTGGATCTGTTTTAGAGGCCGTACTTCTGTGCGGCTCGGTGTTCGTAAAATTCTGCATCAGGCACTGCGGACAGCGTCGTTCCGCGCAAGGTGAAATATGCAACCCGTAGTTAGGGGTTGGGTAATTAATGCATCGATTAGAGCACAGATCTAGGATTCCATCGAGCTGGGTTCGGGTAAATAAATTTTTGTTATCCGCTGCGTTGCCCGAACTGTGCTGTGTGGAACCTTACAGCGCCGACGGGCGTAACCCTGACTAGTCACTCATTACTGTTGTTCCTTGGTTACTTGTTCGGTATCTCAGTTACCGTGTTCGAGACGAGTGGGAGATACCTGCGGCATAGTGTAAGACGTCAGTGGGTGCATCTAACTTTTCTTCTAGTGAGGAGATACTTCTGTCACATGACACGGAATTGTCATGACTCGTGTAGGTTTTCGTAGGGCCTTTGTCTGTTTCCATAGGCCTTAGCGATAAGAGTCCGTGATTTATCAATGGTTCGGCAACTCCCGACTGTGTGAGATCGGGGTCTGCTCTTCTATTGCCGTTCAGAGTAGTTTAGAGGGTCGAGGTTGTTTCGGCTGCCGTGTTTCTGTGTAGTACGATTGTTCTCCTCTTTACTCTTTCTGTTGCTACTCCTGCTTTGCTATTGTTGTTTAGCACTACTGTTTACCACTTTTGTTTCGTGGTGGGTATCCGCGGGACCCCTACTGAGCTAGTGAGACGAGGCTCACCCCTGACTTTTCAGGTGTAGCTATTCTTCCTCGTACTTCGGAGGTGCAGTGCGAAGGTTTTTAGTTGCCAGCTTTGCCAATGTCGGGCTTCCCCCGACTTGAGAGTACGTTTCTCTTTCTGTTGGATTGTACCTTAGTTGGACTAGACTCTGTTGTAGCTTGTCTTAACTGCTGTAGTTAATTTATTTAATTAAAATGTAATTTTATTTTTGTTAATTTAACAGTCCTGATCATATTATAATTGTTTACTGCTTTATTTGGAAGTTCAATGTACTCACACCACACTTTTCTTTCCCTTCGGAGCTTTACCGCTCTTGGGAGGCCTCTCAGGATCCAAGTGGTATCGGGTTTACATGGTATTCGGGTTCTGGGTCGTCACACGTGAGGACCCGGGCTGCCCACTTTACCCTCGTCGATGGGCGCCTCTACCGGCGTTCCCTCTCCTCGTCTCTCCTTAAGTGTCTGCTCCCCACTAAGGTAGAACAGGCCATTAGGGAGGTCCATGAGGGCCTATGTGGTAGCCATGTCAGAGGAAGAGCGTTCACTAGGAGTTTGTTGTGACAAGGATACCGGTGGCCAACCATGCAACAGGACTACCTCAATTATGTTCGTCGGTGTGACCAATGCCCAAGGTATTGACACCTACATCACCAACCGATGACCACGCTCCGCACCCTAATGGAGTCACGCCCTTTTGCCCAGTGGGGAGTGGATATCCTCAGACCCTTTTTGGAAGCTCAAGGCCGGAAGAAGTTCATGATCGTCACCATTGACTACTTCACCAAGTGGGTGGAGGTTGAAGCGCTCGCCCAAATTACTGACAAAACATCTTGGAAGTTCATCTTGCAAAACATCATATGCCGATTTGGTATCCCACGAGTCCTCACCACTGATAATGGTCGCCAATTCGATAGTACCTTCTTTCGTGAGAAGTGTGCTAAGCTGGGAATTTGATACCACTACACTTCGGTTAGACATCCTCAAGCCAATGAACTAGCGGAGAAGACAACCATACACTTTTGTATGGCATCAAGACCCGCTTAGAGCATGCTATTAAATCAAGGCAGTACCCAACGTTCTATGTGCACACCACACTACTAGAACGGCCACAGGTGAAACCCCTTTCCACTTGGCTTATGGAGCGGAGGCGGTGATCCTTGTGGAGATCTCCAATCCTACTCTCAGAGTAGGACAGTTTGACGAGGTACACAACAATCAAGCTCTACAGGAGAACTTGAATTTATTGTTCGAGGATAGAGAGTGAGCCCGAGCACGACTACTCGCCTATCAACAGTAATTAGCTCAATACTATAATGCTCAGGTCAAGGAACGTCTCTTCTTCCCTGGTGATCTGGTTCTCCAACGTGCCAATGTCGTAGTCCCGCAGCTAGTGATGGGCAAATTGGCACTCAATTAGGAAGGCCCATATAAGATCATGGAAGTGCTCGATAAGGTGGCATATCGACTCACCCCGTTAGACGCCCGAGAAGTGAATCACACATGGAATTATGTAAATTTAAAGACTTATTATCAATGAAAAGGTTGGTACCTATTACAACTCATTGTTCCTTATAGTTTGCCTATCGGAATGTTTAATTGACATGGGGGGTTACGCTTCCCAGAGTGAGGCCAACTAGTCCACTCCTAACTGGAGATGTGACCAACTAGCCCCTCAAAATAAAAGGTCCCAATCATGTACCCATCGGAAGGGCCAACCAGCCACTTGCCAGAGTTAGCCAACTAGCCCCGCATGATGAGAGGCTAACCAATCCCCTCCTAATCAGAGAGGTGACTAACGCGCCTCTCAAAACAACGATGCCCGGATCAATATCTGAGGAGGGCCCAACTAGCCACTTGCCAGAGCCGGCCAACCAGGCTTCTATGAATCGTTTGACTAAAAGTCATGGCTACGGCCAACCAATCCACCTGGAAGGGGAGATCAACTAGCCTTAGCACGAAGACCTATTCCTCGAAACTCTTGCATAATACTGCATGCTACATGTCGGAAAGAATACACAACAACAATTGCACAGAGGAGGAATAAGAGAAAAGGGAAATGGGAAATTTCTTCATTAACTGATTGGGAGAATATACATAAACGCTGAAGCATAGGAGTGAATGAGCAAGGCCCGCTCAACTTAAACTAGGAAAACCAGGGGGAGGCCCCTCACTCGTCAAAATTAGGTCCACTGAGGTAAGGGGAAATGTTCAACACTCCCTTGATATCATAGAACCTGTGGACCTTGTGCAGGGCGACCTTCCACCCTACATGATATCCAATACAGAAAGCCTTCCGCTCGACATCCGTCTTGGGGCTCAGAGAAGCTACATCTGAAGCCGAGCCGGAGACGGGGAGAGTAGAGGATTCTGTGTGAATACGTGGATGTTTGGACGCTTCATCTCGGGCACCGAAGGAGTGCTTAGATCCTTGGTATGACATCGCCAAGGAGGGAGAGACTTTCTTATGTAGATGAATGGGGAGATAGATCGCTTTGCTTCTTCACTCAAAGCTCCCACTACAAGCCCCCATTTATAGCGAAGGAGCCTCACCCCGGTGGTCACAGGTGGCCCCTTGAACATCATCAACCGACACAATGGTTTAGGAAGGTGAGCCATCAGGAAAGCATGGGTCATGAGGCTCCTGAGGCAATGATTCAGGAAGACAAATCGTTCGGAAACCACACCAGCCGTTGAAGATCTAGAGAAATCTAGAGGTTTATGCGACTGCACACATACCTTGATCAAATGAGGAAATCTACCATCCTGGGATACGAGTACACGAAGATACAACAAACACATGAGGCAACTCTTTAGGTGGAACAAAATTTCTTAATAATGTCATGAGAAACATATTACACAAATCTCTAAGGTGTTCGGAGAATGGTGGCTGGAGTACCCCTCAAACAGGGCAAGCTCCACACGTACAAGAAAAAAAAAAAGAAAAAGCATATAATTAACAGTAGGAGGCATCTTCATTCCTCAGCGAGACTCTCGCGCTTGGCATCTGAAGGAGTGGGAGTTAGAAGGGCTGCGACGAGTGCTCGGGGGCTATCTGACACGACCACTACACCCCCCTTCGGGACAGTGGTGACACCTTCATCCTTAGGGGCCTCCACGGAGTGCTCTTCCTACTTAGCAAGTGATCCGTCTTCCTCGGGGACCGCCAACGGTGTCTTTTCTTCCTTGTCAGAGTCAGGAGGAGGTTGGAGGTTGAGAAGTCTAGAGTTACTAATGATTTTAGCCGCAGCTTCCAAGTTAGCTGCCCAACCCTTCTGGAACCCACGGTTCTTGGCCAGCTTGCATATGGAGAAGGCCAACTCGTTGAGCTCATCCTGGAACTCATTTGATGCCTTGAACTGATCCACTGCCATCGTCGCTAGGGCTGTCAATGGGCTGGGTCGGCCCGACAGGCCCGCGGGCCTGGCCCGATTTCGGGCCGGGCAGCAAGATCTTTTTCGGTCCGCGGGCTTTTAGTCAGGCCTAAAAGCCCGACCCGACTAGGCCCGCGGGCCGGGCTCGGGCTTTGAGTTTGGCTCGCGGGCCGGCTTAGCCCGTTCTTTTTTTTATTCTCACTTCAAATTTTAAAAATTACTTAGTTAAAATTATGTTATTTTACTTAATTAGAATTTTTAAAACTCCTTTTTCATACAAATTATGTAATTAATATCAAAATTTAATTAATTTAGTAAAATTATAAATTTTATATTATTAAATATATTAATTTTTATTAATTTATTTAAGTTGTCGGGCCAGGCCGGGCTTTAGTCGGACTTTGTATTTTTTAAATAGTGTCGGGCCCGACCTAGCCCAGCCCGACACAAGTCGGGCTCGGGCCGAGCTCGAGCTCGAGCTTTAATATTGACAAGTTGGGCCTGGGCCGGGCCGACCTAAGCCCGGCCCGGGCCCGGCCCATTGACAGCCCTACAAACAAGCGCGCAGCAGTGATCAAGCCACGATACCCCTCCGCCACGATGGACTCTGGCGGTAGGTCTTTGGCCTTCTGTCGGTTGAGGGGAAGCATAATCCCTTCCATCAGCTCCCAATCAACCGGAAGAACACTACTATTGTTGCTCTCAGGGATCCTCTACTGGGGGATCCACTGCATGAAAGATGGGTCGGAGGCTGGAATGGCGGCACCCCGATCGACGTGAGAATCCCCATTCTTTAGAGAAGGGGCCTGATGCGGCGAAGAGGGGGGAGTCCTGGTCGGAACCTTCTGGTGAGCAGGCGTTGACGGTGAGACTTTGGCTTTCTTCCCCTTCTTCTGTTGCCGCCCCAGGGCCTCCATATTCTCTAGAGAGGGACCTCGACGCTTGTCCCTTGCCATCGGCGGAACGTTGCTCGACGGAGCTGAAGATGGGGATAACAGGCCCTCGGTCGTGCTCATTTCAGCGGTACTCAACAGCTCCTCCCCAACACCATGCTGCCCCTCAGCAGTGCTCAGAACCTCCTCCACGGTGCTCGCGGGCTCCTCATGAGTCCCTAACCTGGTCGCTGTGGAAGGTAGGGGCAAAGCCGTGCAAGTGGAAACAGCTGCCATAGTAGAAGATGGCCAAGGAGTGCTAGACTTCCCTATAGGTTTAATGACCACTGGCCGTACACCTATCAGAGGTTGATACCACAAACCACCCGGGGTGATAAGAATCACTGGCAGAAGGACGCAAACGGAGACCTTTCCTTGCAACAGTTGAGCCCCTACTATTGTGACTATGCCCGACGGGACGTGTGGGGTGGTTCTTTGTTCCTGGTCGTCCCGTGGGCGGCGGTCTGTCGACGGTAGCACCAAATTGGAGTGTCGAAGCATGGGCTTGACGACCGAAGTGTCGGGAGGTGGTTCAAAGACACCTAAAAAAGTAAGAAACGCCATTAATCGCTGCTCGGGGGGCTGAGACTGATCAGCCTTTTGGATCCTACCGAGGGGTAATGCGGGGTTAAGCCCCAGTCTCCTCGGGAGGGTTAGAGTCAACTGTTGGTCCGCATCACTGATCCTCCGACGAAGAATGGCAACGATAGATGACCTCTCTCTAGCCTGCAATGACGGGGTATGGTCCGATGCTTAGAGGTTGTGAATAGAAGAGAAGTCGATGAATTGCTTCCCACTATGAGCTCTAAAGTAGTACTCGTTGCTACCGAAGCCAGGACATCGCTGAGTATAGAAGAGAGAGTGGAAGATGTCTACGATAGGGGTGGCACCAATCTCATTGCAATGTCAGAAAAAGGCACATAGTATCCTCCAGGAATTGGGTGCCAACGTCCCAGGGTAAATCTCATAATAGCACATGAGACTCTCGAAGAAAATCAAAATGGGGAGGCAAAAATCAGTGTGGAATGCATCAGTGGAAATACTAATTCCCGCAAGATAATGCACCCCCCAAAACTCATCATCCCTGGGGAAGACTATGTCATACTCCACGGGAATATGGAAGGCTTCCCTTAAACCCCGGGTGACTCGATAAACAACCTGGGTGGCAGAGGGAATATGAGGACGAGCGGGAGCCCCTGAGGTGCTCAGACCACTTTGTGGCCCTTCGCAAGGAACCCTTGAGGTTTCAATGGAAGATTCCTCTTTAGACCTCCTAAAGAGAATAAGTCTCCTACGGGGGTGAGACATGATGTAGCGCACTGAGAAGAAGGGGGCTCACTGGTTATTAGGGAGATTGGAAGACAGAAGGGTGGCGAAGGAAGAATAGAGAAGACAAATGTATGATTTCACGGCACCTCCCACACCTATTTAAATGGGGGAAGGTGGTTACGATGCTTCAACTTCAACGGTCAAGATCAAATCATCAGGAGCAAGATAGATCACCATCAACGGCCGTAGAAGAGTAGGAGAATTCCAAGAACGGCGGTAGGTGTCGCCTGTGCCCACCTTCTCACAAGTGATGGGATTTCATCATGATGAGGATTACGTCATGCTCAAAAGGCACCATGCATACTGAACTCCTAGGTAGAATGGCATCTAGAGCAAAAACCTGATAAGACGACTAGAAACTTTAGCGGTTAAATATTTCCAGCAATCACTTTCTCTCAAGCACCGAGCACCCTCACTGCTTAAAAGTGGGGGGCTAGTGAGGAGGAGAGAATCTACCTAGGCCCACTAAGGCCCAACAACGACTAGCCCAAGACTCAGACTCGTGCCTTGTGCACGTAATTACTCCACGATCAACGACGCATGATTTGAGCACCATTGTGACAATAATGGTAGAGTAATGGGCATCAAGGGGCAACCCACGTCCCCTGACCTTCTGCACGTTGAAAGGCCAAGCATCTCACGATCTCATGATCCCACGATCTTGGATAATTGTTCCTCTAGTAATCCAGAAGACGGAAATGACGGAAACATACTTGTAGGTAATAAGAGTGTGTCCCGAAAGACAAAGCAAGCAAGTAATTATGAAAGAATTAAGCAATATGAAGGAGAAGGGAAGGGGCGATAAATAGATAGAAAGAATGTACTGTGATCGCCACCAAGGAATAACAGCATATAAATGTTACAGAAACTTAAAGATATACTGCGTACCTTGGTAATGTGGAGAAATAGCCAGAAGATACCCCGAAGGCTACTAGGTCAGAACGCAGTCGATGTCCTGACCGCGACTATAAGAACGTGGCCTCCCCTGCCACCGCATTTAGAATGGAGAAGCGGGAACTGTGATTTTAACTCCTTTTCGCCTTCCAGCCGGCTAGAAAGTAAGGGCCTCACATCCACACCTGCCTAATCCTGCGAAACAAAGTCAAAATCGAGAGAAAAATCCATTAGAAACGTGACATGTGTAGCATCTATCCCACATAAGGAATAAATATGAGAATAGGGGGGAGAGAACGCACCGGGGAGGTTGGGTTTTTAACCCCTATAGAAAGGGACAAAGATATGTGTGTGTTTGTATGTGTGATGAAGAAAAACGCAGCAAAGAATAGTGATAGAAAACGTGCAATATGCATGCACGTGATGATAGAAGAAGAGAAAAGAGAGGACAAGTAGAACAAAGAGAAGAAAACCCTAAGAGAAAGATGACTTAGAACTTCCTTGGCGATTGGGGGTCGAAGAAGAGAGGTAGCAGTGCAACATAGCTTCACCCCAGATCAGAAGCGTCCCTCCTCCTTGAGCCCTAGGCTATGGGAGGGGCATTTATAGACCCTAGAAGCCCTAGGTCATAGTTGGAAGATAATTACCCAAAAGATGAGATTTTGGATGATAAATCCATGGGATATTGATGGGATAAGGTCCCTAGAGGGGTTAGGAACCGATCTAGCATGAAAATCTCAGAGTAGAAAGCTTAAAATAGGACTCTAGGGTGTCCTCGGTCGGAGAAGATAGAGTTCTGGCCGAGCTAGACTCTGATTGAGAATGCGGTCACTCGGGTGATCGCGACTAGAGATGAACGCGGTCATGCGACTAACTGCGACTAGGAAAATAGGGCAAAAAATGTGAAAATGTGAAAATCGTGGAAAATAGTCTTGAGGGCTTAATGGGTCAGAAAATGAATGGAAACGGGCTCAAAATATGATCAAGGAAGACTCCGAAACAATGGGTAATTCGAGACATCATAAAAGATGAATAAGAGAAAGACTTGACCTATAAGCTGAAAACGAGTGTCAACATGACGACGATGGAGATGGCAACGATAGTGAAGAGGGTGATGCGGACAAGGGTCGTGGCTACCAACGATGACGTATCGACACGATGCGTCGGGTGGCATTGGGAGTGGGAGTGGCGGTGGCAATGGGAGTAGAGGAAGCGGAGGCACTAACCTGAGCAGAAGTTTGGGCAAGTGGAGGTTGTGACGATGGAGATGGCGATGGAATAGGTGATGAAGCGGGTGCAGCACTTGACAAAGAAACACATGGGTGCCCCTGACCTTGCAATGAAGGAGACAGCTGCCTGGGAAGCTCTTGTTGTTGCTGCTACTTGTTACGAAGGTATAAAATAATCTTGCAAATAGTGGGCCAATTGATCCTTCTCTTTGCTTCTAGATCATAAACATAATCCTGAAATTCGGGGTAGTACTCAACCCAATACCTCTGCTAGCGATGATATGCACAAAATTGGAGTTGGTTCCCGACCACAGGTCGGCAAGACTCAACTGGAGGGAGTTGTAATACATGAGTGGCCATCAAAGCCTTGAAGACATCTGAGAGAGACTCTGGCAACATAGGATATTGAACCTACTTCGGGCAAGACGAATGTCGAGGGATATGGGATGGTAGAGAAACTTGACTAAGCGAATAGGATGGGAGGGGAGGTTGCGAAGGTAAGGGCGCATGGCGACTAGTGGAGGGACTAGGTGGAGGTGTGTGGTGAGTGGGATGGGTAGGTAGGTAGTGGACGGCATCCACTTGCTCGGGGTCTTGTGTTCCCTTGGTAGCGGACAGAGACGGATGTGGATGTGGATAGGCGGAAGGTTAACCATGGTTGGCAGATGGTTGGCTTATGGAAGATTGATATGTGGAGGCAGAGGACTGACTCATGGAGGGTTGATAGGAAGCGAAGGGCTGACTCATGGAAGATTGATGAGAGCTGAAGGGCTGATGATATGAAGCAGATGATTGACTCATGGAGGGTTGATAGTAGGCGGAAGGCTGACTCATGGAAGGTTGGTGAGAGGTATACATGGATGTAGAGGGCTGAGGGGACTCGAAGTCAAGGGAACTTTGGAGTTGCTGGCGAATGAAGCGGGCTCGGTTATAAAGTTGTTGCCAGAAGGTGATATCATTCAAAGCTAAGATAAAGCTATATTGTGGCGTTGCATTAGAAGTAAGGATTTTGATATGCTCTTTCTCCGGAATATGCCCTGGAACTTGCACTGGAACTTGCGTGGCCATATGACGCCAGCGATCAGCGAAGGTAGAGAACTCTTCATCGGGCTTCATCTTCTCTTGGGCCAAATCCACCAAAGAATACCTAGGCCCAATCTGGTCTTGATAATGCTGAATGAATGTCTCTTGAAGAATTTAAAAATCCACAACTTGGTCATGCGGCAGAGAGAAAAACCAATCCCGAGCTGGGTCTTCTAATGATAACATGAATAAGTAAGCCATTAAGCAATGGTCATGGTAAAATTGGGCCGACTCGTAGACAAACTCCCTCAAGTGCACATAGGGATCCCCGGTTCCACCATAGCAACGATAAGTAGGGGTTTGTGAAAGCGGTGGAAGACGGAGATTTCGAAATGCAAATGGAAGCTCAATGGAGAGTCTAGGGTTGATCCGATGTTGAAGCTCATCAAGCTGGCATTGGGCTTGAGAAATCATTTCTGGGGTGGGGAAAGAGTGAGGAGCATGTGGGCCAACTTGAGGATAGAGTTGTGGATTTGGACTAGGAGTAGAATAGTGGGCCGGATAGGAGGATCCGGGCTGAGAAGAAGAAGAACCCATTCCGGGAGTGGAAGGATACACGAACCTCGATTGGACATTAGAATATGGACCAATTGGACTAGTAGCATGGGAGGGCCCACTTAGATTGTGACGACCCAAGATCCAGATACTAGGAATTACCCGACACCATTCAAATCCTGGCCCGCCACCCACGAGCCGGAAGGCTCGGAAGGGTTATTTAGGTGTATGGAGGTACATTGAAATTTAAAATAATGTAAGAAATAACTATAGAATTAACTATTTAAATAATATAAAATAAATTATATTTTTAATTAATAATCTAACTATAGAGTCTAGTCCACACAGTTTATAGGGAAAGAAATGTACTCTATCGCCGGGTACGCCCCCGGCTCTGACAAGCCGGCCACTACGAACCTCTGCGCTGCACCTTCGAACCTCAAAGAGGAACCGTAACACCTGAAAAGAAAGGGGTGAGTCTCATCTCATTGGCTCAATAGGGGTCCTGCGGATCCCCACCACAAACACAACGACATTAAACAGCAGCGATAACAATAACAATAACAACAACAACAGGAGTAGCAACAGCAATAATAACATCGGAAGCAATAGCCGTAGCATGAACAGTAAAATTGGCAGCCGGTGGAACCACGGCTCTCTAAGCTACTCCTAACGGAAATAAAAAGGAAACCCCGACCTCGCAGTCGGGACCGCTGAACTATCGGTAAAATCACGGCCACGCTACCGAAGGAAAGCCACGACATCCCTATCATGAAGGCCTATCCTCACATACAAAGGCCCAACTAAGACCACGTTGTCTAAGGGTACAATCATGACCTTGCCGTCGTGAACCCTACACTATCTATGAATAAAAATCTCGGTAACCCTATCGGGAACCCTAGATCTCTACAACGGGAAAAGCACACAGGAGCTACCTGAAGAACCTCATCTCGCAGACAGGAAACCAAACCTCAAGTAAAGAGAGTCACGTGTCGCGTGACGGGAGAACTTGCCCACTAGAAGCAAGGCTGAATGCGTCCACTGACGACTTAGTCCGTGCCTCGGGTGTCTCCCTACTCGCCCCAGGCGAACACTGAGACACCGTACAAGTAACACAAGGACAAGGGTCTAGTCGGGGTCGTGCTCGTCAACACGCGTATGTAGTCCTCGACCACGTATGCACACACTAACTGACTACACTGACTACGCTACGTTAGGCCCTCTAGCTGGTTTTCCTCCCGGCCTGGACTTGAGCCGCCACAGTGGGAGACCCTACGGCAACCAACCTAAAACCGTCTCTCCTAGGTCTAGCTCTCCACCACTCCCGAGTGGGTCGGCACACGCGTGCCTAGGCAAGCTACGACTAGTGGGAAAGTCACTCGACGTGGGAACTCTCAAAAGGAAACCACTAGAGTATTGACAGGCTACACACGTGCTCGTCGTAAGTAACTCGAAACATGAGGTGGCACGGTGCCACCAGACTCAAGACGACTAGCTAAACTTGCTAATCAATGGACATAAAGTCACGTGACTCATCCCAAGTCCCTTGTATAATACGGCTCCATGCCGTCAATTCACCCTAGTCCAAAAGTCAGAAACCACGGTCAAAAGGACTCTTAAGGCGGCTCACAACCGCCGGGTCCATTCCCTTTCTCGGCGAGACTTAAGAACCCACCCCAGCCCCTGGCTGAGTCACAGGACTCTCCGTCACTGGCCATACGCATGGCCCACACGAAAATCACTTTCTGAAAAGCTAACACTATGTGGGGATAGCCCTCCACACGTTCACGAGTACACGGTGACTCGAACTAACATAACAGAGAAGTCCGAAACACACGGGGTCACCTAGACCCTCAAAACAACATGGACACATATTTTGAGGAACCATAGCCTCCTCGGACACCTAGAACCATGAATCTGAGTCAACGGAGGTGTCCGGGATATTCACGGAGTGAAAGACGCCCAAAGAGACCCAATAGATCGACCTACACAGGCCATCGGTCGATCCCAAAGTCCCAACGGTCGACCAATGCAAGCCATTGGTCGACCAATGGCCAAAAAGGCCAACATACCCCAATTCGGTCGACCCATACACTGGATCGGTCGACCAAACATTGGATCGGTCGACCAATGCAGTGAGTCGGTCGACAAATCTAGGGCAGACCCCTTCTTTGTGATAGATGGCCCATCGGTCAATCAATTTACCCAATCGATCGACCGATTCCGACGACACTCATGTGAAACCCCTTCAATGGGGTCCTAACCCACACCCCACTCACTCAAAATGAGGGGAGAAACATGAGAAAACTCTTCCCCAACCTCCAAACTACCGGGAGATCCCATTCAAACCACGAAAATCCCGCCGAATCGGTGAATCCGTCGCTCACCTCGAAAACATGCATTTTCACCCCGACATGGAAAGAAACCCACTCTCGGCCTCACATCGGCCTATAAACCACGGGAAAATGGAATACACATGCCAGGGATCTGTCCCCCTACCTCCACCGATGATTTCCAGCACCGAGGATGCAGATTCCACGCGAAAATGGCACTCAAACCGGCGCTGACATCTTGAATCTGTAAATAGGAGCACGCGACGCCACCGCCCCGTTCCCCGCTCCATCCTTGCCATTCGTCACCCCCATGTCGCCTCCGCCTCGCCCGCCTCCAACTCCGTCAGCCACCCAGAGAAGAGAGGGAGAGAAAGAGAGAAATGAGAGGAGAGTGAGAGAGAGTGTAATATCCCGGACCGTTCGGATCCATCTTTTCGGGTCCCGAATTTATTTTCTCGGAGAATTTACTGTGGTTGTGCCCGGAATAATATTTCGAACATTCTTCGGGTTTGAATCCGTGCGTTTCGGATCAGTTTCGGAGGTCCCAGAACGTGTTTCGCGATTTCCCGTGTTTTTCCCTGACAGGACCTACGGAACCCCGTAGCGGGTGAACCGGGTCGTTCACCTACTCAGGGATGGTACTACAACGATCAGCGTGTTCCGAGGATCGCAGGGGTATATTTTTTTATTTTTTCATATTTTTTGAAAAATCTAGATTTTCTATAAATCCCCAATTCTTTTTCTTTTCCCATTCTCTTCCGGCGACGGCCCCGACGCCCTCTCCTTCGGCTGCGGACACGGCAAGGTGACGGCGTGGTGGCATAGGCGGCGGCGTGGCGATCCCGGTGGTGTTCGATGCTCGGTGAGATCGTGGGAGCTCGTGAAGGTTTAAGCGGGTTTTTGAAGATCGGCGGCGATCCGCCACGTTTCGGGCGAATCCAAGGTAGGGTGACGTTCCCTAGCTCCATGTTTTTCGTCCCCGTGATTTATAGGCCAAGGTGAGGCCGAGAGTGGGTTATTTTGAGCCGGGAAGGGAAAAGCATGATTTTGGGTACGAGCGCCTGATCTAGCATTTCAATGCATGTTTTCGTGGTTTGATGGCATCAAAAGATGCATTAGGGACTTGGGAACAAGTTTCCCTTTTGGTTCCCCTTCACCCAGGGGTGAATGGGGTGTGGAATGGCGAATTTGGGGTTTTCCCGCTGTTCTCAATTTTTGGAGGCTATGGCGGCCCTCCCAATGACCGCTACACCCTTCAGGCGGTCCCCGTTCGACCGTTTCAGTCTTTTCGTGAGTAGGGTTGGGCGTGGAGGCCATACGATGAACCGCCTGAGCCCAGGTGGAGGCCGAAAGGTCGACCGCTATGCCAAGTTGGCCGGCGTGGCCTTCAAGGCATTTTGACCGTTGGTTTTTGACCGTTGGAGGCTTTTGAGGTATGGCGGCCGAAGGTACGCCAGCCTCATGCCTTTTGGCTGCCCTATATGGGACCGCTTGTTCTTTCGTGACCCAGGGTGTGGCAGCCCATCGTTGGACCGCTACAGTCCCTGTGGCGGCCTAATGTTGGACCGCTAATTCTTGTGACGACCCAAAGTTAGACCGCCAGTGATCTGTGTTCTACCGGAGTTATGTTTTGCAGATTCGAGTCCCAGGTTAGTGGATCTCGATCTACGTGCTGACCCGTGGTCTGACTGATGCTGGGCATCATGTGGGGGCCACATGTTAGGGTGCCGTGGGATCCTGGGAGTTGGTGTTCTCAGCTTGTGTCACCGTGACTCGGTGTCGGTACGAGGAGCGGCCCTTGTACTTCGTCCGGTTTAGACATTGTTTTCCGTGGACTAGAGAGTCTACTCTTTCAGTGACCCTCCACTAGTTGTAACCTTCCGACACGTGAGTGGTCCCACCAGGGAGTGGTGGCGAGGCTAGCCCAGAGAGACGGTTTTGGACTGGTTTCCGTCGGGCCCCACGTCTACCAGCCAGAGTCCGACTGAGGGGAAAACCAGTCAGAGGGCCAGACCAGGGACGCACGGTCTGTGTGTGCACACGTGGTTGGGGGCGGTTGGACCCGCACTGACGAGCGCGACCCCAGCTAGTCACTTGTTCATGGTTACTAGTACGGTGTCCCCGTTCCACCAGGGGTCGAGGGGGACACCCGAGACACGGTTTAAGCCATCAGTGGATGCATCCGGCCTTGCTTCTAGTGGGTTGGTACTCCTACCTTTGTGTAGTAGCGTCTCTTGAGTTTTGACGAGTTGTCTCGGTTTTTGTGCCATGCGTTCGATACTAGACGTAGGGGTAGCTTGTAGTTACTTTCTGCGTAGTTTCTCGGTTTGTGAGGTGGGGACCGGATGATCCCTACTGAGCCTTTTGTTTTAAGGCTCATTCCCTACGTATTTTCACCGTGTTTCTGGTGAGACGAGACTTCAGGGGAGCACTTCAGCGGCTCTATGCGGTTCATGTGCCCAGGGTTAGTTGTCAGTTGCCAGGCCGGGGTATGCCCCGTGTAGTTGTACTTTCTTTTCCGTGCTGTACTAGTTATGGACTACTGTTATATTTTATACTGCTGTTATTTTGTAGACCATGTAATTTAATTAATGTCATTTATTGCTTCCTACTTAATTCATTTAATCTGCGTAGCTCTGCAATTATTTAGATCCTTGTGTATCTCCACACCATCATTTTTAACCCTTCTGAGTCTTTGGGCTCGTGGGTGGCGGTTCGAGATTCGGGTCATCGGGCCTTCCCGGTGTTCAGATCTCGGGTCGTTACAGCTGGTATCAGAGCACGGTTATGGATTTATATAAGAATCATAAATAGTTGCAGTGGTCCACTAGTCCACAATGATGATGTACAGTTGGCACTAGCTTAGGGCATCGTGTATTTTATTGATTCCATTATTTTCTGTGTCTTCTGTTTGTTTGCAGTAGGCGAGTATGGCGCCGAGGCGGAGAACTCCCTCTCAGCAGAGACAGTCGATAGAGGAGTAGGAGGAGTAGAGCAGAGTGCCACCAGATGCCACTGATGTAGCGAGAGTTCCGGGGGCAGAGGATTTCTTAGCATGTTTCAGTTCATGTCTCAGCAGTTTGGCGGTGATGCTGGTGAGGGTTCGTCGTCCAGGGGTGGACCCAGTCGTGTTGTGAGGGACTTCTTGCAATTTCACCCACCCTATTACGATGGCCAGCCAGATCCCGATGTGGCCAAGAGATGGCTTGATGAGATGAGAGGGTATTTAGTTCCATACGCTATGCTGAGGAGGACATGGTGATGTTGGCCTGTAACCAGTTGCAGGGTACGGCTCGAGAGTGGTGGTCTTCAGAGTGGAAGACGTCCTTTCAGTATCGTCCACATCAGGAGATTGTGTGGAAGGACTTCGTTACGGTCTTCAAGCATACTTATTGTCTGTCCTATGTTGGTACGCAGAAGATGTGTCAGTTTTTGGAGCTGGTTCAAGGCGGCATGTCTATGTTGCAGTATAGGGCTCGGTTTATGGAGTTAGGCCGTTATGCTCCCCATATCATGGAGCATGAGGGAGTGAAGATTGAGCAGTTCGTCCAGGGTTTCAGGCAGGAGCTGAGGCACCTTCTGATGGCGAACGCGGCTACCGATTTGGAGACAGCTTCTCGTGTGGCGGCATCTTTGGAGCTGGATATGCAGAAGGTCCGAGGACATGGAGGCCAGGGGCAGTCCCAGTCAGGACGTAGCCAGCAGATTACTACCCAGCAGTAGAGTACTTTTCAGCACACTATGGGTAGTTCGGGAGCACCAGTGCCGGCGGCATCAGCGATAGGATCTGCGTCTTTTGGCTCCAAAGTCAAGAAGTTTCTCAAGAAGAGTTTTCGTAAGAAGCATAAGGATCAGAGGCAGGCATCTTCGGGCAGTGTACAGCAGCCGATTCCTTTTCAGCGTCAGGGATCAGTGGGTGGATCGCGGGGATCGTGTCCCCGATGTGGCGAGTCGCATCCAGGCAGGTAGTGCACGGCGCCAGTGATTTGTTTCAGGTGTGACCAGCCAGGGCATATGGTGCGTGACTGTCCTCAGAGTCCGCAGCAGCAGCAGTATCCTCCGCAGCAGTAGTACCCCCAGCAGCAGGGGCAGTATCCGCCACTACCCAGGTCAGCGAGTGTGGGGGGCAGGCAGAAGTCTCGAGGCCAGATTACACACATGACCAGGGCAGAGGAAGTGGCGTCACAGCTCGTGGAAGGTACCGTTCAAATTTTGGGTTGTGCGGCTCGGGTTTTGTTTGATTCTGGCACGTCTCATTCGTTTATTTCGGAGGATTTCGCGCTGAGTATTGAAGAGCCGGTGACCCAGTTACCCTGTGATTTGGCAGTGGAGTTGCCTTCTGGTGATTTTATAATCACTCCGTATTGTTTCGATGAGGTTCCTGTGTGGGTTGAAGGGCGGAGTTTGCCGGCCAGCCTTTATGCATTGCCACTTCAAGATTTTGATGTGATTTTGGGCATGGATTGGCTCGAGACTCATCATGCTTTGGTGGATTATGGCTTGAAGAGGGTTTATTTCCGGTGACTTCGTGGACCCACCTTCTATTTCAAGGTATTAGGCCTTCCTCTTCCCGCTTTCTTATTTCGGCTATTAGGGTTCGTCGGTTGCTTGGTGCGGGTTGTTAGGGTTTTCTCGCTTCTGTGGTCGCGGTGGACCAGTCGGAGCCGGATGTGGAGAACATTCCGGTGGCGTGCGAGTTTCTCGATGTTTTTTTCGAGGACCTACCTGGATTACCTCCCCAGCGGGAGATTGATTTTGTGATCAAGATTGTGCCTGGTACGGGATCTTTGTCAAAAGCTCCTTATCGCATGGCTCCCGCTGAGTTGAGAGAGTTGAGGGCACAGTTGCTGGAGTTGCTGGCCAAGGGGTATATTCATCCTAGCTTTTCCCCTTGGGGTGCGCCAGTGTTGTTTGTGAAGAAGAAGAATGGTAGTCTGAGGCTGTGCATTGACTACCGGTAGTTGAATGAGGTGACCGTTAAGAACAAGTATCTGTTGCCACAGATTGATGATTTGTTCGACCAGCTTCAGCCTGTTCGAGTGTTCTCGCGGATTGATTTGCGGTCCGGTTATTATCAGTTGCGGATTCAAGAGTCTGACGTGGAAAAGACTACGTTCAGCTCGAGATATGGGCATTATGAGTTCTTGGTGATGCCGTTTGGGCTCACCAACGGCCCTGCAACGTTTATGGATTTGATGCAGAGGGTGTTCCGCCCCTACTTGGACCAGTTCGTGGTCGTGTTTGTAGATGACATCCTTGTGTATTCGCAGTCTACAGATGAGCATGCGTATCATTTGAGGGTGGTGTTGTAGACCTTGCGAGATCACCAGTTGTATGCTAAGCTCAGCAAGTGCGAGTTTTGACTTCGTGAGGTACATTTTTTGGGGCACGTGATTTCTGGTGATGGTGTTTCTGTGGATCCAGTCAAGGTCGAGGCAGTGATGCAGTGGCCGAGGCCAAGGTCCGTGACGGAGATTCGGAGTTTCTTGAGGCTTGCAGGCTATTACAGGAGATTCATTCAGGATTTTTCTCATGTTGCAGCCCCGATGACCAGGCTTACACGGAAGGATGTGCCGTTTGTCTAAACTGGCGAGTGTGAGCAGAGCTTTATGGAGCTTAGGAGGTTGCTCACCTCAGCACCGGTGTTGGTGTTGCCTTCTGGATCGGGAGGTTTTGTGATGTGTACAAATACTTCCGGGGTCGGGTTGGGCGCTGTGCTGATGCATCATGATAGAGTTGTGGCGTATGCATCTCGGCAGTTGAAGCCACATGAGGAGAACTATCCTACCCATGACCTTGAGTTAGCGGCTATTATCTTTGCATTGAAGATTTGGAGGCATTATCTGTACGGTGAGAAGTTCGAGGTGTTCACAGACCATCAGAGTTTGAGGTATGTGTTCACTCAGAAGGACCTTAACCTCAGGCAGAGACGATGGATGGAGTATATGAAGGATTATGACTTCATCCTATTTTATCAGCCGGACAGGATGAATGTCGTTGCCGATACCTTGAGTAGGAAGGTCATTGTCAGCGCCATGATGATGAGGAAGTGCAGGCTCTGGGAACAAGTGCCGTCTGTGTCATTTAGGCTCAAGGTTCCCCAAGAGCCGGGGCCAGCTGTTCTTGCGAGCTTGACTGTCACGCCAGCGATTCGTCGTCAGGTGACAGATGCTCAGCGTGCAGATCCTAAGTTGCCCCGGATTTTGGCTTTGGCTAATGTGGACTTCGGAGAGGACGGAGCTGTGAGATTTCGTGGCAGGATGTGCGTCCCAGCCGAGGAGCAGGTGAGGCGTGCGGTGTTACTTGAGGCTCATGGGAGTCGGTACAGTGTACACCTGGGAGCGATGAAGATGTATCGAAACTTGAAGAGGCAGTTCTGGTGGCCAGGCATGAAGAGAGATATTGTCGAGTATGTGGCCCGATGCCTGACCTGTCAGCAGGTGAAGGCAGAGCATCAGCGACCTGGAGGTATGCTTCAGCTCTTGGAGATTCCCGCGTGGAAATGGGACCACGTGACCATGGATTTTGTGGTGGGATTGCCGAGGACTCCGAGTGGGCAGGATAGTATTTGGTTGTTGGTGGATAGGTTGACGAAAGTGGCTCAGTTGTTACCGATCAAAGTCAGCTGGAGTGTGCCCAAGTTGGCTCGTATTTATGTGGGGCAGATCGTGCCTTTGCATGTAATTTCTATTTCCATTGTGTCAGATCGATATTTGTGGTTCACTTCTAGATTCTGGAGGAGTTTCCTGCGAGCTCTTGGCACGGACTTAGCTTTTAGCTCATCGTATCATCCTTAGTCAGATGGTCAGCTGGAGAGGATAATTCAGACGTTAGAGGATATGTTGAGATCCTGTTGCCTGGAATGGCAAGGGAGTTAGATTCACCATCTACCGTTGGTGGAGTTTGCCTACAACAACGGCTATCATTCGAGCATTGGGATGGCTCCTTATGAGGCATTGTACGGGCGTCAGTGTTGGACTCCACTCGATTAGTCTGAGGTTGGTGAGCGTGTTGTGATGGGACCGGAGCTGGTGCAGCAGTGCATTGATGTGGTGCATCTGGTTCGTCAGAACATGTTGGCGGCGCAGAGTCGGCAGAAGAGCTATGCCGACCGAAGAAGGCAGCCACTTAGTTTCACGGTCGGTGACTGGGTATTTTTGAGAGTTTCTCCCATGAAGGGAGTGATGCGATTTGGACAGCGTGGGAAGCTGAGTCCCCGCTATGTTGGTATATTTCTCATCGTGGAGCGCATTGGCGAGGTTGCTTATCGGTTACAGTTACCTCCCGAGTTTACAGCGGTGCATGATGTGTTCCATGTCTCGATGTTGAGGAAGTATATGCCCGATGTCTCTCATGTTTTAGAGGATTCCGTTTGTGTGACGACCCGAGAATCCGGTTATCGGGAAGGCCCGATAACCTGAGACTCGAACCGCCGCCCACGAGCCGGGAGGGCTCGGAAGGGCTAAAAAGGAGTGTGGAGGTACAAAGAAATTAGAAATAAGGCAGGACAATTCAACAATTAACAGAAATAAATGAACAACTACAACAGAGTCCAGTCTAACAGAAAGTACAGTCTAAAGCAGTAAAACGTATCACAAGCCAAGTGAACACTCGGCCCGGCAAGCTGGCGACTAAGAACCTCCGTACAGCACCCTCGAACCTCGAGGAAGAACCGCCGCACCTGAAACGCAGGGGTGAGCCTCCTGTCACTGGCCCAATAGGGATCCCGCGGAACCCCAACTGAGAACAACGGCGGCACGGAAAGTAGCAACTATGAAAGCAGGAAAGTAACTACGGTGGCCGGTAAAACCTCGGCTCTACAGCTACTCCTACTGTACCAGAAAACACGACCTAGTCTCCCGTCGGGGGACAACCAAGCCACGCACCCGACCACCCGATTCCACGATCGGGGACCACCAGACATGAACTACCCTAGCCACGCTACTAGGAAAACGCCACGATACCTCCGTAGCGGAGGCCTGCCCTTACGAAAAGGGCCCGAGCCAAAACCACACGGTCAGGGAACACGGTCACGACCTCACCGTCGTGAACACAACGCTGTCTGGGAAAGGCCCTCGGTGACGCTCACCGAAAACCCCAGACCTGGACTCCGGGAACACTCTCGAAACCACTCACGAAGTCCGGTCTCGCGGACGGAAACAGAACCCGGTACACGACAACTCACGTCACGTGACAGGAGCACCACCCACTAGAAGAACGATCGGATGCGTCCCCTGACGTCTTACACCGCGTCACAAGTGTCTAGCTACTACGCCCCAGGCGGTGACTCAGACACACACAGTAACCAGTAGTACCACAGAACAAGGACTAATTGGGGTCGCGCCTGCCGGCGCCATCCGACGCCCCCAACCTCGTGTGCACACTCAGACCATACGCCCTAGGCCTGTCCTCTAGCTGGTAATTCCCCCTAAGCCCAGACTCGACTGTACGTGGGGGCCCTACGGTAACCAGCCTACTCACCGTCTCTCTCGGGTCAGCCGCTCCACCACTCCCAGGTGGGTCAGCACACGCGTGCCGTAAGAAGGCTACGACTAGTGGACGTGTCACAGAACGTGGACACCGAAAATCACGCACGCACTCATTGCGAGTAACACTGAGTAACAGGTGGCACGATGCCACCAGACTCTAGATGGTTCACTAGACCTACAAAACCCAACGGCCTTTGAGTCACAAGACTCGGAGTCGAGACCGTTGCACATGACAGCACTAAGCCGTCAATCTGGCCTAATCCCTAGGTCCAAAACCACAACGCGATAACTCATGAGGCAGTTCACAACTGCCGAGACCCATCCCTCGAGGAGGGAACTCAAGAAACCTCCAGCCTCAGGCTGGGAGACTGGACTCACCGTCTAAGGCCACATGCTTGGCCCACTCGGAAGCCACCCTCCCGAGAAGCAACGACTTGCGGGGAAACCTCACCGCACTCACACCGACACACTGCGACTCGATCTAGTAAGAACACGGAAGCCCGGAACACCTGGGGTCACCCAGACCCACCAAGCCCACGGGCACGCTTATCGAGGTAACACGGTACCTCCAGACACCCCAAAAACATGGCAACAAAACCCACGGGGTGTCCGGGACACTCACAAGGCCAAAGGTCGACCACTGGGTCACAACCGGGTCGACCGGAGACCAACACAACACAACACAATCGGAACGCTAGAAGGTCACCCAGACCCTTAAACTCACGGGCACGCTAATCGAGGTAAACAGAATCTCCAGACACCCCAAAATACGGTCACGGAACTCCACGGGGTGTCTGGGACACACACGGCCCAAGGGGAGCACGAGACAACAGGGAAGATCGCGCTAGGATCACCTAGCGCGACAAGACAGAACGTGCTAGGTTCTCCTAGCGTTACAAGACAGGTCGCGCTAGGGACCTCTAGCGCGACAAGGAAGATCGCGCTAGGAACCCCTAGCGCGACAAGGCAGAACGCGCCTGGACCCCATAGCGCGACAGGAACCGCCTTACTGTTCATCTTCTCCGATGAACACGTCCTATCGGGGCGGCGCGACCCTCAAGAACGCGCTAGTTGAGACTAGCGCGTTCTCAGTCCGCGCCCGAAAACGGTGGAAACCGTGGGAAAAACCATTCCACGCCCCGTTCACCCCCAGGTGAAGGGGAAACAAAAGGGAAAACATTCCCCAAGCCCCTAGGCATGCATCTAAACCCCTGGATCGCCCAAAAATGCTGTAAAACGGGAGATCCGGCTCACACCCCAAAAACATACATTTTCCACAAAACACCCAAACAAGCCCGCTCGGCTCACCACGGCCTACAAAACTCGCGGGAAATGAAGTACGTGGGTTGAGGGTCCATCTCCCTACCTCCACCGAATATTCGACGCACCGCGGATGCCGATCCATGAAGAAAACACCGTTGAAGCCTCACCGTTCCACGAACCCACGGCCGAGCTTCACCGCGCCTCCACCACCTTGATCCTCACCCTTCCTCGCCCGTGCCTCGCCCGCGCCGTCCCCACCTCGCCCACGCTCCACCCCGTTGGCCGCCGGAGAGAGAGGGAGAGAGGAGAGAGCGTGAGAAGAGAGAGGGAGAGAAGAGAGAAATGAGAAAAAGGAGGTTATATATAGAAAATCTGGAAATTCTCAAAAATACCAAAAAATAGAAAATCACGTTTCCGCGATCCTCGGAACGCACCGATCACAACGGTACCACTCGCGCCCTGGTGAACGGCCCGGTTCACCCGCGACGAGGTTCCGAAGGAATTACCGAAACACACACCGGGAATCGGAAAACACACGCGGAAAAGTCGCGGAACGCTTCCGGGCCTCCGAAATAACTCCGGATCGCGCCGATCCAAACATGAAAGATGTCCGAAACGAAATTTCAGACACAACGGTGTCGGACACTCCAAGAAACTAGATCCAGGACCCACGGACAAGGATCTAAAAAATCTGGGGCATTACAGCCCTCCCCCCTTAAAGATATTTCATCCTCGAAATTCAGGACTAACACCAAGTCGCAGGGGAAGAACGCCTCAACCAACTGACAACGTTGTCAGGGCCCCAGCACAGAAAAACCTCGATTCTCACAAAACCATGATCATGAGGGATACGGCCAGACCATAATCACGAAAGACGCCTATGCTCCGCACACCGCGCACACACCGGCCACCAGAGCAGGCATAACACAAGGGCACAAGTCTGGTATCACCTCAGACACAACGGAAAACACCCACGGCATCGCTGCCACCCTCTCGCTCACCGAGGGAACGCAATCCTCGCCACAAGAACCAATCCACCGGTCAACGCCCATGCTCGGCGGACCAACCTAACACTAGCTTCTCTGCCAGCTGACCACCACAAATTTGTCGGCTCCACGCCGAGGACCACTCCCCACTCAGCAAGCCGAACACCACAACAGCACGGGACCAACTCTGTCAGAACTCAAACTTAGACAAAGCTCAGATCCCATCTGGGAAAACACACCTTAGAAACGGCCACCAAAAAGGCCTCGCTGGCACGCGGCTCTCTCCATTCTCGAGCCCCTACAACCAGCATCTTCTGTCTGTGAAAGACCATCCACTGGTCACCAGACATTCGTCAACGGGAAACCTCCACCGGCCCAGCAGGCACGATCTGACTCATGACAGGCCATCCGCTGACTCACGCACAGACCACCACCACATCCAGATGGATCCCCGCGCCAACTCTACCCTCCAGGGGAGCACGGCGGGACCCAATGACTCCATCTCCCCTCGGTCTTCACATCACTCGACTCAGACTTACGGGGAGTCCTCCCTTGCTGGCCGCAGACTGAGGATCAATATCCCACGTCAACGTCTCATCAGAGACCTCCACACACAGGCATTGACCACCGTCCTGTCTCATCGAATCTTATCTCATCAAAACCCCCATCTCAATTAATCCAAGAGGACGCCTGCCAATCCCGACTCCCGCTCTTATCACAGAGCCACGGGACACACAACCTTTTACAACCCACGGCATACTTCTCCAGAACACGATCTCATCCGCGAACGCAACCTTTAACGTAAAAACAGGGTACTTATGCGGCAACCTCGCCAGCATATTTCCCCAACTCTCCACCTGCCAGTGCCATAAACCACAATATCTCAAGCAATGGCACGGCAATAACACGTCTTACGTCGGCGGAGACAACACACACCGATGAACCAATCCTCCGCTGCTCTACTCATTCTCAGGAAGTCCGCCCGTAGCCACCAACGCCACGATCCGCGCACTCTGATCCACATACACAGCCACCACAACGCCAACTCGGGATCCACCATCCCGACAACCATCTGCAACCCGCAGACTTCGATCCTCCGCACATCGAGAACCGCAACGCCAACCGTAAAATCTCAAAAACACCGCCCAGCCGGCACTCGTCCTTCCGGAACAGCGCCAACACCCTTACACATCAGGGGACGGGCAACGCTTCTCACAGGCAACCACCTTGCCAAAACGCGGGATGCGTCTCGCATGGATTTCATGGCACACGAAGGCCAACCAATCCGGACACAAAATGCAAGACGACAAACCTTAACCAAACACGATTCTCTCCGACCAAAAGAGAACCCAATCACACCTCCGACCAACGGAAGGAAAACTCCACACTCGACCTGACCTCGAGCCTCACGCATGATGGGAACGGCACCTTCCAGCACCAAGAAAAACCATCACTTCCATCAGGTCAGCTCCTCCGACAACACTTACCAAGTGTCCCGTCAGACCACGATCACAACATCTCTCGATGCACCACCGTTGTAATTCCCCGAACTGCAACACACCATGCCAAGAGTCGCAACACGAGCCATAACCGGCAACCGCCAACACTCATCCTCGAGTCCCGAAACTCACCGCGGAACCTTCACATCTCGAGCCAAATCCTGGGCGAACACAACCCATTCGCACGCAGAAGCGCATGAGTGAGACTTACTGGGACACCACAGCCCAATCCTGCCTCAAAATCCGCAAAAACAATCGAGACCGACACGTCACTCATGACGCCACAGAGCACGACAAGAACATCAGGCTCGACGAAACAGCAGCTCACCGAGAAGATCCTCCGCTCACCCGAGCACACTTCTCAATCAGAACACTCGCTCTGCCACCTTGAACCACAACCTTAGCGCATCAGGGGCTGGATAAAACCAACGCTGGAGTGGCCAAAACCGATAGCAGCTCCCTCAGAGCACGCTCACGGCCACTTAACCACGAACAATCCTCTCCAGCCACCTGACCACGCTGTAGGTTCCTCGAACGCAGCACCGCGAGCTCACGCCTGCCAACAACCTCTGCCCAACGTAGCACGACCAGGGCCACCACCCAAGGGAGAAAGCTCCCGACCTCGATCCACAGACCCCACGCCGGCACGAAAGCCGCGAACAGCAACCACCCTCACCGTGCCGCACAACGCACTCAAGCTCTCAGGCGGGAAACAAAGCAAAAAACATGCACGAAACCCTATGCCAGCTACCGACTGTACTGGATCTTACGACTCTGATCACTGCAATATCTCGAATTCCCATGTACGTCCACAACCACGCTCTGATACCAACTGTGACGACTCGAGAATCCTGTTACCGGGAAGGCCCGATAACCCGAGACTCGAACCGCCGCCCACGAGCCGGGAGGGCTCGGAAGGGCTAAAAAGGAGTGTGGATGTACAAAGAAATTGAAAATAAGACAGGACAATTCAACAATTAACAGAAATAAATGAACAACTACAACAGAGTCCAGTCTAACAGAAAGTCTAAAGCAGTAAAACATACCACAAGCCAAGTGAACACTCGGCCCGGCAAGCTAGCGACTAAGAACCTCCGTACAGCACCCTCGAACCTCGAGGAAGAACCGCCGCACCTGAAACGCAAGGGTGAGCCTCCTGTCACTGGCCCAGTAGGGATCCCACGGAACCCCAACTGAGAACAACGGCGGCACGGAAAGCAGCAACTACGAAAGCAGGAAAGTAACTACGGTGGCCGGCAAAACCTCAGCTCTACAGCTACTCCTACTGTACCAGAAAATATGACCTAGTCTCCCGTTGGGGGACAACCAAGCCACGCACCCGACCACCCGATTCCACGATCGGGGACCACCAGACATGAACTACCCTAGCCACGCTACTAGGAAAACGCCACGATACCTCCGTAGCGGAGGCATGCCTTCACGAAAAGGGCCCGAGCCAAAATCACACGGTCAGGGAACACGGTCACGACCTCACCGTCGTGAACACAACGCTGTCTGGGAAAGGCCCTCGGTGACGCTCACCGAAAACCCCAGACCTGGACTCCGGGAACACTCTCGAAACCACTCACGAAGTCTCGTCTCGCGGACGGAAACAGAACCCGGTACACGACAACTCACGTCACGTGACAGGAGCACCACCCACTAGAAGAACGACCGGATGCGTCCCCTGACGTCTTACACCACGTCACAAGTGTCTAGCTACTACGCCCCAGGCGGATACTCAGACACACACAGTAACCAGTAGTACCATAGAACAAGGACTAGTTGGGGTCGCGCCTGCCGGCGCCATCCGACGCCCCCAACCTCGTGTGCACACTCAGACCATACGCCCTAGGCCTGTCCTCTAGCTGGTAATTCCCCCTAAGCCCGGACTCGGCTGTACGTGGGGGCCCTACGGTAACCAGCCTACTCACCATCTCTCTCGGGTCAGTCGCTCCACCACTCCCAGGTGGGTCAGCACACGCGTGCCGTAAGAAGGCTACGACTAGTGGACGTGTCACAAAACGTGGACACTGAAAATCACGCACGCACTCATTGCGAGTAACACGGAGTAACAGGTGGCACGACGCCACCAGACTCTAGATGGTCCACTAGACCTACAAAACCCAACGGCCTTTGAGTCACAAGACTCGGAGTCGAGACCGTTGCACATGACAGTACTAAGCCGTCAATCTGGCCTAATCCCTAGGTCCAAAACCACAACGCGATAACTCACGAGGCAGTTCACAACTGCCGAGACCCATCCCTCGAGGAGGGAACTCAAGAAACCTCCAGCCTCAGGCTGGGAGACTGGACTCACCGTCTAAGGCCATACGCTTGGCCCACTCAGAAGCCACCCTCCCGAGAAGCAACGACTTGCGGGGAAACCTCACCGCACTCACACCGACACACTGCGACTCGATCTAGCAAGAACACGGGAGACCGGAACACCTGGGGTCACCCAGACCCACCAAGCCCACGGACACGCTTATCGAGATAACACGGTACCTCCAGACACCCAAAAGCACGGCAACGAAACCCACGGGGTGTCCAGGACACTCACGAGGCCAAAGGTCGACCACTAGGTCACAACCGGGTCGACCGGAGACCAACACAACACAATCGGAACGCTAGAAGGTCACCCGGACCCTTAAACTCATGGGCACGCTAATCGAGGTAAACAGAATCTCTAGACACCCCAAAACACGGTCACGGAACTCCACGGGGTGTCCGGGACACACACGGCCCAAGGGGAGCACGAGACAATAGGGAAGATCGCGCTAGGATCACCTAGCGCGACAAGACAGAACGCGCTAGGTTCTCCTAGCGCGACCAGAACCTAGCGCGACCAGACAGGTCGCGCTAGGGACCCCTAGCGCGACAAGGAAGATCGCGCTAGGAATCCCTAGCGCGACAAGACAGATCGTGCTAGGAACCCCTAGCGCGACAAGGTAGAGCGCGCCTGGACCCCATAGTGCGACAGGAACTGCCCTACTGTTCATCTTCTCCGATGAACATGCCCTATCAGGGCGGCGCGACCCTCAAGAACGCGCTAGTTGAGACTAGCGCGTTCTCAGTCCGCGCCCGAAAACGGTGGAAACCGTAGGAAAAACTATTCCACGCCCCGTTCACCCCCAGGTGAAGGGGAAACAAAAGGGAAAACATTCCCCAAGCCCCTAGGCATGCATCTAAACCCCTGGATCGCCCAAAAATGCCGTAAAACGGGAGATCCGGCTCACACCCCAAAAACATACACTTTCCCCAAAACACCCAAACAAGCCCGCTCGGCTCACCACGGCCTACAAAACTCGCGGGAAATGAAGTACGCGGGTTGAGGGTCCATCTCCCTACCTCCACCGAAGATTCGACGCACCGCGGACGCCGATCCAGGAAGAAAACGCCGTTGAAGCCTCGCCGTTCCACGAACCCACGGCCTAGCTTCACCGCGCCTCCACCACCTCGATCCTCACCCTTCCTCGCCCGTGCCTCGCCCGCGCCATCCCCACCTCGCCCACGCTCCACCCCCTCGGCCGCCGGAGAGAGAGGGAGAGAGGAGAGAGCGTGAGAAGAGAGAGGGAGAGAAGAGAGAAATGAGAGGGGAGAGAGAAAAAGGAGGTTATATATAGACAATCCGGAAATTCTAAAAAATACCAAAAAATAGAAAATCACATTTCCACGATCCTCGGAACGCACCGATCACAACGGTACCACTCGCACCCTGGTGAACGGCCCGGTTCACCCGCGACGAGGTTCCGAAGGAATTACCGAAACACACACCGGGAATCGGAAAACACACGCGAAAAAGTCACGGAACGCTTCCGGGCCTCCGAAACAACTCCAGATCGCGCCGATCCGAACACGAAAGATGTCCGAAATGAAATTTCAGACACAACGGAGTCGGACACTCCGAGAAACTAGATCCGAGACCCACGAACAAGGATCCAAAATATCCGAGGCATTACAGTTTACCCCGAGGTGACTCCCGATCTGTCTCTACCGGAGTTCCCTATCCGTATTGAGGATCGGCGAGAGCAGCACCTGCAGAACAAGATTATTCCTCTGGTTAAGGTGGTGTGGCAGCGACACTCTGGAGGTGAGGCTTCTTGGGAGCGTGAGGACGAGATGCGTCAGCAATTCCCTTATTTGTTCGAGTGAGTTTCCCTCTTTTCTTCCCCTGTGCTTTATTTAAAATTTCGAGGATGAAATTTATTTAAGGGGGGAGGACTGTAATATCCCGGACCTTTCGGATCCATCTTTTCGGGTCTCGAATTTATTTTCTCGGAGAATTTACTGTGGTTGTGCCCGGAATTATCTTTCGGACATTCTTCGGGTTCGAATCCGTACGTTTCGGATCAGTTTCGGAGGTCCCGGAACGTGTTCCGCAATTTCTCGTATTTTTCCCTGACAGGACCTACGGAACCCCGTAGCAGGTGAACCGGGTCGTTCACCTACTCAGGGATGGTACCACAGCGATCAGCGTGTCCCGAGGATCGCAGGGGTATATTTTTCCATTTTTCCATATTTTTTGAAAAATCCAGATTTTCTATAAATCCCCTATTCTTTTTCTTTTTTTTTTCCCTTTCTCTTTCTTCTTCTTCTTCCTCCCTTTCTCTCCCGTGAGCGCTCGCGACCGTGACTGCCCCCTCTTCCGGCGACGGCCCCGACGCCCTCCCCTTCGACTGCGGACGCGGCAAGGCGACGACGTGGTGGCATAGGCGGCGGCATGGCGATCCCGGCGGCGTTCGGTGCTCGGTGAGATCGTGGGAGCTCGTGAAGGTTTAAGCGGGTTTTTGAAGATCGGCGGTGATCCGCTACGTTTCGGGCGAATCTGAGGTAGGATGACGTTCCCTAGCTCCATATTTTCCTTCCCTGTGATTTATAGGCCGAGGCGAGGCCGAGAGTGGGTTATTTGGAGCCAGGAAGGGAAAAACATGATTTTGGGTTCGAGCGCCCGATCTAGCATTTCAATGCATGTTTTCGTGATTTGATGGCATCAAAAGATGCATTAGGGACTTGGGAACAAGTTTCCCTTTTGGTTCCCCTTCACCCGGGGGTGAATGGGGCGTGGAATGGCAAATTTGGGATTTTCCCGCCGTTCTCGATTTTCGGAGGCTGTGGCGTCCCTTCCAGTGACCGCTACACCCTTCAGGCGGTCCCCGTTCGACCGTTTCAGTCTTTTCGTGAGTAGGGTTGGGCGTGGCGGCCATACGATGAACCGCTTGAGCCCAGGTGGCGGCCGAAAGGTCGACCGCTAAGCCAAGTTGGCCGGCGTGGCCTTCGAGGCATTTTGACTATTGGTTTTTGACCGTTGGAGGCTTTTGGGGTCTAGCGGCCGAAGGTACGCCCGCTTCATGCCTTTTGGCGGCCCTATATGGGACCGCTTGTTCTTTCGTGACCCAGGGTGTGGCGGCCCATCGTTGGACCGCTACAGTCCCTGTGGCGGCCTAATGTTGGACCGCCAATTCTTGTGGCGGCCCAAAGGTAGACCGACGGTGGTCTGTGTTCTACCGAAGTTATGTTTTGCCGATTCGAGTCCCGGGTTAGTGGATCTCTATCCGCGTGCTGACCCGTGGTCTGACTGATGCTGGGCATCATGTGGGGGCCACATGTTAGGGTGCCGTGGGATCCCGGGAGTTGGTGTTCTCGGCTTGTGTCACCGTGAGTCGGTGTTGGTACGAGGGGCGGCCCTTGTACTTTTTCCGGTTTAGACGTTATTTTCCGTGGACTAGAGAGTCGACTCTTTCAGTGACCCTCCACTAGTCGTAGCCTTCCGACACGCGAGTGGTCCCACTAGGGAGTGGTGGCGAGGCTACCCTAGAGAGACGGTTTTGGACTGATTTTCGTCAGGCCCCGCGTCTACCAGCCAGAGTCCGGCTGAGGGGAAAACCAATCAGAGGGCCAGACCAGGGACGCACGGTCTGTGTGTGCACACGTGGTTGGGGGCGGTTGGACCCGCACTGACGAGCGCGACCCCAGCTAATCACTTGTTCGTGGTTACTAGTACGGTGTCCCCGTTCCACCAGGGGTCGAGGGGGACACCCGAGGCGCGGTTTAAGCCGTCAGTGGACGCATTCGGCCTTGCTTCTAGTGGGTTGGTACTCCTGTCTTTGTGTAGTAGCGCCTCTTGAGTTTTGATGAGTTGTCTTGATTTTTATGCCGTGCGTTCGGTACTAGACGTAGGGGTAGCTTGTAGTTACTTTCCGCGTAGTTTCTCGGTTTGCGAGGTGGGGACCGGATGATCCCTACTGAGCCTTTTATTTTAAGGCTCATTCCCTGCGTGTTTTCACCGTGTTTCAGGTGAGACGAGGCTTCAGGGGAGCACTTCAGAGGCTCCACGCGGTTCTAGTGCCCAGGGTTAGTTGTCAGTTGCCAGGCCGGGGTATGCCCCATGTAGTTGTACTTTCTTTTCCGTGCTGTACTAGTTGTGGATTACTGTTATATTTTAGACTGCTGTTATTTTGTGGACCATGTAATTTAATTAATGTCATTTATTGCTTCCTGCTTTATTCATTTAATCTGCGTAGCTCTGCAATTATTTTGATCCTTGTGTATCTCCACACCATCATTTTTAACCCTTCCGAGTCTTCGGATTCGTGGGTGGCGGTTCGAGATTCAGGTCATTGGGCCTTCCCGGTGTTCGGATCTCGGTTCGTTACAGAGAGGGTGAGAATGAGGGTGAAAGGGGGTGGGGGGTTGGTTTATATAGAAAATAATTTAAGATTTAAAAATATAGAAAATAAGAAACATGGGGAAACATTATCCCCCCGATTCTCAAAAAATGTATAGCACGCCTGTAATGTCTCAGAGCCCGGAAACTCAACAGTTCACCCTACATAGGGGTTCAAAGGCCTGATAGTCAAAAATCCGATTTAATTACAAAACGCAATCTGGGACCCACGAAAGCGCCCTGAAATCCACGGATTCCTAATCCAAAAATCTTGGGTGTTACATAGATGATTAGCAAGAAATTTTTGGGCTCAAGCAGGGTCCATTTGGCGAGCAAGACCGGATATATGGGCCATAAAATTTGCTTATTGATCAGAGGGACCACGGGAGGAAGGGCCTACGTGAGAAGAAGATTCTACATGGGAGTAAGAAGATTGGGAAGGAAAATACATAGAATTGTAGTGGTGCTTCATGAGAGGGGCACAGAGACTTACTTAAATATAGGAAAACTAGCGTGAACTACAAACCAGGGTAGAGGGTATGGAGGAATAAGGAGGGCAAAGCCATGAATGTGAACACAATTCATAGAACCGCCGCATTTACCAAAACGCGGTTATACGATGACCGTGATAAGCTTCTGGAAAATGGGCAAACACTCGAAATACGAACGCGGCTTAAACAGGTGGCGCGTTTAAAACAGACGCAGTCATAGGGATGACTGCGACCAGGTACTAGAAAACAGGAGGGCAGAGGGGCTTATGCATAAGAACTAATGCAAAAATGCAACTAAAACGATGGAACCAAGCTATAAAACACGGCAAAGGCCTCAAAACAAATAGATAAATGACTCAAAGCATGCATGAAAGATCAACAAATGCAGATCAAGCAGAGCCAGAGGGCCTAAATGAACGTGGTTAGGACTGCGGCCGCATTCCGAAATGCGGTCGCAGGGCCAACCGCGTTATATCAAAGACCTGAATGGCAGAAACGATGCAATATGAGAGGATCTTACCCAAGTCAAACAAGTTAAAATGATGCGAAATTTTCCTTAGGAGTTTCAGTGGACCTTTTAGTGTTTAAATTAAGCGTAGTTCCCTCAAGAATAGGAGTCCTAAAAGGGGAAGGGGCCCAAACTCCGGTTTGACCTAAGGTGAACTCTCTCACACGAATGCAGATGCAGAACCTAGGAGGTGCAATAGTACAACCAGCTCGGCGTCCGTGTGAGAATCCACGGCTCGCGGAGGCTTATGGAGGTCCTCAGATGAGTCCCCTTGTCGGCCACGAGGAATATGCGTTCACGAGGGATACACTCACCAAAGGGGGTATGCAGCACTAAACATGAGATAATGCATGATCCTAAATGCACCGGAGTGCATGCAAATCTAGCCTAGGGACTAGCAATCAAGATAAGATGAACATATATAAACATGATAAGATGGATGCAAGCAAGATGGAATATGCTAAACAGAAGTGTATAAATATGAAAACCATAACTAGAAGCCCCAAGATAAGTCAAACAATCAAGCAGAGGACATACCTGAAAATGCTGCCCCTGGGCCTCTGGAACAATAACGTGGTCTAGACAGGGGCTGCATTCTGATATGAACGCGGTCCCTGAATAGGCCGTGGCCTTGACAGAATCGAAAACAACGAAAATTAAATGGAAAAATTAGTGAAATACAAACTAAACAGAACCACACACACACACACACAAAGATGGCAGGAAGGCAAGAGTGGCGTGATGGACACTAGATGTAATGCCCACGATTTTTTTGGACATTTTTCGGGTTCAGATCCGTGCGTTTCGGATCAGTTTCGGAGGTCCCGGAACGTGTTTCGCGGTTTCCCATATTTTTCCCTGACAGGACCAACGGAATCCTGTAGCGAGTAAACCGGGTCGTTCACCTACTCAGGGATGGTACCATGGCGATCAGTGTGTTCCAAGGATCGCTGGGGTATATTTTTCTATTTTTTAATATTTTTAAGGAAAATCCAGATTTTATTATATAACCCCTATTTCTTTTTCTTTTTCTATTCTTCTTCTTTTATTCTTCTTCCTCCTTCCTCCCTCCCGTGAGCGACCGACGCCCCTCTCCTCCCCCTCTCCCGTGGACACGGCGACGTGCTCCCCTCCAGCTGCAGATGGCGGTGGGTGACGGCGCGATGACGGCGGTGGCGGCGTGGTGATCGTAGCGGCGTGCGTGGTTCGTGGGAAGCTCGGGAAGAACGAGGGTTTAAATGGCATTTCTTCGCAGATCGGCGACCTCGGGGCGCGAAATCTTCGGTGGAGGTAGGGAGATGGACCCCCAACTCGCGTATTTCATTTACCGTGAGTTTGGTAGGCCGTGGCGAGCCGAGTGTGGGTTTATTGCCGTTTTGGGGGAAAATCATGATTTTGGGGTGTGAGCCCGATCTAGCGTTTCAACGCATTAATCGGTGGTTTGTGGGCATCATTAAATGCCTAGGAGCCGAGGGAAGGGTTTCCCGTTTGTTTCCCCATCACCCGGGGGTGAATGGGGTGTGGAATGGCGATTTTTGGGTTTTCCCGCCGTTCTCGATTTTCTGGAAGTGTGGTGGTCCTTCCAGTGACCGCCACTTCCTTTTGGCGGTCCCCATGCGACCGTTTCAATCTTTCCGTGCGTAGGATTGGGCTTGGCGGCCATACGATGAACCGCTAGAGCCCAGGTGGCGGCCTAAGGTCTGACCGCTAAGCCGAGTTGGCCGGCGTGGCCTTTGAGGCGTTTTGACCGTTGGTTTTTGACCGTTGGAGGCTTTTTAGGTCTGGCGGCCGAAGGTTCGCCCGCTTCATACCCTTGGCGGCCCTATATGGGACCGCTTGTTCTTTCGTGACCCAGGGTGTGGCGGCCCATCGTTGGACCGCTACAGTCCCTATGGCGGCCTAATGTTGGACCGCTAGTTCTTGTGGCGGCCCAAAGGTGGACCGCCATCGGTCTGTGTCTAACCGGAGTTATGTTTTGCCGATTCGAGTCCCGGGTGAGTGGACCTCGATCCGCGTGCTGACCCGTGGTCTGACTGATGCTGGGCATCATGTGGGGGCCCCATGTTAGGGCGCCGTGGGATCCCGGGAGTTGGTGTTCTCGGCTTGTGTCACCGTGTGTCGGTGTGAGTGCGGTGGGGTTTCCCCCTCATATCGTGGGTTTCCGTGTAAGATGATTCCCGAGTGGGCAATGTGTTTGGCCTTGGACTGCGAGTCCAGTCGTCCAGCCTAGGGCTAGAGGTTTCCCACTTTTCCCTGGGATGGGGAATCGGCGTGGAGGCTTGTGAGCTACCTTGGGAATCGTACTTCTGTACTTTTTGCGTTGGCCATGTGTGTGGCCTTGGACTGTGAGTCCAATCACCCAGCCTGGGGCTGGAGGTCTCTTGAGTTCCCTTTTGAGAGAATGGTCTCGGAGGCTCGTGAGCTGCCTCAGTATTCGTGCTACCGTGGTTTTAGACCTAGGGATTAGACTAGATTAGCGGCGTTATGCCGTTGCGTACGACGGTCTTGACCCCGAGTCTTGTGACTTAAGGACCGTTGGATTTAGTGAGTCTAGAGGACTGTCCAGAGTCCAGTGGTTCGGCGCCACTTGGTTCTTCTCGACTTTCACGTAGGGTGCGTGCGTGTTTCTCGGAGTTCTCCTCGGAGAGTGGTCACATCAGTGACTCCCAACTAGTCGTAGCCTTCCGACACGTGAGTGGTCCCACCAGGGAGTGGTGGCGAGGCTACCCCTGAGAGAGACAGTTTTATACTGGTTTTCGTCGGACCCCACGTCTACCAGCCAGAGTCGAGCTGAGGGGAAAACCAGTCAGAGGGCCAGACCAGAGACGCATAGTCTGTGTGTGCACACGTGGTCGGGGACTTCAGACGCGTGCTGACGAGCACGACCCCGACTAGTCACTTATTTTGTGTTTACTTGTACGGTGTCCCCGTTCCACCAGGGGCCGAGGGGGACACCTGAGGCGCGGTCTAAGCCGTCAGTGGATGCATCCGGCCTTGGTGGGCAGGTACTCCTGTCACGCGAGACGTGACTCTCCTGTTTCCGGGTTCCGTTTCCTATTTGCGAGACGTGGTTTTCAGGACCGTCCGGTGTTTCCGAGGTAGTGGCTAGGGTGCCAGTGGCTTTTACCGAGGTTGTGTCTTGTTGAGCGGTGTCCGCGACCGGGTGGTCGGAATTGTACCTTGGACAGCGTGTCCAGGTTGGCCTTGTCCTGGGAGACAGGCTTCTGCAGCAGGGTTGCCGTGGGTTTACCTCGGTAGGTGGCGTTAGGGTGGTCTGGTTCCCGATTGTGAGATCGGGGTTTCCCTTTCCTGTCACCAATAGGAGTAGCTGTAGAGCCGTGGTTTTATCGACTGCCGTGGTTTGATACGACTGTGCCCTTCGCCGTAGTTGTTACTCCGCCGTTGTTGTTGTTGCTTAGCTAGCGATGCTTTCCTTTCTGTTACTGTCGTTGTTTCTCTGTTGGGGTTCCGCGGGATCCCTACTGAGCCAGTGACAGGAGGCTCACCCATACTTTTCAGGTGCAGCAGTTCTTCCTCGAGGTTCGAGAATGCTATTAGGAGGTTCTTAGCTGCCAGCTTACCGGGCCGAGTGTTCACTCGGTGTTGGGTACGTTTCCTGCCTTAGACTGTACTTTCTGTTGGACTGGATTCTGTTGTAGTAGTTACTTATTTATTTTTATTAATTGTTGAATTGTCCTGCTTTATTTCCTATTTCTTTGTACCTCCACACTCCTTTTAGCCCTTCCGAGCCCTCCCGACTCGTGGGCGGCGGGCTAGGATTCTAATGGTATCGGGTTCTTCTCGGTATCCGGATCTTGGGTCATTACAGATGGTATCAAAGCGTGGTTGTAGACGTACATGAGAATTCGAGATATTGCAGTGATTAGAGTCCATAAGGTCCAGTACAGTCGTCAGTTGGCATAGGGTTTCGTACATATTTTTCACTTTGTTTCTCGCTTGAGAGCTTAAGTGCGCTACGTGGCGTTGGCGCTGTGAAGACGGTTACTGTTCGCGGCTTTCGTGCCGGTGTGGGGTCTAAGGATCGAGGTTGAGAGCTTCTCCCTTATCGGTGGTGACCCCAGTTGTGCTGCGTTGGGCAGAGGTTGCCGGCAGGTGGGTCGCTGCGGTGCTGCGTTCGAGGTGTTTGCAGCGAGGTCAGGTGGCTGGCGAGGACTGTCCGTGGTTAAGTGACCGTGAGCGTGCTCTAAGGGAGCTGTTATTGTGTTTGGCCACTCCAGCTTGAGGTTTATCCAGCCCCTGATGCGTTAAGGTTGTGATTTGAAGTGGTTGAGCAGGCACTCTGATCGAGAGGTGTGCTCGGGCGAGCGGAGGATCTTCTCGGTGAGTTGCTGATTTTCGAGCCTGATGTTCTCGTCGTGCTCTGTGGCGTCAGGAATGACGTGTCGGTCCAGATTGTTTTGCGGATTTTGAGACAGGATTGGGCTGAGTTGTCCCAGTGAGTTCTTGCTCCTGCGCTCTTGTGTGCGAATGGGTTGTGCTCGCCTAGATTTAGTTTGAGTTGTGAAGGTTCCACGGTGGTTTCGGGACTCGAGGATGAGCATTGGCAATTGTCGATTATGGCTCGTGTGCGGCTCTTGGTGTGCCGAGTTACAGTTCGAGGAATTGCAGTAGTGGTGCATCGAGAGAGACTGTGATTGTGGTCCAATGTGACACTCATCGAGTGTGTCGGAGGTGCTGACCTGATGGAAGTGATGGTTTTCTCGGTGTTGGAAGGTGCTGTTCCCAGTGTGCGCGAGAATTCTTGGCTGGTGTTGGAACTTTCCGATGCGCGGCGGTTCGGAGTCTGCGGAGTCGCTGAGGATTGCCAGATTTGGGAGTGAATCTGTGCTTGGGGTTTGAGGTAATGGAGCTTTCCTCACCCTGTTTTTTTGAAGTTGGCCAACCGAGTTGTGGATTGTCGGGATGGCGAGTCCCGAGTTGCCGTGTTTGGCTGTGCGCGTGTGGATAGAGTGCGCAGTGGAAGTGTGGTGGGCTCATAACCCACAGGTTCAGGATCGTAGCGTTGGGTGCTACGGGCGGATTTCCTAAGGTTGCGTTGAACATCGGAGGATTGGTTCCTCGGTGTGAGACGTGTTGCTGCCGTGCCGTTGCTCGAAGTTTTATGGTTCTTGGCACTGGCAGGATGGAGTATTGGGGGAAAATGTTGGCAAGTGTGCTGCATGAATACCCTATTCTTGTGATGGAAGCCGTGTCAGGCGTCGGTGTTAGACCCAGATGGGGTTGTTGAGGATGTCGTCTGACGAAGGTCGAGGACGTGTTGGCCAGAGTCGGTAGCTTGGTGCCCGGCTTGTGTTGTCAGTCGTGTTCTCGGATGAGATCATTTTTGGAGAAGTGACCTCTAAGAGTTTATGGGTCCCAGTTGGCAACTGTGAGTGGCTGGTAAGCCTAACCGTGTGATCGACCACAACATCGTCTGTTGGCTATATGGTCGTGTCAGATTGTGACGGTGAGATAAAATCGACTGGGGACCCAGTGTGCATTGGTCGTAGGTGTTGGCGACCAGGTTGTCGTAATTTTGGATGGCACTTTCCTCCCCTAGAGATGTGTGCCATGAGTTGTTCAGGTGGTGTCCCGTGGCTCTGTGGTAAGGGCGGAATCGGGATTGGCAGACGTCCACTTGGATGTATTGAGTTAGGATTCGATGAGACAGGATGGAAGAGTGATGCCTGTGCGTGGAGGTCCTTGATGGGACGTTGGCATTGGAGTGGTTATCCCTAGTATGTGACTAGCCTGGGAGAAATTCCCTGTAATTTTGAGTCGAGTGAGGTGATGACCGAAGACTCCTGAGTCTTGTCATTGGTTTCGTTGTGCTCCCCTGCTTGGGTTGAGTTAGCGCGATGATCGAGATCGAATGCGGTGTCCGAGAGAAGTTCAGCTCAAGATGTGGTAATTGTCAGTGTGTGAGTCAACGGATGGCCCGTTGAGGTCTGGAATGTGTTCGTCGGTTCTGGTGAAGGACCAGGTTAGACGGAAGAAGTCGAGTAAGAGGAGGGTTCCCGTTGACGAGCAGCTGGTGACCGGCGTGTGGTCTTTCCACAGACAGAAGATGCTGTTGGTTGTGCATCGTGAACGGTGAGAGCCGTGCATTAGTGAGACCTTTGGTGGTCGTCCCTGTGGTGTGCTTTCGGGATGGGATCTGGGCTTTGTCAAAGTTTGTCTTCTGACAGAGTTGGCCCAGTGATATGTCTGGCTTTCTGCTTGTCAGGTGTGAGGTGATCCTTGGCGCTGAGCCGATGATCTGATTGTGGTCTGTTGAGATGGCTGTGGGAGCTGATGGAGGCTCTATTTTGGTTGTTCCATTGAGAAAGGTGTGCGACCTGTCAGCTGGTTGTGAAGCTGATGTGTATTTTATCTGCCGACCATTGGAAGGATCGGTAGCTATTTCTAGTGTCGAGAGTTGTGTCTCCTCGATGAGCGAGATTGTGGCAGCGGTGCCATGGTTGGTCTTCACTGTGACTGAGGTGATGCCGGACTGTGACCTTTGGCGTGTGCTTGCTCTGATGACCAGTGCGCGGCATGCTGAGTGAGGCGTTCTTCGTGATTGTGGTCTGGCTGTCACCCTCAGGATTGGTGCTTTCGCGAGGATCGAGGTTTTCTGTGCTGGGACTCTGACAACGTTGTCAGTTGGTTAGGGCTTTCTTCCCCTGTGTTACCGCGTTTATCCTTAATTTTGAGGATGAAATTTGTTTAAGGGGGGGAGGGCTGTAATGCCCCTGATTTTTTTCGGACATTTTTCGGGTTCGGATCCGTGCGTTTCGGATCAGTTTCGGAGGTCCCGGAACGTGTTCCGCGGTTTCCCGTGTTTTCCCTGACAGGACCTATGGAACCTTGTAGCGGGTAAACCGGGTCGTTCACCTACTCAGGGATGGTACCATGGCGATCAGTGTGTTCCGAGGATCACGGGGGTATATTTTTCTATTTTTTCATATTTTTTGGAAAATCCAGATTTTATTATATAACCCTCATTTCTTTTTCTTTTTTTATTATTCTTCTTCCTCCTTCCTCCCTCCCGTGAGCGACTGACGCCCCTCTCCTCCCCCTCTCCCGTGGACGCAGCGGCGTGCTCCCCTCCGACTGCAGACGATGGTGGGTGACGGCGCGGCGACGGTGTGCGTGGTTCGTGGGAAGCTCCGGAAGAACGAGGGTTTAAACGGCATTTCTTCGCGGATCGGCGACCTCGGGGCGCGAAATCTTCGATGGAGGTAGGGAGATGGACCCCCAACTCGCGTATTTCATTTCCCGTGAGTTTGGTAGGCCATGGCGAGCTGAATGTGGGTTTATTGCCGTTTTGGGGAAAAAGCATGATTTTGGGGTGTGAGCCCGATCTAGCGTTTTAACGCATTAATCAGTGGTTTGTGGGCATCATTGAATGCCTAGGGGCCAAGGGAAGGGTTTCCCTTTTGTTTCCCCATCACCCCGGGGTGAATGGGGCGTGGAATGACGATTTTGGGATTTTCCCGCCGTTCTTGATTTTCCGAAAGTGTGGCGGTCCTTCCAGTGACCGCCACTTCCTTTTGGCGGTCCCCATGCGACCGTTTCAATCTTTCAGTGCGTAGGATTGGGCTTGGCGGCCATACGATGAACCGCTAGAGCCCAGGTGGCGGCCTAAGGTCCGACCGCTAAGCCGAGTTGGCCAGCGTCGCCTTGGAGGCGTTTTGACCATTGGTTTTTGACCGTTGGAGGCTTTTTGGGTCTGGCGGCCGAAGGTTCGCCCGCTTCATACCCTTGGCGGCCCTATATGGGACCGCTTGTTCTTTCGTGACCCAGGGTGTGGCGGCCCATTGTTGGACCGCTATAGTCCCTGTGGCGGCCTAATGTTGGACCGCTAATTCTTGTGGCGGCCCAAAGGTGGACCGCCAGCGGTCTGTGTCCAACCGGAGTTATGTTTTACCGATTCGAGTCCCGGGTGAGTGGACCTCTATCCGCGTGCTGACCTGTGGTCTGACTGATGCTGGGCATCATGTGGGGGCCCCATGTTAGGGTGCCGTGGGATCCCGGGAGTTGGTGTTCTTGACTTGTGTCACCGTGTATCGGTGTGAGTGCGGTGGGGTTTCCCCCGCATATCGTGGGTTTCCGTGGAAGATGATTCTCGAGTGGGCAATGTGTTTGGCCTTGGACTGCGAGTCCAGTCGTCCAGCCTGGGGCTGGAGGTTTCCCGCTTTTCCTTGGGATGGGGAATCGGCGTGGCGGCTTGTGAGCTGTCTTGGGAATCGTACTTCTGTGCTTTCCGCGTTGGCCTTGTGTGTGGCCTTGGACTGAGTCCAATCACCCAGCATGGGACTGGAGGTCTCTTGAGTTCCCTTTTGAGAGAATGGTCTCGGCGGCTCGTGAGTTGCCTCGGTATTCGTGCTACCGTGATTTTAAACCTAGGGATTAGACTAGATTAGCAGTGTTATGCCGTTGCGTAGGACGGTCTTGACCCCGAGTCTTGTGACTCAAGGACCGTTGGGTTTAGTGAGTCTAGAGGACTGTCCAGAGTCCAGTGGTTCGACGCCACTTGGTTCTTCTCGACTTTCACACAGGGTGTATGCGTGTTTCTCGGAGTTCTCCTCGGAGAGTGGTCACATCAGTGACTCCCCACTAGTCGTAGCCTTCCGACACGTGAGTGGTCCCACCAGGGAGTGGTGGCGAGGCTACCCCAGAGAGAGACGATTTTAGACTGGTTTCCGTCGGGCCCCACGTCTACCAGCCAGAGTCCGGCTGAGGGGAAAATCAGTCAGAGGGCCAGACCAGAGACGCATGGTCTGTGTGTGCACACGTGGTCGGGGACTTCGGACTCGTGCTGACGAGTACGATCCCTACTAGTCACTTGTTTTGTGGTTACTTGTACGGTGTCCCCGTTCCACCAGGGGTCGAGGGGGACACCTGAGGTGCGGTCTAAGCCGTCAGTGGACGCATCCGCCCTTGCTTCTGGTGGGCAGGTACTCCTGTCACGCGAGACGTGACTCTCTTGTTTCTGGGTTTCGTTTCCCATCTGTGAGACGTGATTTTCAGGACCGTCCGGTGTTTCCGAGGTAGTGGCCAGGGTGCCAGTGGCTTTTACCGAGGTTGTGTCTTATTGAGCGGTGTCCGCGACCGGTTGGTCAGAATTATACCTTGGACAGCATGTCCAGGTTGGCCTTGTCCTGGGAGACAGGCTTCTGCAGTAGGGTTGCCGTGGGTTTACCTCGGTAGGTGGCGTTAGGGTGGTCTGGTTCTCGATTGTGAGATCGGGGTTTCCCTTTCTTGTCACCGGTAGGAGTAGCTGTAGAGCCGTGATTTTATCGACTACCGTGGTTTGATACGACTGTGCCCTTCGCCGTAGTTTTTACTCCGCCGTTGTTGTTGTTGCTTAGCTAGCGCTGCTTTCCTTTCTGTTACTGCCATTGTTTCTAGTTGGGGTTCCGCGGGATCCCTATTGAGCCAGTGATAGGAGGCTCACCCATACTTTTCAGGTGCGACAGTTCTTCCTCGAGATTCGAGAATACTGTTAGGAGGTTCTTAGCTGCCAGCTTGTCGGGCCGAGTGTTCACTCGGTGTTAGGTACGTTTCCTGTCTTAGACTGTACTTTCTGTTAGACTGGACTCTGTTGTAGTAGTTGCTTATTTATTTCCGTTAATTGTTGAATTGTCCTACTTTATTTCCTATTTCTTTTTACCTCCACACTCCTTTTAGCCTTCCGAGTCCTCCCGGCTCGTGGGCGGCGGGCTAGGATTCGAATGGTATCGGGTTCTTCCCGGTATCCGGATCTTGGGTCGTTACACTAGAGGTCCCACCGTGATCGCCAAAAAAGAGGTGTAGGTAATAAGAGTGTGCCCCGAAAGACAAAGCAAGCAAGCAATTATGAAAGAATTAAGCAATATGAAGGAAAAGGAAAGGGGGCGATAAATAGATAGAAAGAACGTACCATGATCGCCACGAAGGAATAACAGCATAAAAATGTTACAGAAACTTAAAGATATGTTGCGTACCTTGGAAATATGGAGAAATAGCCGGAAGATACCCCGAAGGCTACTGGCTCAGAACACGGTCGATGACCTGACCGTGACTATAAGAACGCGGCCTCCCCTGCCACCGTGTCCAGAATGGAGAAGCGGGAACTGTGATTTTAACTCCTCATCTTCCAGCCGGCTAGAAAGCAAGGGCCTCACGTCCACACCTGCATAATTTTACAAAACAAAGTCTAAACCAGAAGAAAAACTCATTAGAAATGTGACATGTGTATCATCTATCCCACATAAGGAATAAACATGAGAATAGGGGGGAGAGAACACACCGGAGAGGTTGGGTTTTTAACTCCTGTAGAAGGGGACAAAGATAGGTGTGTGTTTGTATGTGTGATGAAGAAAAACGCAACAAAGAATAGTGATAGAAAATGTGCAATATGCATGCACGTGATGATAGAAGAAGAGAAAAGAGAGGACAAATGGAACAAAGAGAAGAAAACCCTAAGAGAAAGATGACTTAGAACTTCCTTGGCGATTAGGGGTCGAAGAAGAGAGGTAGCAGTGCAGCATAGCTTCACCCCAGATTAGAAACGTCCCTCCTCCTCGAGCCCTAGGCTATGGGAGGGGCATTTATAGACCCTAGAAGCCCTAAGCCGGAGTTTGAGGATAATTACCTAAAAAATGAGATTTTGGATGATAAATCCATGGGATATTGATGGGATAAGATCCCTAGAGGGGTTAGGAACCGATCTAGCACGAAATTTTTGGAGTAGAAAGCTTAAAATAGGATTCTATGGTGTCCTCGGTCGGAGAAGATAGAGTTCTGGCCGAGTCGGACTCTGACTGAGAGTGCGGTCAGTCGGGTGATCGCGACCAGAGATGAACGCGGTCATGGGACTGACTGCGACCAGGAAAATAGGTCAGAAAATATGAAAATTGTGGAAAATAACCTCGAGGGCTTAATAGGCCAAAAAATGAACGGAAACGGACTCGAAATATGATCAAGAAAGACTCCGAAACAATGGGTAATTCGAGACATCATCAAAGATGAATAAGAGCAAGACTCGACTTGTAAGCTGAAAACGAGTGTCAACAATGGTCGAGGAGAGCGACGCTATAAGAAGAATCCTGGTTGGATAGCCAAGAGATAAGCATTCTACGCCTCAAGCATTCTACGCTCACTACACTAGTACACTCCCGATACTCCTTGCTCTATTTCTCTTTCCGAACACTCACGAGCACTCCTCGCCCATTTCGAGCCCTCTTCTGACTTATGTATTGGAGGGTTATCCTCTGATGTCACATCTAGGACTCCTTCTGACATCTTTCCCTTTGCTCGCAGGTGTACTTCCCCTCGGAAATCTACTTCTCATCTTTGACAAATAAATTTTAGAGGAGTAACACATGGTTCAAAGTATCACTTTTTACCTCTACAATTACTCGTCATTCTCATTCATGTTGTTTGACTTTTTCTCTCTAGTGTCTTTTTCTTTGCTCACATGTGTTGATCTCATAAATCTATTTTTCTTTTTTGACAAACAAATCTCAAAGATATAATACGCGGTTCGAATTACCACCTTTGACCTCTACATTTACTTGGCATTTTCATTCATGCCGTTTGACTTCTCTCTCTCTCTCTCTCTCTCTCTCTCTCTCTCTCTATATATATATATATATATATATATATATATATATATATATATATATATATATATATATATATATTTGACGTTAAATGTTAATTCAATCAAAAAAATGGCACCTAAACATTCCCTTTTTAACTTAAAAAACATATTTTTTTTATTTATTTTAAATTGAAAACATTGAATCATTAGCTGGATTCCAACCTTATTCATTGAGTTGAAGGATAACTGGACCATTTGAACGATCAAAAGTTAAATAATCCGCTCGGCTGGGGGGAAACTGTTCATTTTAAGGCGTATCAACGTTGTGCATGGAGGATGTCCCAAGTTGACCGAAGGTTATTTCTACTCGATCTTCTTGACACATGTAGTTATCTTAAACAATGGAATTTTGAAATCTGACGTCAGCAGACCATCAAAGTGCCGTTATTCCTACCGCACTTGGCCAATGGAACAGCACGGTCCTCAAAATCGTGCAGCTATGCAAGACATGTGATCGGGTCCCATGTCAAATGCTCGACGTACATTTCAGACCAGCAAACCCTACCTAGTTACACACTGCAGCCAATGCCAGATTAGGGTTCTCACTGGGGGGCAGCCAATTCAATGGTAGAGCCCATGTCCTCCCCGGCCCCATATTCCCATGCAAGCACAATTTACCTAAACTGGCACCACCGAGGCAGCGCACCGCACAGTATCTCTGCCCCCTGCTCCTCGCCGATTAATCGCCCTATTTACGGACAAACCATTTAATGCGTCGCTCTCCTCCTCTGCCACCGCGCTTTTGTTCTGCTCTTCCTTCTGACAGTTAAACACCATGAAAAAGGAGGAGAGAAAAAAAAGGAGGGGGGTGGGGGAACCACTGGGAGCTACAGTCTGTGTCCCTCTTCCACCACCAGTGGCAACCCATCGGCTTCTCCCCTTCTTCCTGACTGCTTTTCCCCCATTTTTAATTCTGTTTTTTTTTGGCACAACCGACCCCCACACGGCCGATGGAGGAGTCACTTTCACTACACACAGAACTAAGCAGGGGGGAGAAGCTAATAGGGGTGGGGGAAACGGGAAAAGAGCAGAAGGGAGAAGGGAAACTCCTACTTGTAGTTGGTATTGGTAATGCTAGTTTAAGGACCCTTTCTCTCTGTTACGGAGTTTGTTCCTTTTGGGGTGGGGGTTGTGCTGTGAGTGCTTCGTGCTGTGAGTGCTTCTTCCCCAGTGGATGATGAGATAATGATGTTAGCGTAAACCAAAACAAGTGTTCCATGCCAACCTAGAGAGTGAGGTGGGAGGGGGAGGTGACTGGGCGAGGGAAAAGAACAAAACGGTACAGGAGCGGTGGGGGAAGGGGGGAGAGAGAGAGAGAGAGAGAGGTGAATTCCATTCATCAGTTCCTTTTTTTTCTTGGTAGTTTTTTAAAGAGGGAGAGAGAGAGAAGGAGGAATTCCATTTTTGAGTTCCTTTTTTTTCTGGGTAGTTTTTTTACTTCACTGACCCATGATTCCTGTCTAGGTTGGGAGGAAAAAAACACTTGGGATCTCTCGTCATTGGACTCGTCTGTAGTGGTGGTGGTGGGCTTCTAAAAAGGTGGAATTTCGATGAGGTTTGTAGGAGGGGGGCTACACAGGGCCTGCCGGGGAAGAAGAGCAGCAGAGAAGGAGGAGGTTTGGATCATAGAGAGCACGAGAAGAAAGTCATCTTTTCTGTCTTCCGGTGGGCTTCCTGCAACGCCTGGGTTCTCCTCCAGTGGGTTCTCTAGTGAGGCTTGATGGGTTTCTGGTCTGGACAGAGATAAGTCAAAAAGCGGAGGGAGGATTAGGAAGCTGTGGGGGAAGCCAGGTAGACGTAGAAAACGCCATTTTCACTGCCAGTTGATGAAACTTTGCAATCCAGACGGAAAACCCAGCTGGGTTGCCTATTTGATTCATTTTTCAGCTGGGTCTGAGCGCAAATCCCTCCAAAAGCTTCTTCCTTGATGAGTTTTACGTCCATTGCCGTGTCCTTTTTCATGCTATCTCGGCTTATCCTAAGGTTAAGGCGGTGGGTTCTGTCTGCGATGTCTTGGAATTGGAGGGTCCCGAGCTCTAGTGGCGGATCAAAGATGGAGTCCTGTGCCTGCGGCAGCTGCAGGCGAAAGCTTGTGACTTTATGGATTTTGGTCGGGGTTGTTGGCCTCTTTGGGTTTTCTTGTGGCTACGGATGCTACGGCTTCTTGATGAACAAGGAGGGTTTCAGGGACCTGTGGGCTGAGAAGGCTCGCCTTCTGCTGCGACAGTTCAACATCAGCAGAAACCAGCTGCATGCGTTGGCTACAGCTTTCAACATGTTCGGCCAGGTTTGCTTTAACAAGCTTCCTTCCTTAATCTTCTTAGATGTTGCTGTTTTCCTTACATGCAAGGAGGTTTATGTCGGGAAAGTTCGTTTCTTGGGACTGGCCAAGCCATGGTGTAGGTTACCGGCGCCTAAGTGCTCTAAATGATACAAGAACAGACGATGTTGCGGTTTTCTTCCTCTTTGTTTTCCGTAAGGATGGTGGATTTCAGTGATGACCTGGTGCTGAAGGTACCGTAATGATACAACAAGAGCTGGGCATGCTGTGCCGTAGGCTCCCGTCGTTCTAGTGTATGTGGTACAAGAAACAGGGGATGCCGGCATTCTTCTTTCCATTTGCTCTTTTTATCTCTTTTTGTCTTGATAAGAGATTGCAATGGAAATCTGGTGCCCTTTAAGAGGAGGCATTCGGGGTTTGGTTTTGCTCCTGTTGATCCTTCTGTTTCCCCCCTTGATCTTCTTTTTTGTTGACGGTGGATATCCCTGACGCTTGGCGCTCTTAGAAGTGGTGATTGTGGTTGGATAATATTTTTCACTTGTTGCTTACGGAATGTAGATTGGAGAATGATAGAGGCAATCAGGTTTGAGCCGTTTGACTTCGCTCAGGAAACCAAACCCAGCCATGTACATCTGTGTTTATCCGAGTGACAAGTGAGATTGGTGAAACCGACTTAATGCGCTGCTGATTTGGATGTCTGTTTAAATCTTGTGCAGTATATTTCTTTTCCATTTTTTTTGTGTATGGGGGAAGGTTCAATTGCTGCAAGGCCAAATGGGTCGTTATGATATCTTTTGGACATATCCTGTTGACATTGGATGCCCTGATACTGGAAAGTGGATATGATGAATTTATTGCATAAATATTCAGTTTCCCTTGGTGGGAGAGAGGAGAATCTTTTTCCTTTCAAAGAGGTGGATATAGTAATTATGACTATTTTGGTCAAGTGTTGAACATAATTCATGTGAGAAAGTGGCCCAATGGCGACACTGTTCTTGTCCTTTAAAAGGATCTCACAGGTAGGGGTGGGCCTTGTGTTATAGGCACATACTCCCTTGACTAACAACCAGGTGGGGCTATCTTCAACTTCTTGTCCATGCGACACAACCCCCTAGCGAAGGGAGTCTGTGTACAGATATGGAAAAGAATTTCCGTAGGTGGTGTCTTCTGTTGTGGTCAAGGATTGGACATGGCTTACAGGAGGTAGTGTTTGATTTGACCTAGGAACCTCACAATTTTATCCTTTAATAGATGCCTCGTGGGAAGGGTGGACCTTCCATTGTAAATGCATATTCCCTTGACTAACAATTGATTTGGTGTTTTCTTGAATACCCTGTCCATGCAATAGTATCATTTAGAGCAAATTTTGATGAATTGTTGGGAAAATATTTAAATGGTCAACTCAAGGAAATGTGTCGACATGAAATGGAGTGTTCACAATTTTTGCTTTGGGGAAATGTTAAGAATGTTTGGATTTATTGTTGCAAATCTCATTTATGATTGTTGTGGTTGGAGTCTTTCCTCTATACATGGTATCCGAGCCTTGTTTATCCATTGGATCCATATGCGGACATTTGGCCATACCTGTGATGCACCCCAAACTGGTTGGTTCGGTGCGGGGGGGGGGGGGTTGTTGTGGTTTAGTTTTGTTAATGGGCCGGGAGTGCCCATTGGGCCTCCCCTGGCGCCCAGTGCCCAGCACCCAGCCGCCCTTCGTCACCTTCTCTTCTCTTCTTGTCCCTTCGATTCCCCTCTATGTTGCAACCTTATCCCCTAAACCCGCTTGGGGACCTCGTTGGGTTTCATCTTTTCTGCCTGTCCGACCCACACCACCTCCCTACCTAACCTTGATAACCCCACCTAAGTTTGCTCTTGTCTCTCTTCCCGCCACGCTTACCATGGCGCTTTTTGAGTACCTTGTCTGTCTTAGCGCCTGGTGTAGTCTTTCGTCTTTTCCGTGTCTTTTGTAGTCCCTTTTTGCCATAAGTTGTGACAAGATTGAGATCTGTGTGGTGTCAATTTTATGTATATAGTGACACACCCGTCATATGTTGATGGAAGGAGACCGCAGCATGCGTTTCATACTGCGTGTTATATGACTATTGATGAGTAATGATGAATTGATCTCTTCTCCATCATTATGTGAGCTCATTCCGTTTTGTACCCCCAGTGACCTGCAACGCTCTATCATGAAAAGGAGGCTCGATGTCGCTACTTTGGTATGTTTATCTTTTTTATATTGGAAATCTATGGGAGTCTTTCCTCTATACATGTGGGGGATTCCTTCAACTCAATCTCTAGGTTTTGAGTCAGAGTTTGAGTCTCTAACATGGTATCAGAGTTAGATTTCGATCCTGGAACCTGTGGGTTTTGGGCCCCTTTACTTTTTGATTGACTGGAAGCAATCAAGGTTGCTCTCTGTCAACATTGCCATTGAAACATGAATGTCGTTGCCGCAATCGACATGTAACGGGAGATAAAGGCAGAAAGCAAGGAAAAAAAGGAAAGCCAAATGAAGATAGATCACCAAGTACAAAGCTTTTGTCCTCCTATTGATGATCTTCAACAGTTACACGTCTGCTATACATGGAATGCTCTTCCCTTTAAAATTTTGATTTATGATCAACTGGACAATTTCTTTGAAAAATAAAGGAAATAACTAAACAAAGAAATGACTAAACTAATATTTGCTGACTTGATTAGAGGAAAAGGTAAGTCATCTTTGATGAAAACTCTCTCTTGAAAAATTATGTTACAACCTTTAGAACCACCATGCTTCCCTTTGTGACAAGTTACTTGCGTCCTTCCGTGCTAGGTAGAATCACCATTTACTGCCCATTCTGACATGCTTCATCAGAGAGGCCATCTTTTAAGGAACTCTGTCTTCAGTGCTCTGCTGGACCGCCACTTGATGTTCTTGTAATTGTCTTGGCTTTTGAAATAGCTGTCATCTTTGTATGTAGGGAAATCAGAAGGAACCTGCCATCCACTTGAAAAGTTGAGTTTGTAGTCTCTCGAGATATGTCTCCTAAACTTCACTTTACCATGTGGCATCATCCACATCAAGAATGGATGGAGAAATCAGACACTAACTAGTGGCTTTAGATTTTTGTATGCCTGGTGATTCTTCTATCATCTTGTTGCTTACTTTTGGAGCCATTGGCAGTGTCAATTGTCTCCATTAACTCCTTTGAAACAAGATTGTTAGTACTAACATGCTGATGGGGAAGGGTGACCACCTTTGTTTGCCTTGTTTGCCTTTTATGGATGCTATTTTTTTGGCTAGTCTTTAGCTCTCACATGTTGTTGAGCAGCTAATATTTCTCATTCTTCTGGTTGGATCCATCTTGACTCGTCTTTCTCATTGCCATTGTCATAATCATCATGAAGGCAGAAGGCCTCATCTTTGAAGTCCCACATTCCCCAACCTGTTCATGCCTAGACAAGAGTTTCACAGGCCAACATTCCTGGACTTTATGCTGCATCTAAGGGTTTCTTCTACCATTCATATCACAATCTCTTCTCCTTTGAGATGGGGGAATAACTAAAAAAAGAAAACAAAGAGATGGAGGTGGGGTGGGGGGGTCCTCTATCTTTGACTTCAATTGTTGCCATTGACAATTGGTTTTTGCTTGGCAGGGGTTATGGTTAAAAAAACTCTTTATGCTGCATGTACTAAGATGTGAGGCAAACAACACTCTTATCATCGTAGCTGATGGAGGCTCATAAGTCACTTATTCCTTTTTGTTGTGCAAACAATTTGTCAGAGTTTTCATTGTTGTGATAGTCTGGACAAAACATACCAAGGTTCCAATGCCATATTTGTTGAAAAGATAACTGGCAAGGTTTATCCCTAATATTTTGTCATCATCAGCTCGCACAAATGCTTGTCACTATTCTTGAAGAGGAAGACGAAAGATCCATAGATAGTAATAGGCGGGAATTAAACATTATTGTTTAATTCATGATCTTCAATCGTGCCACACGTCCATTATCCTTCCTTTTACAATTTTTAAGGTCCGAATTCGAATCTAGAACTTAGGCATTGAGTTGAGAGAATCCTCTAAGATAAAGGGGGAAGGTGCCCATTAATTATTCGATGTGGGGGACTAAATCTCAACACCCTCTGGCACCAAAACCAAATGGTTACAGTATAAGTTGTGCTATTGAACGCCATCCATTTCAGTTGTATTTCTCTCTCTCTCTCTCTAGCTTCCCTCTAGAGAGAGAAGCTCTGGGGTTAGAGGGGTTCAGGCGGTCCGGAGCCATGTTTCGCCACTGCTTGTCTGAGTTAGGCTCAGGTGGGGGGCCTCGTAGTCCGGGGGCTCGGGCCGCCGGTTACTCTCCAACTTGTTTTAACTGTGGCAGTCGGGGTCACATCAGACGAGTGGTCCTCAAGGTGGGAGGTTTGTAGGCACCGGTGGAGTTGGGAGACACGGCTCATATGCGGATGCAGTCAGGTCCCCCCCTCCGGGGTTGAGGCAAGTGAGCAGAGGATGGATGGATGCTGGGGAGCTCTCGCCGGAGGTCTTGCAGGGCAGACGGGCGTTGCTGTGGAGATGTTTATGTGTCTCCATGCTCGAAGGTCAGGCGGAGGCTTACGAAGTCTAGGGACGTCTGAAGGAGGTGTCGGGTAGTAGATGGGACGTATTGAGGATCACCTCCTCCACTTTCCTGGCTGTGGGGAAGGAAGAGATCGTGGTGGCCAAGATGGTGGCGGCGGGTTGTCTAACCCACTTGTGAGAAGGTGTTGCGTCGTCTTTGAGGGGGTCTCGATGCATCTGTGTGACGACAGTGGCCTGGCCTTTCTGGCCAGGGGTTTTGGACAGGTGGAGGCCAACATGTTGGGCTTCTCCCCCATGAGCTCCCGGACGTCCGTCGTGGCCGTTGTTTTGGTGGGAAGCCTTGCAGATATCTCGACTGTCCTTTCTGTGGTCCTCGACGGCGTTCCGGTCGTCATCCGACTGGGGTTGCTGGAGCAAGAGGCGGCGGCACCGGCGGTGCTGGCGGCCCTGTTAGGGCAACATGACCTTGGGCTAGAGGAAGGAGACAGCCGATTTGGGCAGGAGGTGGCCGCCCTGCACTTGCTCCCAGTCGGGCCGTGTTGATGTGGACCAGGGCGTCCTTTTCTCTTGGGTGGGTAATGGTTCGGTTGGTGCGGTGGATCGGGTAGGCGGGTTGGGTCGAGAGACCCGTGACTTACCCACCTCTTCGATTCGTAATGGGCCCCAGGGACCCATTAAGGGTCGTCTTCCCCGCACGTTTCCACCGGAGGAGAGGCAACAACAGCAGAGCCTGACGGTTGTCGACCGCCTGATCATCATCGCCGCTTCCTCGTCAACGGCCGTTCATCCTCGTTTAGATCGGGAGGGGAGCTCCCTAGGTCGGCCTTCTCAAGGGGGACAGGGGAGGCTCCCGGACGTGGGCAACGATAAGGGCAAGGAGGTCATTGTGGACGTCTCATCGGAGAGAGGGGTAGGGGGTTACTGGCCTCTGCTGAACCCTGTCTTCTCCTAATCCGACGTTCTTCAATTAGGACCCACTGGAAGCCACTGCTGCGCGTCGCATCTCTGCTACCAGCTAGTCCCCCGTGTCTTCTTCAGAGGCACCGGCGGCAGTGTCTTCAGACGGTGGAGGTAACTGGGAGTCAGTGGATTTGGAGCTGGCCATTAGGGATGCTCTTGAAGACCCTCTCCAGGGAGGTGTGTCTCAGGAGTGTATATTGGAAGATCCGTCTGATGTAGTATCTGTCCTGCTAGCTTTACCAGGAGGCCGATGGTCCTGATCATAGATGATGGGGAGCAGAAGAGGAAGTACCACATGACCGGGGAGGAGGTGAGGGAGATGATGACGGCTGCTCAAAAAATGATGGAGGACTAGGTGAGGGAGATGGCCGATCAAGTGGGTATTTCATTTGAAGTTGGGGCAGAAAAGGATGTGAGAGGGGAATGTACCAACATCTGTAAGAGGTGGTGTGTAGCTATATTGCAGGAGGAACGGGTCCACTAGAGAGGGGCAAGGGAGGAGGTAGGGGAAGGTGAGGGGAGGGAAACCATTGTGCCTCTATGAGGATTGTTTCTTGGAATGTGAGAGGGTTAGGGGGGGTGGAGAAGAGAAAGGTGGTCAAGGAGCTGGTGAGGAGATGCAAGATTGATATTCTTTGTATTCAAGAAACCAAAAATGAGAGAGATGGGAAGATTCTTACGAGGGAGCTAGGAGGTGTTAGACTCATGAAGGGAGTTGTATCTCCGGTAGAGGGCAGGTCAGAGGGCATCGTGATCCTATGGAACCCCTATGAGGTTGAGGAGGTGGTGGCAGGCAGACATATTAATAGGTGGGCCATTTCCTTTCATTTCATTTTTGTTCTGTGACAGACGGCTTCTCATGGGACTTCACGGGGGTGTCTGGGCCTCGGGGGAGAGAGGAGAAGCGCATTGTTTGGGAGGAGTTGAGCACCTTACACCTTTCTTTGGGTAGGCCATGGTGTGTTGGAGGGGATTTTAATATTGTGGTGGTTCAGTGGGAGAGATCAGGGGATAATGTTTTTACGAGGGACATGGAGACTTTGTAGCTTTCATTGAGAAGGCGGCTCTGGTGGACATTGGCATGGTGCATAGTCGCTTTACTTGGTCCAATATGCGAGCTGATACTTCTTGTTCGAGGTTTGATAGATTCTTGATCTCTGTTGATTGGGAGGATCATTTTCCTCATGCTCAGGTGTTTCCTTTGGCTAGGTCTGTGTTAGACCATAAGCTAATTCTTCTGAAGATCAGTCGTCTGCAGGTCAGGAGGCTTACATTCAAGTTGGAGAAGTATTGGTTTAGAGAGGCAAATTTTATTTGGATATTGTGAGGGGAACTTGGAGGTCACAGGGTATCGGCAACTCTGCTATGGCTTCTCTTGTGTCCAAATTGAGACATACAACTCATGTTCTCAAGACCTGGGGGGCAGGTAAAACCGTCTTGAGAAAGGTAGCTAAAGATAAAATTCTTCAGTAGATCGAGGGCCTTGATAGCTTGGAGGAGGCAGGGCTGATGGACATAGAGGATAGGAGGCTGAGAGACACCTTCAGATGTCAGTTTGATGAGATACTAGCTAGGGAGGAGATTTATTGGAGGCAGAGATCGAGAGACACATGGAGCAAAGAGGGGGATAGGAATACTGCATACTTTCAGTGCATAGCTTCTGGGAGAAGGAGAGTGAATACCATTACCTCCGTCAGGGTGGGTGAACTCTCCATCTCTTCAAACGAGCAGATCAGAGGTTTGGCTAGGGATTACTACTCCAGGTTGTTTTCAAAGGAGGGCCACTTCAGACTGAGGGTTGCTGATGAACTTATGCGTAGGCTATCCCAGGTTGAGAGAGAGGACATTTTGCGGAGTTTCTCGGAGGAGGAGGTCCAACAGGCAGTCTTTCTCTTGCACGGGATAGAGCTCCGAGTCCGGATGGTTTCTCTATGGCCTTCTTCCAACAATGTAGGGATGTTGTCAAAGACGATCTCCTGGCAGGGGTCAAGGAGTTTCATGAGGGGAGGGCACATTTGAGGGGTATCAATAAAACCTTCATTGTTCTCATCCCCAAGAAATAAGGGGCCTAGGACTTCTGTGACTTTAGACCTATTAGCTTGTTGAATGAGACTTACAAGATCATCACCAAATTATTGGCAGGTAGACTGGAGAGAATTATGGATGGGATGGTCAGTTGCTTTCAGGGATCCTTTATCAGAGGACGATATATACATGACAATTTTTTGGTGGCCCATGAGTGTTTATATGCCATGAATCACAAAGAGAGAGAAGGGTGACCTTGAAATTGGATTTTGAAAAGACCTATGATAGGGTCAACTGGTCTTGCCTGTTTGATGTTCTGGAGAAGATGGGCTTTGGGCTCTAATGGATTGACTAGATCAGGTCTTATATCTCTTCTGCCTCTTTTGCAGTTCTGGTGAACGGGAAGCCGACTTCCTTCTTTCACAGTGGTAGGGGGCTTAGGTATGGTGACCCATGTCTCCTCTTCTGTTCGTGCTGGTGGCTAATGTTCTTAGTAGAGTTTGATAGAGAGCAGAGTCTATAGGTTTGATCAGGGGCTTCCATGTAGGGAGAGGTGGTGTCTCGGTCACCCATTTGCAGTATGTTGATGACACCGTCTTATTCCTGATAGAGGATGAGAGGCAGATATATGTGATGAGAATTTTGCTAGAGCTGTTAGAGGAGACTATTGGCTTGAAGGTTAACTTCAATGAGGTCGGGTTTGATAACTGAATAAGACTGGTTAGGATGCCTTATTATTCGAGTTAACCGGCTTCGGGCCACGGGTTGAATAGAGCATGGTTGAGACGGCGGATGGGCGCGAACGGCGGGCATACTATCTCCGGGTGACGTGTGCGCTCGCAACTAACCGATTATCAAACCGGGCCTAAGAGTTTAGTTGCTGGAGTTAATTTGGAGGCTAGGCCAATTCACAGGATTGTTCGCATTTTGGGTTGTCAGATAGGGGACTTCCCTATCTCTTACTTGGGTCTTCCTCTCACTTCAAGGGTCCTTCGGTGTGTTGATTGGCTCCCTGCTATCCAGCGGTATGAGGCTAGACTGAGTGTCTAGAAGGCGAGGTTGTTATCTTATGGGGGCAGATTAGTCCTTTGCAGATCGATTTTGGATAGTCTACCTATTTACTATTTCTCTGTGTTCTGCATCTCCAAGACTGTGCTGAAAAAAATTGAAGTCATTCGTGGGAGATTCTTCTTGCATGGGAGTGGTGGGAGGTGTAGGGGATGGCACGACATTCGGTGGGGGAGGGTGGTTGCTACCAAGGAACAAGGGGGAGTTAGGATCAAGAATGTGAGTGACTTCAATTTAGCACTCTTAAGTAAGTGGCTATGGAGGTTGGGAGCAGATGATGAAGGTCTTTGGACTCAGCTCATTAGGCAGAGGTACTTCGGTGGGAGGAGAGTGTGGGACTTGGAAGTTCCGGCCTTAACCCTCATGTCTCCTATTTGGCGTGACATTTTCTCTTGCAAGGACATCATCGCCTTCGGTATTCGGGTCCGTCTAGGAAAAGGCAACTGCTGTCTTTTCTGGAAGGACAGATGGTGCGACGACTTCACTTTGGAGTCTTTCTTTCCTAGTCTCTTTGCCATCACAGTTGACCCTTCGGGGCCGGTGGATTGGGCTTTTGATCCCCACCTTTCTGGGGGCACCTAGGCACCGATCTTCAGAGGGGACCTCAGGTGTGCGGAGATGGAGCAGCTCCAGGATCTCCTCATTACCCTCCTTGACTTTGCCCCTCTCCCCTTCAGGGAGGATGCGTGGATCTGGAGGTGGGATAGGGAGGGGATATTTACAATCAAGTCTGCCTACTCCATCTCTGACGGCGGGGTGAGGCACATGCTTGCTCCTCACATTTGGAGACCGAAGAGTCCGTTGAAGGTGAAGCTGTTGATCTGGAGGATTTTCCACGGAAGGCTTCCCACCTTGAGATAGGCTCCTTTCCTTTCTGTCGGGCATCCAGTCTACTTGTGCTCTGTGTGGACAGGAGGACGAGTCTGTGAATCACTTATTTGTTGGCCCCCCTTACTCGCAAGCTTTGTGGGAGGGCGTGGCTACGAGAGCTCGGTGTGTTCTTGGCTGGCATACTGTGGTGCAGCCCTTCATCATCTCATGGGGTACAAACTGGCCCTGCAAAGGGGATCGGATGGTTTGGTGGCTCATTTTGCATGCCACTCTTTGGTCCCTTTGGTGTGAAAAGAACAATAGGATCTTCAGGAGGGAGGCTAGAGTGGAGGATTCTCTGATTTCTTTCATTTGTACTAAAGTGAGGGAATGGGTGGAATTGTTTTGTAATGTGAATGCCCTCAGCTCACCTCTTTTGCTTTTGTTGGGAGGGTAGACCGCCCCCACATCGCCTTGGTGTGATTTTTTGTATAGGGTCTCTTTTTGGGAGCTTACTGACTATACTTGTACATCTTCCTTTTCATTTAATACATATAATGGTACTACCCACTTAAAAAAAAGTGGTGGTATTGAATGGGTGGGATGACTCAATGAGTAAGCTCATCTCTGATACTATGTTAAAGGTTCAAATTCTTACCCAAAACCTAGGTGAAAAATCTAGGTATTTGAGTTGATGGAATCCTCCACATATATAGGTTGAAGGTGTCTACAGATATCCAATATATAGGTTGAAGGTGTCTACGGATATCTAATACGGAATTAAACCTCCTTGCACCAAACTCGACTGGTTACAGAATGAGTGGCACAATTGAACGGGTAGAGTGCAGTATGTTTGAACAGAGGATCCAATAGGTAAACTTGGCTTTGACACCATGTTCAAGCCCTTAATTCAAATCCAAAACATATGCATTGAGTTGAGGGAATCCTTTGTAGATAAAGAGAGAAGACGTCCATAGATTATCTTATGCGAGACTAAATCTCAACCCCCCACCCCCAAACCGAATTGTTATGTTATAAACTTGAATGGTTATGGTTTAAGTTGCAATATTAAATAGGTGGGGCAGCCTAATGGATTAGTCCAGCTCTTATACCATGTTAAACACCCGAACTCAAACCCAAAATCTAGACATTGAGTTGAGAGATTTCTCTACAAGTAAAGAGGGAGGATGCTTATAGATTATCCAATATGGGACTAAACGACAACACCCCTCTTGGCACCGAACCCGAATGGTTGTGGTATTTAAACCCAAATAGTTGTGATATAAGTGATGTTATTGAATGGATGGGGGTGTTGCACCCGTAATTTTCTCGAAATATTTTGAGAATTTCATTCCAAAACAACCGACAAAGAAATACGGCGTAGCGCCGATGTCGTCGGACCGCAGAGTACCTCCGTGATTTAGGGTCTATCGACCCGATCATATAATCACAAACGGCGTCGCAGCAAAGAAAATCAGGAAGAAAAACATGCATGCAAATCTGTCAAAGTAGCTGAGCAAGTGTATCACACGGCACGGACGGACGCAGAGATTCCTCTCCAAACAAGTGACGCACAACCAAACAACAAACAAGACGATCCGCCGCCTCCGCACGAGCCTTCACCAACGTATGGCTGCCACGCGGCGAGGAGTGGATCTCGGGAGCACTAAATGCTGCACGGTGACTTCTCCTCAACCCAGGGCGACAAAAACAAGGGAAAACCCCGCGAAGAGGGGCCAAAAGGGGCGCAGTGGGGTCATTTGACCCCGCTGGTCCGTGCGGGGTCGGCTGACCCCGTTGGACCCCAGCGGGGTCAGTTGACCCCGCTGGGTCTGCCAGCGGGGTCAATTGACCCCCCCTCGGGCCCGCGCTTCAAAAAAAAGGAGAAAAAGAAAAAGGAGGAGAGAAAAAAAAGATTTTTGCCACCTCATCTTGACAAAAAAAGCGATTTTTGAACCCCACCCTGTCAGAATTTGGGCAAAACTCCACATTTCTGTCAACCTGGGTCCTCCCGCCTTCTATAAATAGACCCCCAAGGGTCCGAACTAAAAAGAGGAGAGAAAAAGGAGAAGCTACGAAGCACCAAGCAACCAGCGCAAGGACTTTGTTTGTTTGTCTTGGCCTGTGAGAGGTAAGTCCCCCGGTCTTGGGTATATTCCCCTAAGGGGTAATTTTGTAATTATGCCCCTCAGTGGGCCGTGTTTGTAAGTTTCTACGTCCTGCGGTGACCGAATTATGTGGTTCTGCCCCTATGACGGGGGAATTACAAAAAATGTCCTCCTCGGGATCGCGAGAAACAAAAGGCCTGTCATTTGCAGCTCTACCCTGCAATCATAGTTGTCAAGGCGATAAGGCGACCCAAGGCGTTCACGGGGTCCCTAAGCGCTTAGGCGACAAGGCGTCTGCTTAGGCGTCGCCTAGGCGACACTTCGGCCACTAATTAAAAAATCTAAAATATATATCATTCAATATATAAATCAAGAATAAAAAATGTGAAAAATATAAAAAAATAAATTTCATGAAGAAATTGCTGTAATTAAATTATGTGACAATTATAGAAAATTAAATTGTATCAAAAAATTACAAAAATTTTAGAAGGAAATGCAATAGATACAAAAGTAAATGTAAAAAATTCAGAAAAATTTCAAAAGAATATAATAACATCAAGAAAATTATAAAAATATCAAGTAAAAGTAAAAGAGTTAAACGTACATAACCGGGTTGGATCCGGTTCGGACCGGTCACGGTTGGCCTGCCTAGGGGCCTGTCTTGGCGTCTAGGCGCCCACCTTGGCGACTGCCTAGCTCGCCTTTTCTAGTGTCAACAAGGCGTTGCACCGCCTAGCCCTTTCAAGAGCGCCTGGCGCCTAGGCGTCCGTCTTGACAACTATGCCTGCAATTTCTTGTAATAGGAGTTACGCCCCTACTTTCCGCTTTAGTGCGGACATCTTTGTAATGTATAGTCGACAACTCGCCGACAACTTTGCACCCACTGGGGCCATAAATATATCTGGTGTATTCCGCAAGTCTTCTTTGTACAAACTGGGGAAAAATTATAAGAAAACCCCCTCGATTCTTGGGAATTATAGATATACCCCTCCTCTGGTCAAGTTGACACATGTGAGCCTTCTATGAAGTCCCATGTCACCTTTTCGGTCCGGAGACACTGGTGGCCCCGTCCGACACTTAGGCACCACCTAGAACCTAAGTCTATATAGGGCGTGGTAAAATTACTAAAATACCCCTGTGACCTAGTTGTGGCCTAGTCACCCCTAAAACTCTCCACAAATAGCCCTAGCGCCTTGGAAAGTTTGTGATCCTATTCTACTGTCATTCCAACTCAAAAATTTTCAGGAATATCCCTGGCCTGGTAAAATTACCAAATACCCTTTGGAAGGTAAAATTACCGAAATACCCTCAGGGTCCAGGAAACCTCCCGCCACTTAAAAATGCCTATGGCTTTTTACAAAATTGCATTTATGCCCTTAAAATCCTAGGGTTTTGCTTGAACTCAAGAGGCCTTCGATAAAACCCTATCTAGTTAGTGTGTTGGTGATAAACGAGTGGTCATCGAGCATCACCTGAGTGAGTCTGCCCTCCACATCCGAACCCATGGGAGACTTTGGGATTTCTTTGACAGTCAAACAAAGGTGTTCGGACGTTAGGCCGATGTAAATCAACACTGATGGCGGTCAGTGGGGAGAGGTCTAACACTCGAACCCAAATCGTCTGATACAATGCGCACCCATGGAATGAACCTCCATGTATAGGGGGGGGGGATGTTTCTTTTCAAAAAGAACAACAATCTATTTTATATTTTCATATAAAATTCCGTGGCCAACAGGGAACTCAACAGTTAAGCCTAGCTTCAATATCATGTTAAAGGCCCGAACTCGAATCCAAAACCTAGGCATTGAGTAAGAAAATCCTTTACACATAAATAGAGAAGGCGCTCATAGATTATCCAATGTGAGAGTAAACCTCAACAATAATAATACAAGAAGATTTCCCTTAAAAAACAAAGGAAGCCACTAAATAGAGAAGGCGGTCATAGTTATGTTATAAACTTGAATGGTTATGGTTTAAGTTGCAATATTAAGTAGGTGGGGCAGCCCAATGGATTAGTCCAGCTCTCATCCCATGTTAAACACCCGAGCTCAAACCCAAAATCTAAATATTGAGTTGAGAGATTTCTCTACAAGTAAAGAGGGAGGATGTTTATAGATTATCCAATATGGGACTAAACGACAACACCCCTCTTGGCACCGAACCCGAATGGTTGTGGTATTTAAACCCAAATAGTTGTATATAAGTGGTGTTATTGAATGGATGGGGGAGCCCAACAGTTAAGCCTAGCTTTAATACCATGTTAAAGGTCCGAACTCGAACCCAAAATCTAGGCATTGAGTTGAGAAAATCCTATACACATAAATAGAGAAGGCGCTCATAGATTATCCAATGTGAGAGTAAACCTCAACAATAATAATACAAGAGATTTCCCTTAAAAAACAAAGGAAGCCACTAAATAAAGGACACTACTAGTTAAGACTTACCAGCCCCACAGTAATTACAATTAAAAATAAAAAGTCAAAACGTCCAATTCTTAATGAGAATGGTAGTCTCATTATGCCAACTAATTTTTTGGGAATCAGACCAGTGGAGATCTTGGTTGGCATGAGGACTTCTGTTCAGATTAGACGTCTTGTGTTCTTGTATCCACCTAGGGTCTTCCAACTCTGCATCTTGTAGGTGGATCACATGGCTTGAGAAGTGCCCAATTTCCGAGGACTTTGTGCTTACCTCATTTGGCAGAGGTCAATGAGCTTTAGAAGCTTGCCCTATTCCTAGTACCATAGTGCCCAAGAAGAAAATAGGCCAGGTCCAGCCATTCCTTGGTCTGGATCACCCCTCTTTTTGCATTCAGATGGAAATAAAAATATATAAAAATAAAAAAATAGAAAAAAGCATGCATTGAAAACTGCAAATGTCCAAGATCAGTTCTCTATTTCATTGTTTCTCTCTCTTCTCCGTCACAATGAATTATGTCACTGCAAATGATTTAGATAAGTTGTCCACGGCAAAGTAATCGAATTCCTTTCAAGTTTCAATGCTCATTGCTCATTGGGCGCACATAGGGCTGAAAGCAGGTCAGAAACAGAAACGGAAATGACACCTTTTGCTTCCATTTTCTATAAGAATTATCAGAGACGGAAATGGAAATGGAGGTCCAAATCCATTTCTGCTTTTAAATCGGAAACGGAAATGGAAGTTTCCAGTTCCATCATCTCTATACCAATAAATAGTTATAGATCATTACTTTCATCCATTTTTAAATTCAAATGAACTTTTTTTTGAAAATTAAAATTATAAGCTTACAAGAACACAGATTATATAAATTCTTAGGATCTATTTTTCCACAATATAAAATTTTAACCTTTGAATTAAAAATATTCTAGGTTGCCTCTCTTCATAACCATTGGATGTGGGATAAGTTCCATTCAATGTTTTAAAACTCATCCATTTACTAGTAATATATGTAAATATATTACACACAACTTATATAAGTGTATACTCACACACACACACACACACATATATATATTCATATTGGTATCGGAAACAAAAATGGAAAATCAGATGGGGAAATAGCTTTTTCCGCTTCCAACTCCAATAATTGTTACTTCTCAAAAACTCCTATAATTGTTGGGGTTCCTATGTCCATTCCCTATAATTTATTGGGTGCTTCCTATCGGACTTTTGTATCCATTATATAAATTGGAAACGGACTGAATAATCGGAAATCAGGTATCCACTTTCATCCCTAGGTGCAAATGAGCCGAGTAGCATCTTGCTCGAGCTTGGCTTAGTCACTCAAAACTGAGCTCGAACTCGACTGGAGCTCATTCAAGTACTCAAGATTGTTCGAGCTCGGCTCAATTGAATACCCGCGAGCTTGAGCCCAGTTCTTCACTTAATGAGCTTAGCAAGCCGAAAGCTCATGGGCCACAAGCTTTTGAATTTATATTGGACATCCGAATTACAAACCCAGCTGAAAATGGTCCAAACCATTCTAACATAATCCGGCCCATCTGGTAACTTAGAACAGTTCATTGGGCGGGACAGCTGCACTTTTAATGAAGCCACCTCTTGCAGCTTTTAAAATTCCTGATATGGCACAGGTAACTTTGCACTGTCCACTGGGTAGGGCAGCTGCCTTTAAATGAAGCTCCCCTCTTGCATCTTTTAAAACTCCTGATATGGGACTAACTTGTAGTACCATTTTCAGAACTTATGGTTGTACACAGCAAAGGACCTAGCAGTTAAAAATATATATAAAATTAATATATGTATCCTTATATATGAAAAATTATATTTATAATTTTAACTAGCTAAAAATATTAAATGAGCTTGTTCACGAGTTTACACAAGCTGAGTAGATCTATATTCATACTCAGCTCGTTTATAAATCGAGCTTAAAATTTTGTTTGAACTTGACTTGTTTAACTTAATAATCAAGCTGAAATCGAGTAGTAGTTGAGTCGATCTCGAGCTACTCCTCGAGTGTACCGGTTCATTTGCAGCCCTAATATTGGAAATTATCTGACTACAGTCAAGAGTTGTGTGACTTGAAGGGAACCCGATTGCTCACACAAATATCCTGTTCTAGATCAGTTGTGGTTAGTGAGATTGTTCTTTGCACCCTGCAAGAGAAGAGTAGAGAAGAGCCGAAGAAGAGGTTAGAGAATGAGAGAAAGAGAGGGCATTAGAGAGTGAGAGATGGAAAGGAGGTTAAAGAGTGAAAGGGTTAAGGATGATGGTGAGAATAGCCAAATGGGGGATATTTGTAGCTCCCAAAGCCATCTCCAACCCCAACTAGCCATTGGAGGCCAGCTAGCAACGGCCAGCCTTGGTCTCTTGAGGCTAGTTGGGGTCGACAGGGGGCCAATATGGGCCAATCCCATTAATTCGGCCCCAGTTTGGCTGATCTCTCTTAAGAATCGGGTTTGGCGGATCGGGATGGTCTCCCAAGGCCAATCCAATCTCACTCACTTCCACGATGTAGACAAAAATTTGGTTGTTCAGCAAACTTGGGAATGTGTATGATGCCTAGAGTAACAACATTACTGAACCTAATCAATTTCAGTCCAACAATAGTTGTTTTATGATGAACCAGGGATCAGTTATTGTCAAACATCAATGATCTGCTCCCTTCTGCTTTTGTTTCTCGTAGAAGCAGCAGCAATTGTGCTTTTCCTGTCGTAAAAAGAAATGATCTGCTTTTGTCTCTTGTAAAAGTTGTAAGAAAAGATAAGAGTCTCACATCATAAATATAGCAAGTTTGCATGATGTATTCCACATGTTAATGAAAATTCTGCCTGTTCAGTATGAAGATAAAGTTTTACCCGTTAGCACTGTTTCTTAGTTCCTTCTTCAAAGAGAAACAAAGTCTTTAATTCATCTCAATGATACTGCATCGGATCAATGCTATGAATAACAATGTCTAATCTATCAAATTGACTCATTGTTGAATATTGAATATTATAACATAGGAGGACCTTTTATCTATACCAAGTAGAATTGGGATTTCTAATCCGATAGAATCCTGAACTTATCATCATTCTCCACTCTTTTCTATAAATTGCCCTCTTATACAACATCTTTCCTTAGACTTATACAATTAATAGAGAATGGTGGATGTAAGAATCCACATAAGTGATCACGTCCTTCAAGTCACATGTTGCTTTCTACCATATCATTTCAAACAAAATTTTACCATAGGATTCCTCTAATTTTGAAGCATGATGGATTTGATTCTTGGCTTAATTGATACGCTTCAATACATACTCTTTTATAATCCATTTTCCCTTTTATTTATCGATAGAAAGTCTTTATCCTAAGAAATCTCAGCCTTTTATTTTACTGATCAGAAATAGTAATATCTGCCATTTTTTGGTAGAAACATACTTGCCATAAATGATAAGCTTAACTGGTCTTCATTCTAGTGCCTACTCTGCATATTACCATGGAGGACTAAGAGGAGGTTACTTCCTTCATGCACATTTATTCTTTGTCTTCATATTAATTAAGCCTTTTAATTGTCCTCTTTGCAATTTGATCCTTTTTTTGGAAAGTGGCCATAAAGACCACCATTCAGTAAACCATTGAAAAGGAAAGTTATATGTGAGAAAAAGCTGAAAGAAGAAACACCCCTACCAAGTCAGGAGCGGAGAGGGACACAGCGGAGGTGGTTTAAACTGGAGAACAAAATAAATAAAATGCAGCAAGCAAGCATTTTGTTTTCATATATTCCCATTTTGGGGAAATATATTCATGCTATTATTTACTCTATCTGATTCCCAGTGGTGCATCATGTCATATAGGACTATGAAAACATCCAAAAAGCAAGAGAATCAGGAAAAAGCGAGTGGGATCATTATGGAAGTCTTGCAAAGCTTTTATTCAAGATATTTGGGTCACTTTTTGTAGCAGTGTTGATAAGCCATAAAGCCTCAGCTGTTTATGCTACCTTATGGAAGTGTTCAAAGATTTTCCAAGTTCGGCAGCAACAGCAACCACAAAAGGCACAAGGCGCCAAGTGTGGATTGTGGAGAAAGAAGCTTCTACTTGTAGGGGTAACTGCTGGGGTTTTTATGTCGTTGTGGATCTACTGGATAATGAGTGCAAATACTATGTCAAGAAATAAGGAAAACCTTACTAGCATGTGTGATGAGAGAGCTCGTATGCTGCAAGATCAGTTTAATGTGAGCATGAACCACGTACATGCACTTGCTATTCTAGTGTCAACTTTCCATCATGGAAAACAACCGTCTGCCATTGATCAGGTTCTTTTTCAGAAACTGCTATTTATCTTATCTTTTATTTCCTTGCTCTATCTCTTGTATGTCATTTGGGTTTGGTCCATCAGTGTGTGGCATTATAGCCTTCAATTGCCAAAAGCTTTTGAGTATGTCCCTATATTAATTTTCTGAATGTTATATTATTTTCCTCTTGAGAAATTACAAATAAGAATTTTATTTTAGAGGCATGATTCATGTTTTCATTTGACTGTAATTCATGTATCAGATATGCAACAATATAGTGAGAAATAACTACAACTGATGAGATCTAATTTAATTTCACGTGATTGTGGCAGAAAACATTTGCAGAATATACAGCAAGGACAGCGTTTGAAAGGCCACTGACAAGTGGTGTTGCCTATGCATTGAAAGTATTGCACTCTGAAAGAGATCAGTTTGAGAAACAACATGGATGGACAATAAAGAAGATGGAGACAGAGGACCAATCTCCTGTGCAGGATGAGTACATGCCTGAGAAACTTGACCCATCACCTATTCAGGACGAATATGCACCTGTTATATTCTCACAGGAAACAGTTTCCCACATTGTCTCGATTGATATGATGTCTGGAAAGGTGAATTATTGCTTTTCTTTGAGGATTATTTGTTTATATTTTCATTCACATGCTCTATAACATTGTTGCAGGACTTCTAAGCACCAACACAAGAGTTTGCATCAAGTCCAAATCTATCATCTGAATGTATGGTAGATTGGGAGAATCTGTATGAAATCGGACTTAGATTTAAGAGTGCATATGAAACTCAGTCCACACTGCCATTCGAAGTTTTCATCACCACAAAATTCAGCATGAATATTCTGTCAGAGTATTTTGCAGTTTTGGCAACTATTTCTTTTGATGTTGTAGAATTTAAAGCTTTAGCTTTTGGTCAACTTTTGCTACAAAACTCTTCACTTTTCCTTGAAAAAATTGTATACCAGCCTTCAATGTGCACACACTTACAATTTTTTTTTAATATAAAGAAAGCACCAGGTAAATTTATTGTTCAATTGTCTACCCAATATATAAATAATATATATGTTTATTCTTTTTGGTAATCTTTTGTTTTGGGGTTGGGGTGTTGGAGGCAGAGTGAGAACAAAGTGACAGTTACCCTCTGTCCATCTTTGCGGAAATTTCCCAGGTTAATAGGATTGTTCCTGATGGCTGGGTTGCAGTGACTAGGGTGTATACACCCCAGAAGCTCCTCTAAATTGGTAACATGGAAGCTCAGTGCCGTAATGGAGACAAGATGGCAGAGGGGAAGCAGATCTATTTTCCTTTTAGAATTTAACTTTACTGTGGGAGTGGGAGTGGGAGTGCTTGTGGTGCGGGTTGATGGCAAAATGAGCAAAGCCTAGTTTCATGTTGATGACAGTGCGGGATAATATCATGGGCAACATAGCCATCTGTTTTCAAGTTTATAGCCTTAGTGGCACTTGAGTAGCTTTATTAGGTGCTTATCTGAGATTCTGAGGTGCTATACACTTGTATGTCCTTGTGCTTTTCATCTGTTATTATTCTGTTACCAATGATATCTGTTATTATTCTGTGGGAGGACCATGGTGCTCCTTTTGGGATGATTTCTCATGTGCCCCTCTAAAAATTCAATCTATAGCTGCATATTTCTAAAATGTGTTTGTATGACCATAGAAAGTCCAAGAGCTTCCTAAAATAATTTAGTCGCCTTGGCACAAGTTCCATTATTCTCTGTGACTAAAGTTTGCAGATAGCAAAGCATAGTGGGTCCATTTGTACATATGTCAACCACTGTATCTTGTCGGATTGAATGATGGTATTGCTCTTTTGCATATAATTAATGTACATTTTTCTTGTCTGTCTTTCACATCTTTTGTCCTGAGGATGTAGCTATTACATTTAAGCTGCGTAGTTCTACACTGGATGAACCTACCAGATTGTGGGGTGCTTGGGACAAAACATGTGTGTTTATGAGTTATTGTGAACGTCATGTGTGACTAACAAAGATATATGAAGTATATTATATATGTAAGTTTACCTATTGAAGTATGGAAAGGCCTAGACGATATTGGTATTCAATGGCTAACTAAATTTTTTAATAAAATTTTAAAGGAACGGAGAATGCCAGAAGTTTGGAGAAAAAATGTTGTAGTTCCTTTCTATAAAAACAAAGGAGATATTCAAAGTTGTAGCAATTATCGTGGAATTAAGCTTATGAGTCGTACTATGAAACTTTGGGAAAGAGTAATTGAAAAACGCCTCCGATGTATGACTACTGTATCGGAAAATCAGTTTGGTTTTATGCCAAATAGATCTACTACAGAAGCTATTTTCTTACTACGACAGCTAATGGAGAAGTATAGAGAGATGAGAAAAGATTTGTATATAGTTTTTCTTGATTTAGAGAAGGCGTACGATCGAGTACCGAGAGAATTGATTTGGTGGACATTAAGAAAGAAAGGAATCTCTCAAGGATATGTTGATTTGATCAAGGATATGTACGACGGCGCTATTACTAGTGTTCGAACTATTGCTGGGGAGACTGGTGAATTTCCCGTTTCTATAGGTTTGCATCAAGGTTCTGCACTAAGTCCGTATCTCTTTGCCTTAGTTATGGATGAAGTAACTAAACAATTGCATGAGGATATCCCTTGGTGTATGCTTTTTGCAGATGATATTGTTTTAATTGATGAGAGTATTGATGCTCTAAATGCTAAGTTAGAGCGTTGGAGACTTGCCTTGGAGTCTAAAGGTTTTAAAATTAGTAGGAGTAAGTCAGAGTTTATGCACTGTAATTTTAGTAATGGGAGAGTGGTTCAAGAAGACATGGTTCTAATTGATGGACATAACATTCAGAAGAGTAGTAGCTTTCGTTACTTAGGGTCTATCATACAAGAGAATGGGGAGATTTATGATGACGTTACACATAGGATTAAGGCAGACTGGTTAAGATGGAGAAGTGCATCATGTGTCATTTGTGATCGTCGTATGCCTGTGAAATTCAAAGGGAGGTTTTATAGAACGGCTGTGAGACCTGCTTTGTTATATGGTACCGAGTGTTGGGCAGTACGAAAGGAACACATCCACAAAATGTGTGTAGCAGAGATGAGGATGTTGAGATGGATGTGTGGCAAGATTAAGAAAGACAAGATTAAGAATGAGTGTATCCGTAAGGACTTAGGGATAGCTCCAATTGATAGTAAAATGAGAGAAAATAGACTCAGGTGGTTTGGACATGTGTGTCGTCGCCCTAACTCAGCGTCGGTTAAAAGATGTGACCAAATCTTAGTGGATGCTAGTAAAAGAGCTCGGGGAAGGCCTAAAATGAGATGGTGCGATGTTATTAGGAAGGACATTAGTTTCTTGGGTTTAAATACGAATATTGCACTTGATAGAAATCTTTGGCGGAACAAGATTCATGTAGCCGACCCCAATTAATTGGGACAAGGCTCTGATGATGATGATGATGATAATTATATATGTAAGTTTATTGCAAATTGGAACATGGGACAAGACTTATCTCTATACTACTAGTTATTAATTGAACCATTGGCCCAGAACTGAAGGTAATGGTGGAGAGGCCCATAACTAATATAGGCATAGAGTGGCTCATGAATGTGGTGTGAAACAACAGCCCCCTTGCACGAACCTGGGCGGAGTCATGGTAAATGACACTCTTTGAAACTGCAATGGCCAAATGAGGGGGAATCCAGTGAATGAACCAGCTCTGTCACCATGTTACTGAACCGAACTGGCAAACAAAACTTGAGTGACTGGTGCAGAGGCTGAGAACTAATATAATTTAGTGGCTTATGAATACCCAGTGTGGGACTAAATGACATTTGGCAAGACTACTATTTGATAATGTTACATGTTTCTTGGTCGATTTATATCTCGGTATTCTTTCAGTTTAAAGGAATTACAGCTTTTGACACTTTACACAGGAGGATCGTGAGAATATCTTGCGAGCAAGAGCATCAGGAAAGGGGGTTTTGACCTCGCCTTTCAAGCTTTTGAAATCCAATCACCTAGGCGTAGTGCTGACGTTTGCTGTATACAATAGAGACCTTCCTTTAGATGCTACGCCTGAAGATCGCATTGAAGCTACAGTAGGGTAGGTTTCCCAACTTTGCATGCTTGCAGCTGTCTAGCTATTAGCTTAGTATATATATTCCTCTCAATTCCACAGTCAGTCTTGGTTAATGAAACAATATGAGGACTAATGCGAGAAGCTATGTTTTGGCAGGTATCTGGGTGCATCTTTTGATGTGCCATCTTTGGTGGAGAAGCTTCTTCACCAGCTTGCTAGCAAGCAAACGATTGTTGTTAATGTCTATGATACAACTAATAGTTCTGCTCCCATCAAGATGTATGGGCCTGATGTTAATGATAATGGCCTCTTGCATGTTAGTCCTTTGGACTTTGGAGATCCACTACGAAGGCATGAAATGCATTGCAGGTATCCATGGTGACTTTATAACATCATTGGCAGCAAACTACTTTCATCTCTGCAATGGCGTTTGGCATATGAGCTGGCATGTAGGAATTGCATAGCATCACTATTTTGTGACAGTAGATAACTACGTGGCCACATGAGATGCATTATTGATGCAGTATTTAGATATGAATACTACAGAAACTCCATGCGATTAATGGACAGCTGATCTGCTTGGTCCTTATTAGGCAACAATCTGCTCTATATTTGATGTCAAGTTGTACATAATATTTCTCATAGTTGAAATCTTCCGAAGATATTTTCTTCTCTTCTTGAGTGGACGATAACATGATTGTGAAGTCTTCTATCTGCCCTTCATGGTGAACGCAATCTTCCGAAGGGGCCTGGCCTCTGTTGCTGCCTTGTTGGGCATGCTCTCTTCTAGTACTTCGATGCTACTGGAAGTAGACATCCAGTTCGTTCATTTCATTGCATCTTATTAACAAATCTTGGATTTTCTGCTTTGTGTTTCTTCCCAATTTTTTTAGTTAGTTTCTACTGATCATGTTTATCTTTGCATGTGGGTATGGGACTGCCTTCCAGTCAGTTCTCTAGAGTTGAACACTTGAGGAGCTTTGGCATGTTAAGTGCCAACATAAAGGACAGTTTTTGACTTTTCCTTTCTTTCTGTTTCCACAGATTTAAGCAGAAACTTCCACCACCATGGTCCGCAATAACAACATCAGGAGGGGTTTTAGTGATCGTTTTGCTTCTTGGGCACATATTTTATGCTGCTATAAACCGTATTGAGAAAGTGGAAGATGATTACCGTGAAATGAGAGAGTTGAAAGGGCGAGCAGAAGCTGCAGATGTAGCAAAATCTCAGGTTCATCTCTCTCATATCTTCTAAATGAAAATCTTTTGCTTCTACCTTCTCCCTAAAGTCTGTCACTGCTATTTTATTTTCTGGACTGTACTCATTCATGTAAGCTCTTCTGAATTACCCTTTTCGTCATTGTTTGTAGTTTCTGGCAACGGTTTCCCATGAAATCAGGACCCCAATGAATGGCGTATTAGGTGAGTAACATCTGATAACATGAGAGATTCATGAATGTTTCTATTATTTATTTCTATCTAAGTTTTCCCTCCTTTCAGAAGTTTCCATTTGTACATTCCTGGAAGTAGAAACTGGAATCTAATGAATGTAATCATGACTTGGCATTTTCCAGGAATGTTACAGATGCTGATGGATACAGATCTTGATACAACCCAACAAGATTATGCAATGACTGCTCAGGATAGCGGGAAAGCTTTAATAGCTCTAATAAATGAGGTTCTCGACCAGGCTAAGATAGAGTCAGGCAGGATTGAGCTTGAGGCTGTTCCTTTTGATGTTCGTGCAGTTCTAGACAGTGTCTTATCGCTTTTCTCTGACAAGTCGCTTGAAAAGGGCATAGAGGTATATTATCACGTGTTTTCTTTTTATGATCGATTATATGATTTTAAACGAGAAATCTACCTTTCAACAACCTAATGGATTTTCAGTATTCTGTTAGTCTGATTTTGTATTTTACTTTTCTTTTTGATGTTGAGTGAAAAAAGTTAGCGGTATATGTGTCTGATTGGGTGCCAGAAGTTCTTAGTGGAGACCCTGGACGATTTCGGCAGATTATCACAAACCTTGTTGGAAATTCGATCAAGGTATTTGTAAATTATTTATTTGCCTATTGAAGTAGCATTTAAGGATCCCCCCCCCCCAATGTCAGAGGTTGCTGATTTTAACTTTTCCTTTTCCTTCAAAGGACTTTTAGTAGAAGAGGAAATGCTTTGTAGATTGTCGATAGCAACTGAAACATACCTCCGATTTCCTGACCAGCTATGGCATTGTTTCTGGGTTTGATAATCAAATTGCATCCCATGAAATTGACCAACACCTGAAAAAGCCAAAGCAAATTTCTACCTTAGTAAACTAGAATTACATTCTTTTTTGTCTTTCGCAGAAACAGCTTTCTAGTTGTCTTGATTTTATGAAATATAGGGTAACTACTTTAGCAACTATACCTCTACCACATTTATTTGATAAATAGAAAATAACACCTATAATCCTATTGATCTTTTAATTCTTTTTCTCCTGAAGTAGTCATTATACCTACAATGTTGATAATTGTAGAATCAGCCTCACATATTTTTGATGAGTTTCCCCTCTCTACACTGCTGCAATGACTATGGTGGAGCAGTAAGTTTTGTTTTTCTAATATGATGATGTCTCCAACATGACATCATGATTTTTCTTAGATCATCTGTTTTCTTCTGCTAGTGGTTAATTATCTATCAATGGAACAAATAGGCTGTTCATTTGGATTTAAGAGAGACATAGTTCACTCATTAATTTTGAAATATATAATTAATTTGAAATCTATAATTAATCCAGTAGTATCTAGAAATGTATTTTGTTTTATTTTTTGCAGGTTCACAACCTGCCGTTTCCTCATTATCCTATTTTCTGGTTTCATCCCTCATGCCTGAAGTGTTTTTATAAGCTTGTCAATTTTTCGAGTGTAGGTACTTTTTATAATCATAATATTACCCTTTTTATTTCACGATGGATCTCAAAAAACTATATCCTTATTGTCCTATGTGTCAATTTCATAGTTCCATTTCGAGAGATAGTGACTATTTGATTTTGATAAAACATGTACAGTTCACAGAGAAGGGGCATGTCTTTGTCTCATTGCATGTGGTTGAGGAAGTGAAGAGATCATGGAATGTTGGCAACCAAGTACTCAAAAGGAATTTGGTGTTAAGTAACAAAGGTGATTCTGTAACCTATGACACATTGAGTGGCTTTCGTGTTGTTGAGGGATGGAAGACTTGGGAAAATTTCAAGATGATCAACTCTTCAATGGAAGTTGCTGATGCTGTGAACTTACTAGTGACAGTCGAAGATACTGGTGTTGGAATACCTCGAGATGCTCAAAGTCGTATTTTCACGCCTTTTATGCAAGCTGATAGTTCTACTTCACGCACCTATGGTGGGACTGGTATAGGTTTGAGCATAAGCAAATGCTTAGTGCACCTCATGGGCGGGGAAATAGGATTTGTGAGTGAATCTGGCATTGGTAGTACATTTTCTTTCACTGTGGTATTCAGGGATGGACAACGGAATACAGTTGATATGAAGAGGCATCCATCAAATGCAACAATACCAGAATTTCAGGGAATGAGAGCATTGGTTGTTGACAGAAGAAGTGTTCGTGCTGAGGTGACAAAATATCATTTGCAGAGGTTAGGAATGAAAGTGGACATTGTTATCAGCCCGAAGTCTTTGTTCTCTTGCATATCAAATGCTTGGAATTCAAGGTATAACTTTTATTGGTTTGCCAGGATACATTTCATTCCTGAATCCTTGTGCCCTGTGTGCTCCTTATAGCTTAAGGGTACTTGTAAACTATCTCACAATTCATGCTGGTGAATGCCAGCTCTTGTTCTTGGTCAAGATTTCCTTTCTTTTCTTGGAGCTGTTCCAAGTAGTGATTATTTCTTTGTTTAGACTATGTTCCTAAACATTAAAATCTTTAAACAATTTTGCCTGTCCATGAAAGAATCCCGGAAACTCTTTTCAGTAGCTAATATTGTCTGAAACTGAGATAAATTCCATCTGACTTTTGAATGGCCTCATGCCATTAGACATCTGATTTTTATATGATCTTGCTTACTGAACTTCAAAATGTATCTTGATAAATTTTTGTTTTCTTACTTGCTCAGTGCATCGGAGCGTATTGACATGATTCTTGTTGATGAAGAAGCTTGGGATGGCAGTTCGGATTTTGCCTTGTCCCATTTTGTTAGAGAACTTAGACAGAAAGAAAGGATAGATCCTCAGGAAAGTCATCCAAAGTTATTCCTCTTGGCAACCTCCCGACGCCATACTGAAATTGATGACGTGCAGTTGGCTGAGTATGTACATAGTGTCATATTGAAGCCCCTCCGCCTAAGCATGATGTCTGCATGTCTTCGCAAAGCACTAGGAGTTGGGAACAAGAGGGAGCAAAGCAGGAGGCAGCCTTTGGCACTTCGTAGTTTACTGAATGGAAAGCATATCTTGGTGGTTGATGACAATGCAGTTAACCGTAGAGTTGCTGCTGCTGTTTTGGATAAATATGGGGCTAAAGTTACTTGTGCAAACAGTGGGAAGGCTGCTGTGGAGATGCTCCAGCCACCACACAAATTTGACGCCTGCTTCATGGATGTTCAGATGCCAGAGATGGATGGGTATGCTATATTCTTGACACCAAGATGCTTGCATAAATAAATGCATATTGATATTCATTATTTGTGCGACTGCAATTTCCAATTTTGACATGTCTGATTCCTCCCGATATTAATTTGGTGAGCTTTTATGGTTATGCCATTCATGTAGAATATCAATGGACCAATAGTTTCCTGGTCATGCAGTATCTTCTAGTTTTCTTCCTCCGATGTCAGTGCATTCTATACTAGGGCCGTTTCCCCATGGAGACAGTCCAAACCTTTGTCCTTGCCCCTTTATAAATACTTATCACTTTCATGAGTTTTATAATTTTTGATTCCATCCAGAAATCTAGATTCTTATTCAGTGAGAATGATCTTCATCAAGATTATTAGTGTTCATAATTTGCACATTAAAAAATTTTACAGGTTTGAAGCCACACGACAGATCCGTTCTATAGAAAATAAAGTTAATAAGCAGATTAGATCCGGGGAAGCATCCAAAGAAATGTTTGGAAATGTAGCTCATTGGCACATCCCCATACTGGCCATGACAGCTGATGTGATTCAGGCCACACATGACAAGTGTGTACGATGTGGAATGGATGATTATGTGTCAAAGCCATTTGAAGAGGAGCAGCTCTATTCAGCTGTGGCACATTTCTTTGAGGCAGATGTGGTGGATCTAACATGGTAGAATGAGCGCTTTTGATTGCATTTTAAACTATGGTTTGAATGTCCGAAGGACCACTTGTGCAAGCGTTATAGTGGACTTGGATTGCATGCTGACAAAGTCCTTCCTGGAATGACAGGTAATTTTCTGACTTGACACTTCATCTGCATAAAAGCATTATGCCTCTGCAGAAATTTTGCATGTAAGCAGAAGGAAAGACTTGCCTACATCTATGTTATCAAAGGCATCTGAGATGCGTGCCTAGGCGATGAGGTGAGGCGAGGCGCCCATAACTCACCTTGCTTCAGCCAAGCTTGCCTAGGCGAGCTTGATGTGACCACAGGCGCCTTTGAGTGAATTAAGTCACACACTCCTACAACAATTAGCACATGTGAATTTGATAAGTTCTTAATTTATTTCTAGCATATGAATGGATGAATTTACTAATTTTATTGACTTTATATGTGTTGGCATATTTAATGATATATTTATGTATCTGATTTATTTAATGTATTTTAAAAAATATCACCTCAAATGCCTAGGCGATAAGGTGACCCTTTGATCGCCTCGGGCACCTCTCAGCTCTGGCTGCATGGCTTTGATCTCATTTGCATTTTAGTGAATGTAGGAGCACAACTGAGATAGTTTTGTGATAGCAAACTATAAATCTCTCACAATGACGTTACCTCTCCAGGGACTCTAACAGTGATTCGGGCTAGCATGTTTTGCCAAATGTGCTTGATGCAGTTTTGAGGGAGCAGTATTTGTAGGTAGCAGCTGATGTACTCTTGCAGGCAATGCCGTACAATTTCTGTAGAATATGAATTTTTCCATTGTGCTCAGTATCAAAGATGTAAATTACCCTGATCCATTGAAAGAGTAGTCGGTGCGGAGGGGAAGCATGCTAAAATCAGTGACTTAGATGCCGGTTTTGGAATTTATTTTATGTATACATGTTCATGAGTGAGATGTAGCCATGAGATACTTGGTCAGGTGCCTCTCTGCATTAACTTACAGGATTTTTATATTTCTCCTTAGCATGTGAATAAGATGTTTTCTCCCTGCATTTGTACAGCTATTTCAAGCAGAATGTATAGATCTTCAGACTTGTAATCTACAAGTTCGGATATTTTATATGTGAAGAAAATTTGCAGCAGTCAGAGAAAAAAAAGGGTTCCTCCGACAGTTAAAATTTCCATCTTCATCTTTCCAATGCTATTCTTCTTTCATTTGTGTTAATTCCCTGGATAATTGGTTTGTTGGTGGCTGCTGGAGGTGGTTGTTTGTGGAAGATTGGGTTGACTCCCAGTGATTAATAAGAAATGCATTTATCTATCTGTACTTCCATGTGCCAGAGCAATTTTATTTGTCTGTCGACTCATGTAACCTCTGTTTCAGTCACATTCCTTCTAGCAATGCCTGACTGTGCTGGGATGTCTTGAACAGTTGATAGTACCTATTTTATTTCAAGGTAGCTCACAATACTAGGTTTTTCATTATTCTTTATTTCCTGACTGTACTGGGGAGCTGTAACCTAGATATGGCAACTTTGTATTATGAACTTATTCATCATCTCCATGTACCTGGTTATATTGGATACCTTTTGCGCTCATGCAAAACCCAGATTGTGGGAGGCATGAATACTGTGTAGAGGTCAGGAAATCCAATGCTTGGCAGCGGCGGCGGCGGCGGTTGCGGCAGCATCTGCTGTGCTGCTGCTGCTGATAATGAGGCGGCCTAAACTTTTCCAGCCTAAGAAGCCATCCTGCAGATGATGACGGTTCTGGGTTTGGCGAAAGATGTTCCCCCTCCTCGCCGCACGACCCTTCCGGATTTTTCGTCGCAGAGATGTCCGAAGTTGGTGATATGCGCATCATCTTCAACTGTGAAATGGGTTTTCTTGTTCCTCTTGCCGCAATACTGGTGGGTCTTCTTTCTCTCGCACCAGCAGCTTCCACTAGTAAAATTGTGATGCTCTGGCTGTGCATTGAAATGTGTTGTGTAATTACAAAATTAGACATGATGGATCTCTCTCTGTAATATCATGATTCAAGAACAAGGTTGGTGACGCGGTTCTGACTTGGCCCGGCTTTTTGAAAAACCGAGTCAGATTGAACTAGCTCGTTGCCGATCGGTGACCAACTCGGCTGATGCGGGGTCAATTAGAAACCCCCTCTGCTCGTCGGTCCCACTGAAATTGGATAGTTTTCAGCAGCCTAGTCTTCCTTTCAAATTAAGTAGAGATTCAAAGAATATTCTGCTTTCATCCATACTACAAATGTTTTGGACTAAAATACCTTCATAGAAAGAGTTATTATAGATTAGAGTTATTTTTGATTTCTTAAAAATTCGGTGAGGATTTATCTTAAGGTTAAATAAGATATTTTTTACATAATGTTAGCAATAGATGACACCGAGGGAATTTTTGCAAGCATTGTAATATAGTGGGGTTATTAAAAATCATTTGAGAATAAGAGAGAGAATTCTTCAAATAAAGTTATAAGGAGGGCATATTTGAAAATTCTCTTTATCATTTTGGCATTTGTATTGAACTCCAATGATGGTACTTTCTTATTCACACATGATATCTTGATTAGGTCAATGTAGAAACATATTTAAGTGATAATTAGATTTTTTTTAGGTAAGAAGAGTGATATTTAAGTTGGTGTTCTCATCGGATCAGATGGTAGAAAAGTGTGTCATGAGCAGAAGTCGGTAGCATTCTTTGTTAACAGCATTATGTCTACTACCTAAGCGCTGCAACCATGATGCTTGACTTTAGGAAAATAAGCAAAAGAATCTCCCCCAAAAACTGTAACCATAATGTTTAGTAGTTCATATCTTGTTTAGTTGAAGTATTAGTTTTAATGTTTATTTTTAGAATATAGAATATCTGTACTGAATACTGACATAGGAGTATGTATCGAGGATGGCAATTGAAAGATAATTACAAAAATTTTAAAAAAAATGGAGGAAGGGGAAGAGAGATTATTTTTGGACCCCCAGAAACCAGGATCGAATCATTCTTTGGACCCCCAGAAAAATGGAGGAAGTATTAGTTTTAATGTTTGTACCTTGACTCTCTCGTTATTTGGAGGAGTGCAGGACCCTGATTTTTAAGATGCCCTAATGTGGGTGGCCCCTCTGGCTGCTCCCCTTCCGCACTTCGAGGGTAGCGCATGTAGGTGCCTCCTCTAAGGCACTGGAGTGTAGTACTCTCCTGTCCCCTGATCTCTTCTCTGTTATCCCCCCAAAAAGCCCATGGAATGTGTGTGAGAGAAGGAAAAGATATTTTTACATTTAAGTCCATGTAATCTTATCTAATTTTAGATATATCCCCATAATCTCAATGTTACTAAATAAGTCTTTAAATCTATTGTTACTATAAAATAAGATCTTGTCGTTAACTTTTTTTAACAGTGGAATAGGAGGATGTTAATTTGACTCTAGTTAGTGTAAGCTATAGTTGTAAATTTATTTTTTTGTCCTCACATTCTATTACCTAGAAAAGGAAAAAAAATGAGAGGGGGGGGTGGAAGGGGTGTGCAAGGGGTACAAGGAATATTCCAAAGTATCATTCTTTTTTGGAAACAAATAAATTTCATTCCAAAAAGATAGCACCTAATTAATTTCTAGTCAAAAGATTAGATTTCTTAAGAACAAGTCCATTGACCAAAGTTTGTTTAATTATAAGTACATTTTGTTAACTCTTACTCCTACGCTTACCAAAAATGTCTCCACACTCCTTGCCAATATGTGAGGCCATGCTTGATAAATGAATAGAATAAGATTGGGTGCCCTATCGGGGCGGATGGCGTATTCGATCCATCCAAGTCGAATACGTTATTATATTTTGTTCGATAAAAATAAGATCAAAATGACCGATTCGACTTGATTATTCATGTGATCATCAAAGTCAATTTTGGATGTTACTGGAGAGTATGCGCTAGCAACCGACAAATACACCACCTAGTTCAACCCTATTCGTTTATCAAACAGGACTTGAGAGAGCAAGAGAGGACATCAGAGAGACAAAGCTCCTCTGACACCCCCACCCCTACCTTAGGGAGTACTGTAGAGAGAGAGAGAGAGAGTAAAGGCCTTCTTATTGAGCTTAAAGAATTCTTGATGCCTCCCTATACCATCACGCACCTACAAGAAAGTAGAGAAATCCAGTAAACTGATGTCCCCCTGGAAAAGGGCGAAGAGCCATGCACTGCTGGCCTTCCCCTTGCTGGATCCATCATCGCAGCATCCCCCTCTTTTCCCACTGTTCCCATCTTTTCTTTTCTTTTCTTTTTTCTTTTGACACACACCCACTCGGTTGGTCAATCTTATTCTTACCTTCGGGGAGAAGTCTCTCATGCAGACGTACGCCGGGAAATTAGTAAGTTGCATGTGACAGGTTATGGCTTCGTTCAGACAGCTCCACATGACAACGAATCGTTGCAATGTCCCCCAAAACGGGCCATGCTCCGACTTTTGTCTGAAATCATAATTAATGAAGACGGCCGCCACGTCAGACCGATTATCCTCTGAATTCTGGCTAGCTGTCTGACTGGTTCAGACATCAGCACCACCGTACGAGGAGAGGGACTGCTCTGGGTCAGTGTATCAAGTGAAGGTACCAAACTTTCTAACGCGGTTCTTTGGGGTCGTTTGGTGAGCACCCCCGACAGTTTTGTGAAGAGGTAGTAGGCATTAAGCACTTGCTGCTTCAGACGTGACCCCAAGGTCCCCCAAGATGAAGAAAAGGATCCATCGGTTTCCACGCCAGCACGCAAAGTAACAAGACAGATATTAGAAGCATGAAGAAATATATATGACATGGGAAGACATCTCTCTCTCTCTCTCTCTCTCTCTCTCTCTCTCTGCGCTCCAGCCAACTAGCGTGTGGCACGTACCATCCCGGGCTTCCGTAACGGCAGCTTATTTCTTGGCGGAAGGCCTCCTCATTTCTCACTCCACTGAGAACTTCAGATAGAACTCAACTCAGGGCAACGGGGAGATGGAGGCAGTGAGCTTTGGATCAACATGGGCACCCTTTTCCCTTCTCCTTCTGATGCTACTCACTGCAAGATCAGGTAAAACATGTCGTAAGCTCTGTGCACCTCTCTCTCTCTCTCTCTCTCTCTCTCTCTCACACACACACACACACACACACACACACACACACACACACACACACACACACACACTCTCGCGGCAGTGATCCCCCGGCCAGTAGGGATGCCTCACAAATCTGAAGTAACCCATTTGTTCAAAACTATTCAATAGCTCGATCCACAGGTATTGCTAAACGGTCTCGGGTTTTGCACACATGACAGATCTGGAGTACCAGAAGCAATGGTGCATAGTGGACGAGCAGACGCCGGAAGAGGTGCTGCAGATGGCCCTCGACTGGGCGTGCGGGAAGGGCGGCGCCAACTGCAGCATGATCCAGGAGAACCAGCCGTGCTACCTCCCCAACACCATCAGAGACCACGCTTCCTACGCCTTCAATAGCTACTACCAGAATTTTAAGAACCGGGGGGGCTCCTGCTACTTCAACGCTGCAGCCATGGTCACGGAGGCCGACCCCAGTAAGAACACTCCTTCCCCTTCTCCGTCCAAAGAGTCACTACATACAAATCTCAACATATGCAGATGAATGCGTGCATGGGAGAATGGTGCTTTTGAGATTTTACATCTTTCAATCTAATTATCACTTTGTGATCAGGAAGAGAAAGATGGCATGTCACCCCTTTTTGGGTAATGTTAACATGCATCTCTCTCTTCTATCATCAGATCTGTAAAGATCCGATGACAGACAGTACTGAATTTAAGTTGGATATCTTCTTCTTTTATTTTTTGGTCGTATAAGTTTGGATACTTTAAAAAAAATAGATTTATTAGGGGTTTTTTACGCGAAAATTATTATTAAAAATTTATTTGTAAAAAAATCATTCATAAAAATATATTAACAGATATATCACTTTATAAATCTGAATTGTACAAAAATGTCATATTTATTTACGCGCATATCACTTCTTTTTATTAATAATTTATAAAAAAATCACGTTTAAATGATATTTATACGCTATTTGAATTAATCTAGTGATACAGTGATACGTCTGCTAATGCACTTCTAAGAATAATTTTTTTACAAATTCACCTCTAATAATAATTTTTATGTAAAAATCTCATTTATTAATATCTACCGTCTAATCTGGATTAGACCGTAAAAAAGTTACACGTGATATAGCGTTGCTCTGAGAATAATGTGTAGTCTTCGTGGCTCTGACAGAAGACTCTAAATTAAAGTTCTTGATATTTAGATAATAGAATTATGAGAGTGTGATTTGACTTGTGTAACAGTTCAACACTATTTAAATCTGTTTTATGTCATAGGTAAGATATAAAGTAATTATGGAGATGAAAGCCCCACCAAAGCCATTCATAAAAAATGTGAACCCAACTAATATCTCTGTTCTTCATCGTTCGGATCTCGTTCCATGGGCACTAAGGAAGAATCAGAACTTTGACGTGAAGAAAAACAGGTATCATGTTTAAATATACCGGTAACTTCATGCATCGGATCCTGATTTTATTGGATCCAGGTGAGTCCATTTTGAATCTTTGGTACTCTCGAACCAGTGCCATCGCTTCCAAGTCACTCACAACGGCGAGAGCACATTTCCACGAGGGCTCATGCTAAGCTTCTGTTTGTTGGTGGTCTCTACGTGTATGCAGGTCATGGCTCATGCCGGTTTGAGTTTGTCCCCTGATCCGGAGCAGAAGACATGAAGTAAGATCTAGTCTCGGTTTGAGTTTTCAGAGGGGATTGTTACCTATTCACGGTCTTGATTACCTTGGCTCAGAAAGAGATGAAGTTAAAAATGTTTCTTTTCCGTTGTAGTCATGGGTTTACTGACTTCTTCTTTTTTCTTATTTTAATCCCACCAGTACTGAGTTTCTTTGCCGAAGAAAGAAAATAATGAGCACCTTCTGTGGTTCAAACAAGAATGTTTTATCATGTCATTGATCTCTGATATGTGGAAATTACCCTTTTTGTGGTGCAAGGCTGCAAGCAGCGCAAAGCACGACACAGGTTTCTTATGTTAACAGGACACCTTCCAAAACAAAAACAGTGCACCCCAAGATACAAATTTCTTACGATGACCACAGATGTACTAAGTAGATGACTCGTAATGATGAAGATTACCTCCAACCTCATACTCTGTACCCGAGTGTTTGGTGAAGTTTCTGGAAAGGGGCATCTCATCTTCCAAACGAGGCATCCTAGTCCAATCACAAATATCTATGCTATATAGTTGCATTTATATCCCTATAGTTCCCAAGCCGTCAATGCTCATAGAATATTCCGAGAATATGTTGGAAAAAATATTAAAAAATATTAAGATATGTGAAATATCCAAAACATCCCAACACACAAAAGAGAGAGAGAGAGAGAGAGAACTCCCAGTGCACCCTCTCCCCATCCACAGTGACTCTCCCTTCTCCCCTCTCCCAATCTCGACTACTTCTACTCTCCCCCACCCCCGGCAGCCCCCCTCCACCTCACCCCTGAGAGACCACTCTCAGTGCACTCTCTTCCCATCCACGGTGACTCTCCTCCCCTCTCCCCCAATCCCGACGACTTCTACTCTCCCCCCCCCCCACACTCGGCGGCCCCCCTCTGCCTCTCCCCTAACCCCACATCATGGCAACCACTCTCCCCCACCCCCGGTGGCTCCCCTTCTCCCTTCTCCCCCACCTCCGGCAGCCTCCTTCCGCCCTCTCCCCTACCCCTAGTGGCCCCCTCCCCCTCTACCCCCACCCTGCAGCCCGACCCTCTCCCCCATCCTCGGCGGCTTCTCTTCCCCCCTCTCCCCCACCCTTGACGGACCCACTCAGGCGGCACCCCTCCCCCTCCCCCTCTCCCCCTATCTCAACAATCCCCCATCCTTGATAGAGTTTTTATCTGAGAATCGCCACCGCCTGTGGACGTCTTTTGTCACATGCTACAACTGGCAAGACGGTCTCTCTCTCTCTCTCTCAATCCCTCCCCCCTGTAGTGACCAGCCACACCTCTGGCAGTGTTGCACCTACACTTACCCCCTTGGCCTTGTCGCCTCTTTCGGCGACCCCCCTCCCCCCCACTCTCTCTCTTTCTTTGTCTAGAGGCCAGCGACAGAGCCCCTTCCTCTTTCCGACAAGGTCTTTGCAGCTGAGCACCCCCACTTCCTGGCTTCTTCTTGGACGATGCCGGAAAATTTGTTGGAGCCACCGCAGATGACTACATCAGTGCAACCTTTACCATTTTCCCTACTTGTCCCCTGCCAAGGATGGAGAGAGGGGATGTTAACTTGAGGGTAAGTTAATCATTCTCTCTCTTAACTCACATGTCACTCAAGTTAAACGAACGGTTACGGTGAGGGTATAATTGAAACTATTCGGGATATATTAGAGATATTTGTGATAATAGATCTAAATGAGAGATTTATTTGACAATACACCTATTTATAAGAGGTATACATGCAAAAATCCCTAAATATCAAAGAGCATGGGGCTTGGATCACAATTCGATTGGGAGAATCAGAAGTATATTTGGGCTTTTACAGATCTCAGCGCAGTTATTTTGAAGGAATATATTATCTAATCTTGTAGTTGTTTTTTTTTAGACTTCCAATTTCAAACTTCAAATTTACACATCAGAGTAAGAATAAAGTTATTAAGAAGACTTGACTTGTCTACTTACCCGGGAACAATTATGACCACATGTCAAAAGTGGAAGCCAAAAAAAAAAAGCTTCCAACTAAAAGTTTCACAAGACATCCTAAATTCCACAATCGACTAAGATGGTACAATGTCCGAAAATTTTCAGCAGAAATCTGTGCAGAAAAGGGACAAATATGAGAACAGAAGGAAAATGAAGTTCTATAACTGAAAAAGGAGTAACTTATTGTCACATATAACACCAGAGAATAGGCTTGTTGTCTATCACAAAATGAATATTTATCATAGACTACGGAGATGCAGAACTATTGTCTTCAGTCGTGGTGCTAACTTCATGGAGAAAACTATGATTCAGTTGAGCTGTAAACCGATCAATGAACCTATGGGCTTATCACACAAGACAGAGAACGATCAAGAAAGATGAGTTCATTCCTTAGTAATTCATATACTTGTGCCTTGCCATTTACAGCACGTGTGTTGTTAAAAAGGCACAAAGAAAAACAAATCTTCAACCGAATTCTCCACATCCCGACAACAAACATATCAACGCTTTACAATCACTTAAGGGTAATCTATCTTGTACAGGTAACAATAGCGTTCCATTGATGGGTAGCAGGATTGGCTAATCCCATCCTGGTTGCAGATCAGCAAGCAGGTCCCATTTTGGCCTGAAAACCAATTCCAATTGGGAAAAAAAATCAGGATCAGTCCCGTCCAGAGGCCGAGTCGGACATGGACTGGCTGATCCTTTTGTGAATTGACTGATATTGGCCAATTAGCTTTTAGGGCCAAGATTGACATTGGCTGATTTTGGCCGCAAGGCCGAACACCAATGAAAAAAATAAACAAAAACAAACAATTGGGATCAGTTAGACTCGGGCTGAATTGAACTGAAATTGGCTGAATATGACATGTACCGGCTGATTTCCTTGTGAACCTGGCCAATTAGGTCTTGAGTAAAAGATGAATGAATTTTATAAAAACAAATTACATGACTTCCATATCCATAAATATTTTTGAATTTATAAATATACTCTCCTATACGTATGTATATATATATATATATGTTAATCTTTTTAACTGGATCAGATGGCTTCTGTCAGATTGGCCAACCGACCAGATGTGAAATGATCCAGTTCGGGATCAGGCATACTCAATCTGTGTGCCAATATGACTCCAATCCACAAATTTGAAATAGGAATCATGTCTGATTCTACAGTCAACGAATATTAGCATTGCCAGCGATGTATATATAAACACAGCATGTATTAATGTTTTAGGGCACCCAGTCTATACAGCAAAAGATGCGTCACCTAAATACCACAGAGGAGTGCTTACAGACGACGTTTGCTATGTTTCTGCAGGCAAATTTGACATTTAAAGTGGGCTTGCCCAGGCACCAATAAATGCAGTCACGAACTGGCACAATTGACACTTAAAAAAGTAGGCTTGCCCACGCGCCAATAAATGCAAAGCCACCAAATGGCGCAACGAAGGCGTATTTTCTGTCTTCAAACAATGCCACAGTATAACACCTGAAAAGGGGAGAGGAAGTTTCTTCCTAAGCACAAATGTGAACAAGATGGTAGCTAAATTAGCAAACAGCTCAACAAGATTCAAATGTCATAACACAGGTTATTCATAAGAATGAGCACTTGCTGAAATTGTATCATAAGAATGTGCAGTTACTTCCTTTTTCTTAAAGAAAGTCAATGCAACCATCACCTTTAAATATTAAAAGAAAAAATAGAATAAAAAAAGGTCAGTGAAGAATTTAGGCTATACAGTTGTAATTCCCAGAAAGGCTTGCTAGCCAAACAGGAGTACAAGAAACCAGATAACAAGCCACATCTTGCAAATATAGGACATACTGTTCTCTCCACTGCCCACATTTCCTGAGCAGCCAGGAAACTGTTGGGCAACACCTCAGCATGCTAGAGTTTCGCTGTCTCATATATCCAAGTTATAGCATCTCATTTTTCGGGTGTCAATTGCCTCCCGAAACTTTTGAGGGTCTTAATGTTAACCCAGAAGCAGAAAGCAGGGATAAGGACCATGGTTCCTTCATGATTATTTCTTTCACCAGGGGAGCTCAAATTCAGCTAAGCAACAAGTTTGAATTGTGTTAACAACATTCCAACAAACATACTTTTTCCCTTTACCAATTCCTTGTTATTACCATTTCCTTGCCTTTCCTTCTTTCTTCTTTTATCTAGAAGAATGTTTCACTGCTTTGGCCGCTATAACCACTTACCAACTACTCAAGCTGAGAAATAGTAAACAATTTTTAATCTGCCAAGTCGTTGTTGGACCCTAACATAGTCTTTTCTTTTTGAGTGCTGTGAATCGAATGCACATGGCCATGCACCAAAAAAGAAAGGAAGGGCAGAGGTTTGTGTTTACCTGTACTAGCAAAAGAAAGCTAAAAGGAAAAGAGGAACGAGGGTCCTCTTGGTCTTGTGCTGGCTAAAGAACAAGGAGTAGCAGGTAAAAAGAGGGGAAGTGTTGAAGCAAAAAAGAAGAAGAAGAAGAAGGAAGAAAGTGAGGAGGACAACAGTCCTCAGTTCTCCACGCCAACAAAAAGAAGAAGAAAAGAAGCAGTGAAGACTCACCTGCAGAACAAGAAGGAGAGACGCTGAGGCCTTCTTTGTGCCCTGCGCCAGCAAAATAAGAGGAAGAAGTGAACCCGCGGTCCTCTTGCTCTGTCCCTGCAATCAGAAAAAGAAAAAGAAGAAGAAGAACAAGAGCCACAGTCCTGTTCTTGCGATGGAAAGAGAAGAGAGAAGGAAGAGAGGAGGCACAGTCAACAGGAGTCTTCGATGGACTCCTATGTTGACTCAAACAAAAAAAAGGGAGAGAGAGAAAAAAAAAGAGAAAATATTGCGATGGAAAGAGAGGAGAGAAGGAAGAGAGGCACAGTCAACAGGAGTCTTCGATGGACTCCTATGTTGACTTAAACAAAAAAAGGGAGAAAGATAAAAGATAAGAAAATATGTATATAAATCACTCTCTCTCTCTCCCGGTGGGAAGCAACCCGGTGAGGGTTGGGGACAAGGTTGGTAGTGTCGGTTTCGGACTCGGTTTCGGCCGGGTCCGAAACCGAAACGACTCGGTTTCGGTTTCGACCGAAACCGGCCGAAACCCAGTGAAAAGGTTTAAAAAAATATCAAAATAAGTCTAAACAATTATAAACAAATTGAAAAAATATAAATAATCACATAAAAATCAGAAAATTCATTAGACATGCATTTGACTATAAAAAATTGGATTAAGTGCAATAAACATGAAGTAGGCATTGAAGTTCAAACATTGAACATATTAAACTAATATTCTTGAGTACATACTAAGTATGAAGTAGGTTCAAGCAGTATAATAAACTTCATTAGACACAGTAAATGTTACAGAAATTAAATGATCTTTACCTAAATGATGATGCATTAATGTGGATAATAACTAGAACCTCCTCCCTCATCGTCTGACTTTTGATGTTGATACCCATAAGAAGGTTGCATGTATTACGTATATTCACTATAACCAAACAATGTGGTAGCCAAGTCCTGCATCCCTCTTTGGATCCCTCTTGGAGTGTAAGGTTGTTGACTTGATTCGAATCCAGAATCAGCGTAAGAATCTTGAGGATGAGAAGAGGAACTGGATGGAACTATCTGGTTCATGACCCCACCCATAAATGGCTGCTTTCTGTTGGCCACCTCCATAACCTGATGGATGGCCATATTGTCTCTGTGAATCATATCCTCGCTCACTGTGACTGTATCTTCGGCCTGTGTCTGCGTGGAAGGAGGAAGTACCACCATATGTGCCATCGCCAGTAGTAGCACCTGCAGCACCTGTAGCACCTGCAGCAGCATTGGGATGATCATCATCATCATCACCATCATCATGAGAACCATAAGAAACCAGTCGCCTTTTAGCCTTTGGGGATGCTTTTTTCTCTTTTGGTGTGATTTTTTCAGTCACCTTTGACATGAGTCCTTTTCCCCTTGGCGTGTTCCTCACATAAATCTACTTCAACTGCTCAATTGCCGGGTCCTCTCGAGCAGCAGCACTAGTCCTCTCAAATATCCCATGCACTGATGTACTTCTTCTTAAGGATGGAGGTGGCTTGACTATTCTAAGAGTGACTGACCTGCTATCTGATTCTGAGTGTCTAGCTGACTCGGTTTCAGGTTGCTCCTCAGTGTCATGAACAAACAAAGCTGGGTCCCTTCTTTGGTGCACATGAGTCTCTCTAGCCCTTTTTGTTGCTCTTTTGAATTCTGGATCTCTTGGCTCATCTTCATCTAGTATGCCCTCTGCCCATGTTCTATCATCAACATCAAAAACGGGCTCATCAACCTGCTCTCGTGTCCCCACCCAAGACTGCAAGGGATTGTCATCATCAAATAAAACGTCCACATCAATTTCTGGAGTTGCATCTTCTGCGACGCGCTTGTCCCTCAGCTGTTGTCTTAACTTCATGTTTTTTATTCTCAATCTCATATTGTAGTGGCAGTAAACCAATTTTTCTAACCATTCAGCCTTTAGTCGATTGCGAACCTTTGAGTGTATAAGGCTGAACGTGCTCCAATTTCTTTTACATTGGCTTGCTGATGTTGTTTGACTGAGCACCCTAATTACAATGAAAGCCAATGCATTACTGCCCACATCTCAATTGTTCACCATTATCCACCAGTCAACTGTTCCACTAACCATAAATAAATAAATGTAAGATGTATTAATACATATTGAGATTAAGAAATCACAAAAATAAAATATACCTGGGCTCACTCTTCCCACAGCGTATTACAATTGGGAGTCAGAATATGTCTCAGTCCTCATTCTATACTAGTTCATCTACAAAGATAAAGTAATAGATTAACATAATGACTTAAGTAAATTCTATACCTCTTATTGATAAAATCAATAAAGGCCAACCTCTACTTCGGCCTAAAGTCTCTTTTGTGGTGTCCTCGATAAACGACTAATGACTTTTAAAGTGCCTTGTAGCACCTCGCCATCAACATGTGCAATGACATCGTACATAAATCGAGGGTTGAGGAAATAACCTGTATTTGTGTATAATTAACTAAATGTTAGATATAAAATAACATAGGGCTAGTTTGATAAACGGTTAAAGTCGACAGGGATGAGATATCCCTGGGCGGGTGACTTGCTCAAATTAAGAGACGGAATGGCTCACTCGAGGTCGACCTATAGGCATCACCCCCTGGAGGTCTCGACCTGCCCCTGGCATACCCTGGGCACCTGGCCAGGTCGACCTGCCCAGGTTCCCAGCAGCCTTAGGGCCCAATCCCCTCATTCCCATTCCCCTGGGACCTGGGTAATCAAATCTAATGTGTTTATCCAAACCGTGTTACTCTAATCTATCCCTGCGCGTATCCTAACCGTGTTACTCTAACCTGTAGTCAAACTCGCCCCTAAAGAACAATGTATCAATACAATTAATCACTCACCAGCTGCATGCAAGTCGTGGTGTAATGTGTTGTCCCATCTCTGGTCAATAATTTTTCACCATTTTACATATTCTCTAGGAAGGGAATTCTGCAACTCTAATTTGGCACGGTCCATGGCCTCGTACAGATATCCCATATCATTCTTCTCATAGCCATCCACCATTCTTAGGACCTTCACGAGGGGTGTGACTACTTTCATGTATCGTGAGACCCTGCCCCAGAATTTTTTATCTTCCACGATGTGGCAGACATCCAAATATTCCATCTGCGCATCAACATTATTAGACTTGTCGATGTATTCCCGCAGGACATTGTGGTATATGAAAGCTTTCAGCTCATTCTTATACATGTGCAAAGAAATGAAATTTGAATCAAATACGAATCATATTTATAAAGATAAAGTATCCAGAATTGAGCTCAATCTTATACCTGTGCAAAGACTCCAAAGAAATGAAATTCGAAACAAATTTGGTTGGCCCTGCACGGATGATATCTCGGCCCCCACTCGCATACTCCCTGAACATATTCAATATCCTAGGATGGCCATAAATATACTGTGTGATTTTTTGTGCCTTGTCAACTGTCTTCTTCACATGATTTTCCTTCCCTATGTCTTCAAGTATCAGATCCAGACAATGTGCTGCACATGGGAACCAATATAAATGCTTGCGCTTCTGCATCAATTTCTTCCTTGCAGCCTTATAACTGGCTTCATTATCAGTCACTACTTGCACAACATTGTCCTCTCCAATTTGATCTACCATCTTATCTGTAATATCCCGGACCTTTCGGATCCTTCTTCGTGGGTCCCGGATCTGGTTTTCGGAGCGTCCGACTCTGTTGTGTCCGAAATTTCGTTTCGGACATCTTTCGTGTTCGGATCGGCGCGATCCGGAGTCGTTTCGGAGGCCCGGAGGCGTTCCGCGGCTTTTCCGCGTGTGTTTCCGATTTCCGGTGTGTGTTTCGGCTTTTTCTTCGGAAGCTCGCTGCGGGCGAACCGGGCGGTTCACCCGGACACGAGTGGTACCGTTGCGATCGGTGCGTTCCGAGGATTCCGGAAATATATTTTTCTATTTTTCGGTATTTTTCCAAAAATTCGGATTTTCTAAAAAATTCGGATTTTCTATATAGCCCTAATTCTTTTTCTTTTTCTTTTCCTCTTTCTCTTTCTTCTTCTTCTTTCTCCTTCCTTCCCCAACCGTGACCGCCCCCCTCTCTCTCTCTCTCTCCCATTCGGGCGCGGCGGACCCCTCCCCGGCTGTTGACGGCGGCAGGGCGACGGCGCGGACGCGTGGGCGACGGCGAGGCGATCTCGTGGGTGTGCGGCGAGCGTGGGAAGCGTGGGGAGGCGAGGTTTCTAAAAGCGTTCTTCGTGGTTTGTGGGCGTTTCGGCGGAGCATTCGCTCCATTGAGGTAGGGTGACGTTCCTTAGCCTCTTGCCGTTCATTCCCGTGATTTGTAGGCCGCGGGGAGGCCGAGAGGGGCTTGTTTGAGCATTTTGGGGTTTTTCCATGATTTGGGGAGAGCTCGCCCGATCTATGGATTTGATGCATGATTTCGTGTTTTGATGGCCTAGAATCATGCTAGGGGTCCTCAGGGGTCTTCCCCTTTGATTTCCCCCTCCTGTGGAGGCATGGGGGCGTGGTTGAAATTTTTGGGCGTTTCTACTGTTTTCGGGCGCGGACTGAGAACGCGCTATACTCCAGTAGCGCGTTCTTGAGTGTCGCGCTGCCCCGACGGGACGCGTTCATCGGAGAAGATGAACAGTAGGGCGGTTCGTGTCGCGCTATGGGGTCCTAGCGCGATTAGCCTTGTCGCGCTAGGAGGACCTAGCGCGATGGTCCTTGTCGCGCTAGGGTTCCCTAGCGCGATCTTCCCTGTCGCGCTAGGGAGTCCTAGCGCGATCTTCCAAGTCGCGCTAGGGGACCCTAGCGCGTTCTTCCTTGTCGCGCTAAGTGTCCCTAGCGCGATCTTTTCCGTTGTCGGGTGTTCCCCTTGGGCCGTGTGTGTGTCCTGGGCACCCCGTGGAGTTTCGTGACCGTGTCTTCGGGCGTCCGGAGATTTCGGTTGCCTTGGTCATGTGTTTGGCCATGGGCAGTGTGTCCGTTTTCTTCCGACTGCGGTCACCGTGCGATGGTGATGGTACGTGGGACGGCCCCCGTACTTCGTCAGGTTCGGATGTCGTTTTCCGTTGGTTTGAGAGTCTACTCCTTCAGTGACCCTCCACTAGTCGTAGCCTACTAGTACGCGTGTGCTAGTCGCACCAGGGAGTGGTGTACGGGCCGACCTTTAGAGACGGTTTGTGGACCGGTTACCGTTGGGCCCCACGTCTTGCAGCCAGAGTCCGGCTGAGGGGAAAACCGGTCAGAGGGCCAGACCAGGGACGCGCGGTCTGTGTGTGCACACGTGGTTGGGGGCAGTTGGACCCACGTCGACGGGCGTGACCCCAGCTAGTCACTTGTTTGTGTTTACTTGTACGGTGTCTGCGCCTCGGGTAGGACCTACCACGTCAGGCGGTTCACCTGCAGCGCGGTGTCAGACGTCAGGGGACGCTACCGGCTGTGCTTCTAGTGGGTGGTACTCCTGTCGAGTACGGAGTGACAGACTGTCAGTCGTGTGTTTCCGACCTTCGGGTTTTGGCGGTTCGACCGTTGAGTTTCGATCTTCTCGTACCGTGGCACGTGTGTCGGTTTGCGTGCCGTAGGGTCTAGTTCTGTAGAGTACAGGGCTTTCCTTTCTGAGGCACTTTCCTACCGCTAGAGTAGTGGTTTCTCGTTTTACGAGGTAGGGTTCGAATGATCCCTACTGAGTCTTGTTCCGAGACTAATTCCCTGCGTGTTTTCACCGTGTTTCAGGTGAGGCGCCACCTTCGGGGAGAGCGTCAGGAGTGCAGCGTGGTGCGGGTGTCCAGAGGTAGTGCCAGAGGTCAGAGCCGGGGTATGCCCCGTGTAGCTGTACTTTCTTTCTTGTCACTGCACTAGTCGTGGGCTACTGTTGCTGCTGTTGTTATTTCTATTGTGGACCATGTAAAATGTTAATTTATTTCCTGCTTATTATTAACTGTTTAAGTTCTGCAATTATTTGTGATACTTGTGTAGTTTCCACACCATCCTTTTAACCCTTCCGAGTCTTCGGGCTCGTGGGTGGCGGTACGAGTCTCGGGTTATCGGGCCTTCCTGGTAATCGAATTCTCGGGTCGTTACAGCTGGTATCAGAGCGCGGTTGTGGAATTACATGAGAATCATAGGTAATTGTAGTGGTCCACTAGTCCACAACGATGATGTACAGGTGACGCTGGCATTGGGCATCGTGCGTTTTTATTGACCTTGCCGTTTTCGTGTTTTTCTGTCTTTTGCTTCAGGAGCGAGTATGGCGCCGAGGAGGAGTTCTCGCTCTCAGCAGGGGCAGTCGGCTGGAGGTCAGGAGATCCAGCAGGGGATCCAGAGGGACCAGGAGGAGCATAGCAGAGTTCCGGGGGCTACCGAGGCCGCGGATGCTGCGAGAGCTCCGGGGGCCGAGGATTTCTTCCGTGGCATGTACCAGCTTATGTCTCAGTAGTTCGGCGGAAAGGCTGGTGAGGGCTCGTCAGCCAGGGGTGGGCCAGGCCGAGCGGTGAGGGACTTCATGCAGTTCCATCCACCTTACTTTAGCGGCCAGGCAGACCCTGATGCGGCTCGTGATTGACTTGATGAGATGGAGCGGGTGTTCAGTTCTGCGAAGAGTGCTGCCGAGGACAGAGTGGTGTTGGCCTACAACCAGTTGCAGGGTACGGCTCGGAGGTGGTGGTCTTCCGAGTGGAAGACGTCCTTTCAGCTTCGTCCACTTGAGCAGATCGAGTGGGATGACTTTGTCGGTGCTTTCGAGCGTACGTACTGTCCAGATATTGTTGCCACGCAGCGGATGCGGGAGTTTCTGGAGCTGGCGCAGGGTGACATGTCCGTGTTGCAGTACAGGGCCCGATTTGTCGAGCTGGGTCGGTACGCACCTCACATCATAGAGCATGAGAGGGTGAGGACCGCGCAGTTTGTGCAGGGCTTGAGGCTGGAGCTGAGGCACCATTTGATCGCGAATGGGGCCACTGATCTAGAGACAGCGTCTCGTGTTGCGATTTCCCTGGAGATGGATATGCAGAGGACTCGAGGACCGATCAGCCAGGGGCAGTCCTTGTCAGGTCGCAGCCAGCAGTCGGCTACCCAGCAGCAGGGTTTCTTCCAGCATGCGTCGGGTGGTTCAGGAGTACCGCCATCGGCAGCTTCGGTGACAGGATCTGCGTCCTTCGGCTCGAAGGTCAAGAAGTTCTTCAAGAGAGGGTTCGGCAAGAAGAAGTCCAGGGATCAGGGGCAGACTTCATCGGGCAGTGTACAGCAGCCGATTCCTTTGCAGCGTCAGGGATCAGTGGGTGGATCGCGAGGACCTTGTCCACGGTATGGTGGTACCCACCCAGGCAGGCAGTGCACAGCGCCGATCGTCTGTTTTCGGTGTGACCAGCCAGGGCATATGGCGCGTGACTGTCCTCAGAGGCCGCCGCAGCAGCAGTTTCCTCTGCAGCAGAGGCAGCAGCAGCAGCAGGGACAGTATCCGCCGCTACCCAGGTCAGCCAGCGTGGGAGGCAGGCAGAGGGCTCGAGGCCAGATCACGCACTTGACCAGGGCAGAGGCAGTGGCGTCGCAGCTCGTGGAAGGTACCGTTCAGATTTTGGGTTGTGCGGCTCGGGTTTTGTTCGATTCTGGCGCGTCTCATTCGTTTATTTCGGAGGATTTCGCGTCGAGCGTCGAGGAGCCGGTGACCCAGTTGTCCTGTGATTTGGCAGTGGAGTTGCCTTCGGGTGACTTTATGATCACTCCGTATTGCTTCGATCAGGTTCCGGTTTGGATCGATGGGCAGAGTATGCCAGGCAGGTTGTATGCGTTGCAGCTTCGGGATTACGATGTGATTCTAGGCATGGACTGGCTCGAGACTCATGGAGCGGTGGTGGATTGTGGGATGAAGAGGGTCTACTTCCAGCATCCGAGCAAGAGGACCTTCTATTTCCAAGGTATCCGTTCCGCCTCTTCTCGATTCCTTATCTCTGCTATTCGAGCCCGTCGGTTGCTTGATTCTGGTTGTCAGGGTTTTCTCGCGTCCGTGGTTGTGTCTGACCGGATGGAGCCGGATGTCGAGGACATTGCGGTGGTGTGCGAGTTTCCCGACATTTTTCCCGAGGAGTTGCCTGGATTACCTCCCCAGCGGGAGATCGATTTCGTGATCGAGGTTGTGCCTGATACGGGACCTTTGGCGAAGGCTCCCTACCGTATGGCCCCCGCTGAGCTGAGGGAGCTGAGGGCGCAGTTGCAGGAACTGTTGGCCAAGGGGTATATTCGCCCTAGTTTTTCCCCTTGGGGTGCGCCCGTGTTGTTTGTGAAGAAGAAGGACGGTAGTCTGCGGTTGTGCATTGACTATCGGCAGCTGAATGAAGTGACCATTAAGAACAAGTATCCGTTGCCGCGGATTGATGATTTGTTCGACCAGCTGCAATCTGCGCGAGTGTTCTCGCGGATTGATTTGCGGTCCGGTTACTATCAGCTGAGAATTCGCGAGTCCGATGTGGAGAAGACTGCGTTCAGTACGAGGTACGGGCATTATGAGTTTCTGGTGATGCCGTTTGGGCTCACCAATGCCCCTGCAGCCTTCATGGACTTGATGCAGAGGGTGTTTCATCCGTATTTGGACCAGTTCGTGGTCATTTTCGTGGATGACATCCTTGTTTATTCGCAGTCTGCTGAGGAGCACGCGTACCATTTAGGTGTGGTGCTGCAGACGTTGCGAGATCACCAGTTGTATGCGAAGCTCAGCAAGTGCGAGTTTTGGCTCAGCGAGGTACACTTTCTGGGGCACGTGATTTCTGGTGATGGCATTTCCGTGGACCCCGCCAAGGTCGAGGCAGTGATGCAGTGGCCGAGGCCGAGGTCGGTGACGGAGATCCGGAGTTTCTTGGGGCTTGCGGGTTATTATCGTCGGTTTATCCAGGATTTTTCCCGCATTGCGACCCCGATGACTAGGCTCACGCGGAAGGATGTGCCTTTCGTCTGGTCCGAGGAGTGTGAGCAGAGCTTCAGGGAACTGAAGAGATTGCTCACCTCGGCTCCGGTGTTGGTTTTGCCTTCTGGATCGGGAGGTTTTGTGGTGTGTACAGATACTTCCGGCGTCGGATTGGGTGCTGTTATGATGCAGCATGGTAGAGTGGTGGCTTATGCATCTCGGCAGCTAAAACCCCACGAGGAGAACTACCCCACCCATGACCTTGAGTTGGCGGCGGTGATCTTCGCGCTGAAGATCTGGAGGCATTATCTGTACGGTGAGAAGTTCGAGGTGTTCACTGACCATCAGAGTTTGAGGTATGTGTTCTCGCAGAGAGATCTGAACCTCAGACAAAGGCGTTGGATGGAGTTCATGAAAGACTATGACTTCACCCTGTCTTATCAGCCGGGCAGGATGAATGTCGTTGCCGATGTCTTGAGTCGGAAGGTTGCGGTCAGTGCCTTGATGTTGAGAAGGTGGAGGCTCTGGGAACAAGTGCCCGAAGTATCTTTCAGGCTCAAGATTCCCCAGGAGCCAGGGTTGGCGGTGCTTGCGAGTCTGACTGCCACTCCTGCTATCCGTCGTCAGGTGACAGAGGCTCAGCACGCGGACCCTGAGTTGCCCCGGATTCTTGCGATGGCTGACGTGGAGCTCGGCGAGGACGGTGCTGCGAGGTTTCGTGGCAGGTTGTACGTCCCAGCCGAGGAGCAGATTCGTCGTGCGGTGCTGCGCGAGGCTCATGGGAGCAGGTACACCGTACACCCGGGTGCGACGAAGATGTATCGGAACTTGCGGAGGCAGTTCTGGTGGCCTGGCATGAAGAGAGATGTCGCAGAGTTTGTGGCCAGGTGCCTGATCTGTCAGCAGGTGAAGACAGAGCATCAGCGACCAGGAGGTACTCTCCAGCCCTTGGATGTTCCTGCTTGGAAGTGGGACCATGTGACCACGGACTTCGTGGTGGGATTGCCGAGGACCCCGAGTGGGCAGGACAGTATTTGGTTGCTGGTGGATCGGCTGACGAAGGTGACTCGGTTGCTACCGGTCAAGGTCAGCTGGAGCGTGCCTAAGTTGGCTCGTCTTTATGTGGAGCGGATCGTGCCGTTGCATGGGATTCCCATTTCGATCGTGTCGGATCGGGATCCGCGCTTCACTTCTGGATTCTGGAGGAGTTTCCAGCGAGCTCTTGGCACGGAGTTGGCGTTTAGCTCGGCGTATCATCCTCAGTCAGATGGTCAGTCTGAGAGGACCATTCAGACTTTGGAGGACATGCTGAGATCCTGCTGCCTGGAGTGGCAGGGGAGTTGGATTCATCACCTACCGTTGGTAGAGTTTGCCTATAACAACAGCTATCATTCAAGCATCGGCATGGCTCCATATGAGGCTCTGTATGGGCGTCCGTGTAGGACTCCACTTGATTGGTTTGAGGTGGGTGAGCGTGTTTTGACGGGACCGGAATTGGTGCAGCAGTGTGTGGATGTTGTGCACCTGTTTCGTCAGAACATGTTGGCGGCCCAGAGTCGGCAGAAGAGCTATGCTGACCGTAGGAGGCAGCCCCTCGAGTTCGCCGTGGGCGATCGTGTGTTCTTGAGAGTTTCTCCGATGAAGGGGGTGATGCGTTTTGGACGGCGTGGGAAGCTGAGTCCCCGCTACATTGGTCCTTTCGCGATTGTGGAGCGCATCGGTGAGGTTGCTTACCGGTTGCAGCTACCTCCTGAGTTGGCGTCGATGCATGACGTGTTCCACGTCTCGATGTTGCGGAAGTATATGCCCGATGACTCTCATGTGCTCGAGTTTTCCGTTTGGCCTGAGGTGACTCCAGATCTTTCTCTCCCAGAGTTTCCGATCCGCGTGGAGGATAGGCGAGAGCAGCGCCTGCGGAACAAGGTTATTCCCTTGGTAAAGGTCGTGTGGCAACGACACTCTGGTGGTGAGGCTTCTTGGGAACGTGAGGACGAGATGCGTCAGCAGTTCCCGTATCTGTTTGAGTGAGTCTTCCTCTTCTTTCCCCTTTGGTTGTTCTCAATTTCGAGGACGAAATTCCTTAAGGGGGGAGGGCTGTAATATCCCGGACCTTTCGGATCCTTCATTCGTGGGTCCCGGATCTGGTTTTCGGAGCGTCCGGCTCTGTTGTGTCCGAAATTTCATTTCGGACATCTTTCGTGTTCGGATCGGCGCGATCCGGAGTCGTTTCGGAGGCCCGGAGGCGTTCCGCGGCTTTTCCGCGTGTGTTTTCCGATTTCCGGTGTGTGTTTCGACTTTTTCTTCGGAAGCTCGCTGCGGGCGAACCGGGCGGTTCACCCGGGCACGAGTGGTACCGTTGCGATCGGTGCGTTCTGAGGATTCCGGAAATATATTTTTCTATTTTTCGGTATTTTTCTGAAAATTCGGATTTTCTATATAGCCCTAATTCTTTTTCTTTTCCTCTTTCTCTTTCTTCTTCTTCTTTCTCCTTCCTTCCCCAACCGTGACCGCCCCCCTCTATCTCTCTCTCTCCCATTCGGGCGCGGCGGACCCCTCCCCGGCTGTTGACGGCGGCAGGGCGACGGCGCGGACGCGTGGGCGACGGCGAGGCGATCTCGTGGGTGTGCGGCGAGCGTGGGAAGCGTGGGGAGGCGAGGTTTCTAAAAGCGTTCTTCGTGGTTTGTGGGCGTTTCGGCGGAGCATTCGCTCCATTGAGGTAGGGTGACGTTCCTTAGCCTCTTGCCGTTCATTCCCGTGATTTGTAGGCCGCGGGGAGGCCGAGAGGGGCTTGTTTGAGCATTTTGGGGTTTTTCCATGATTTGGAGAGAGCTCGCCCGATCTATGGATTTGATGCATGATTTCGTGTTTTGATGGCCTAGAATCATGCTAGGGGTCCCCAGGGGTCTTCCCCTTTGATTTCCCCCTCTCCTGTGGAGGCATGGGGGCGTGGTTGGAATTTTTGGGCGTTTCTACCGTTTTCGAGCGCGGACTGAGAACGCGCTATACTCCAGTAGCGCGTTCTTGAGTGTCGCGCTGCCCCGACGGGGCGCGTTCATCGGAGAAGATGAACAGTAGGGCGGTTCGTGTCGCGCTATGGGGTCCTAGCGCGATTAGCCTTGTCGCGCTAGGAGGACCTAGCGCGATGGTCCTTGTCGCGCTAGGGTTCCCTAGCGCGATCTTCCCTGTCGCGCTAGGGGACCCTAGCGCGTTCTTCCTTGTCGCGCTAGGTGTCCCTAGCGCGATCTTTTCCGTTGTCGGGTGTTCCCCTTGGGCCGTGTGTGTGTCCTGGGCACCCCGTGGAGTTTCGTGACCGTGTCTTCGGGTGTCCGGAGATTTCGGTTGCCTTGGTCATGTGTTTGGCCATGGGCAGTGTCCGTTTTCTTCCGACTGCGGTCACCGTGCGATGGTGATGGTACGTGGGACGGCCCCCGTACTTCGTCAGGTTCGGATGTCGTTTTCCGTTGGTTTGAGAGTCTACTCCTTCAGTGACCCTCCACTAGTCGTAGCCTACTAGTACGCGTGTGCTAGTCGCACCAGGGAGTGGTGTACGGGCCGACCTTTAGAGACGGTTTGTGGACCGGTTACCGTTGGGCCCCACGTCTTGCAGCCAGAGTCCGGCTGAGGGGAAAATCGGTCAGAGGGCCAGACCAAGGACGCGCGGTCTGTGTGTGCACACGTGGTTGGGGGCAGTTGGACCCACGTCGACGGGCGTGACCCCAGCTAGTCACTTGTTTGTGTTTACTTGTACGGTGTCTGCGCCTCGGGTAGGACCTACCACGTCAGGCGGTTCACCTGCAGCGCGGTGTCAGACGTCAGGGGACGCTACCGGCTGTGCTTCTAGTGGGTGGTACTCCTGTCGAGTACGGAGTGACAGACTGTCAGTCGTATGTTTCCGACCTTCGGGTTTTGGCGGTTCGACCGTTGAGTTTCGGTCTTCTCATACCGTGACACGTGTGTCGGTTTGCGTGCCGTAGGGTCTAGTTTTGTAGAGTACATGGCTTTCCTTTCCGAGGCACTTTCCTACCGCTAGAGTAGTGGTTTCTCGTTTTACGAGGTAGGGTTCGAATGATCCCTACTGAGTCTTGTTCCGAGACTAATTCCCTGCGTGTTTTCACCGTGTTTCAGGTGAGGCGCCACCTTCGGGGAGCGCGTCAGGAGTGCAGCGTGGTGCGGGTGCCCAGAGGTAGTGCCAGAGGTCAGAGCCGGGGTATGCCCCGTGTAGCTGTACTTTCTTTCTTGTCACTGTACTAGTCGTGGACTACTGTTGCTGCTGTTGTTATTTCTATTGTGGACCATGTAAAATGTTAATTTATTTCCTGCTTATTATTAACTGTTTAAGTTCTGCAATTATTTGTGATACTTGTGTAGTTTCCACACCATCCTTTTAACCCTTCCGAGTCTTCGGGCTCGTGGGTGGCGGTACGAGTCTCGGGTTATCGGGCCTTCCCGGTAATCGGATTCTCGGGTCGTTACATTATCCATTAAACTAAACAAATAATTGGCATTTTTTTCACAATTTGATGCATCTACAGATTTAACAAATACTGTACTTTCGATGCAATAGATCAAAAAGTTAATCATGGACTTCTTCGTGGTACCAGTCCAGCCATCACACATGATGGTGCATCCTCTCTCCATCCATATATGCTTGAAGCTTTCAACCCAGTCATGGAGCTCCTCAACCTCTCCCTCAAGGCCACGCCCGTATATGTCTCGACGTGACGGGACCTTCAAGCCAAGGCCAACATCTGCTATAGCATCTAGCATAGGTTTGGAAATATTCACTTTCAGCTGCATGTGCAGGGACACCTGTATGGAAAAACCATTTGCAGATACTTTTAAATGTATGTCCTGCAATTTCTACAGATTTTTTTACCCCTCTCAATGCTTGCTTGATTTTAGGTTGTGTAGTATGGGACCTTCTGTGCAGATAGCTGTCCATGGGGCCTGCTCTCTGCGGGACAGCACCAGTGTCAGGACGTCGTGTAGTTGTACTAGAGTAGGTCCCTGAACCTATAGGTGCCTTTCCTTTCCTTCGAGCGGCTTGTTCACGCTCCATTGCTTCAGTCAGCTCTAGATCTGAATCCTCAGTGTCTTCCTCATCATCATCCCTCCTTCACCTTCTACCCGAAATCTCCTCAACAATTTCAGCCTCATCTTTAGCCCTTTGTTGCATCCTCTCCTTTTTGCCCAGAAGGCATTATCGCATTTCTTCTCAGACCTCTCGGGGACATCTGTCACATTGTCTCACCTCTCCTCTTACCCCTGCCAAATGTTGCTTTCCTCTAGTAATTCCGCCATATATCTCCTTACCACAATAATTGCATTTCACTTTTCTTCTCCTATCATCAACTAAGGAGAGGTGGGCTCACCCCGGATCCTCCTGCCCTTGCTGCTCCTGACTTTGTTCACGTCTAGACATGATGCTGCATTAAGACAGTCAAAGATAAATAGTTGTAAGTACAATGAAAAAATTAGGGCTTAATTATTAATTAAACCCTAATCACCCTTCATAAAATTTAATTACTAGCATGCTCCCACCCCAAATTCTTCAATGAAACTTAATTGAGTTTCAATTGAGCTTAAGTAAACTGAATTAGAGAAAAGTCCCAATTTTAAGGAACTAATTAGGGTTTAATTATCAATTAACCCTTAATCACCCTTCATAAAAATTAATTACCAGCATGCTCCCACCCCAAATTCTTCAATGAAGCTCAATTGAGTTTCAATTGAGCCTAAGTAAACCGAAATAGAGAAAAGCCCAAATTTTAAGAAACTAATTAAGGCTTAATTATCAATTAACCCTTAATCACCCTTCATAAAAATTAATTACCAACATGCTCCCACCCCAAATTCTTCAATGAAGCTTAATTGAACTTCAATTGAGACTAAGTAAACCGAATTAGACAAAGCCCCAATTTTAATGAACTAATTAAAGATTAATTATCAATTAACCCTTAATCACCCTTCATAAAAAATAATTACTAGTATGCTCTCACCCCAAATTCTTCAATGAAGCTTAATTGAGCTTCAATTGAGCCTAAGTAAACCAAATTAAACAAAAGCCCCAATTTTAAGGAACTAATTAGGACTTAATTATCAATTAACCCTTAATCACCCTTCATAAAAATTAATTACCAGCATGCTCCCACCTGAAATTCTTCAATGAAGCTTAATTGAGCTTCAATTGAGCCTAAGTAAACCGAATTAGACAAAAATCCCAATTTTAAGGAACTAATTAGGGTTTAATTTGAAGTCTGAACATATTTTATGGTTTAAAATTAACCTACAACTGAAAAACTAACTTACAACAAAAAAAACTTTCAACCCAACCAAAAAAACACAAAAAAAAACAAACAAATCCCAAATTCACCTCAAGAAAACAACCTCTACACAGCAGCAGCAGCACGGCCCAGCAACAGTAGCAGCACCCAGCATAGCAACAGTGCAGCATGCCCCTTTCTCCCTCAGATCTGAGGGAGAACACGAAGTGAACGTGGGTTTCGGACCGAAACATGTAAGTTTCGGGCGAAACTGATACCGGTTTCACCCGAAACCATTAAAACTAAATTTTTTTTTTAGTTTCGGACCTGCTAAAAGTGAGCAGGTCCGGTATCGTTTCGGTTACAGCCGAAACGTATCGGTTTCGGCCGATACTGCCAACCATGGTTGGGGAACCCTGCAGGGTCCATCCAACTACCACCGGGTGACCCCCTACCTGGTGGAGGTGGGAGGACCCCCCGTGGGCCACCCAAACCCTCACTGGGTAGACCCCACCCGGTGGAGATGGGAATCCTGTAGGCCCACCAAACCCCACCTGGTGGGGTATATTTATATATATATAATCTGTTAAATACCCTAGGGCATGAAGTGTAAAAAAAAGGAATGAGAAGATTAAAGGAAGTTGTTTGATCCCCTAGTGATATTTACATAAAAAACCCAAGCCAATCAGAAAGATGTAAATATTGTGGGGTTTTTTTTATGCAAACTTGGGAGTTTAAACTCCACTGGGTAAGGTTTTTTGCACTGAGAGATTTAACTGTCACCCAGTGAGGGTGGGGCCTTTCCGTCTCGAATATCGATTCCGTCTCGGAAAGGCGGAAGAGAAGAGATTTCAAAAAATCTTGGGAGATCGGGTTCGGTGATTTCGGAAAAAAAAAATTCATATATATAGCTTACTTCTAAGAAAATGCTAACTTTTTTCTACTAACCACTCAATTTCATAAACATATTTTTTCTAATTGACAACTCAATTTTACAAACAAGAGTAATGATAATAATAAACAATCTATTCACATGCACCAATGTTAATATACATCAAAAGTTACACCAAAAGTATATACATAAAATGGTACATGAATCATAAACTGAAGAATACGTCAAAAATCATCAACAATGGTATATGTATCTCTGTCTTCCCCCCTCTTTGTCTCCCTCTCTCTCTCAGACAGAGAAAAGGGAGAGAAGGAGATGAGAGGGGGAGAAATGGAGAGAGAGAGGGCAGGAGGCAGAGAGAGATTGAGAGAGAGAGGGTGGGAGACAGAGAGAGAGAGAGGGTAAGAGAGTCCGAGGGAAAGTGTCACTGAGGGAGAGAGAGAGAAAATTTGGGGGAGAGGGAGAGAGAGAGAGAGCTCAAGGGGGCCGAGGTAGAGAGAGACAATGAGAGAGGAAGGAGGAAACCGGGGGGTGGGGGAGAGAAGATCTCGATCTCGGGGGCTTCATTTCTCACGACATTTAGAGAGACAGAGATCTCGGAGAGATCTCGGAAATCTTGTAAGAGATGGCAAATCATGGGCCTAATAAGTCTATAAATAGACCCCCCTGAGTGTCAGAAGGGACATGGAGAAAACTTTAGGAAGAGAGAGAGAGGGTAAGGCCGCAGCCTCCCCTTGCTCTTCCTTAAACCAAGGGCCTCCTTTTTTTTTGATTGGTTGGTCCAATGGACCATATTGGCCTGTATGGACCACATTGACCATGGCCCATTATATTCATGATTTATTATTGATTATGATGCTCCCATGCATTTAATTAATAAATAAATAATTTCACTTCATACTAACAATTAATTTTAAATGTTTAATTAATTAATCGACCACAGACTATAGAGTCCGGTCAATTAATTCATGAATCCTAGACCACATGGTTTGGTTAATTAACCCAAACCCACGGACCGCCACTTAGTCGGCTTGGTCAAATTCCCGATTGATGAACTACAAGCAATGTGACTTAGTCAATCAAATCGATAGGCAAACCATAGACCTCATGGTCTGGTTAATCAATCCAAACCCAAGGACAGCAGCTTAGTTAGCCTGGTTGAAAGTCACAATTGGGGAACTGCGACCAACATGGCCTAGCCAAGTGATGTAACCCAAAGATTGTAGACCATGCAGTCCAGTCAATCAATCTAATTATTGGACTGTGGTTGATTCAGCTCAGTCAACCAATTTAGTCAACAGACCTTAGCCGACATGGCTAAGCAAATTTCTATAAATTATGGAATTGCCACTCATCTATTGTAATTGTGCACACACAGTCCTTATGAATGAAATTCAATTATTCAATTTTTCTTATGATTTGTGCATGCAATATGTACAACATTATTTTTGAGTTTTGGGTCTAATGATGACTTTAAACATGACAGACCCAACCTAACATGGATCCCAATGTCGGCTATTCCAAAAAAGGGGGTTTTGGACCTAGATTGTCCTAAATCTATCATACACATTCTAGATAGGTTCAAAACCCTAAAACATGTTAGCCTAGATGAGTTCAAAACCCTAGGAACCCTAAAGTCCTAGTCGGACTAAGACTCCTCCCTCGATCAACCTAAACTCTATTTGATGTCCAATAAAGAGTAAAAGGGTAATTTTCTGTCACAAAGAGATTCACAAACCTAGAGTCCTAGTTGGTCTAGGACTCTCCCCATAAGTGACCAAAAGTCTGTCCTAGACTTGGATAAGGGTGGAAGGGTAATTTTTCTTGACATAAAAAAATTGAAAACCCTAGAGTCCTAATCAAATCAGAACTCTAGAGTCCTAGTCAAACGAAGATTCCTCCTCCGAGTGATCAAAAGTATGTTCTAGGTTTAAAAATAATCGAAAAGTAATTTTTCGTCACGAAAAGTTTGGAACCTAGTTGAACTAGGACTTTGACATGAAACGGCATCTTACTACTTTAATCTCTTTGGATGAGTGACAAGCAGTGAATCAATTCTATGGCACATAGTGTAGGGTATTAATAGTGCAGTTACTCAAAGGCTTTTAGTCTTTAGACGGATGTAATTAACACCGATCGAGGTCGGTGGGGAATGAAGTCAATATTGTGAATTCGTACCCTAACCCAAAGGCTCCGACATGCGCAAATATATCAAACTTGAATTCTTCTGATGCATTTTACTCTGTCATGTGCATAAGCATACTTATTTATTTATTTTTATTTTTATACGTTAAAAAATGTTCCCACAGTCGTCTATAGCAATTTTTCAAATAATCCTTTATGAGACGATTTCTAATTAAATTTATATTTCTCATTCATATTATCTTACATCCAAACTAGGAACCACGTGAATGATCATTCCGCTGGAATCCCAGTATAACCTAAGTTTATAAAGACTCTTTAAATCATATCCTATAGAACTAGTAAGAATCACCAGGGAGCCCTTTGAACTAAACAACCAAGCATGATGCTGTTGTAATGAATGGCTTACTTGTATGTCTAACAACCAAAATTTAAGCAACTTTCTTCAGCTGTCTTCTACAACTTAGCATTATTATGCTCCAAGTGATGGTATTTTAGTGTATCAAGTAGGGGCTTCTTGCACGTACCCCCAACAAAATCTAGGTAGTCACTCCATCAATGTGAATATAATATAGGCTTTTACAAGAGTGGAGAACCCCATTTGATTGGCTAATTAAAAGTAAAATGTCTGTTGTGACATTTGAAATATAGAGTTGGCTATGCAGATGTCCCAGAGGAGGTAACATAATGTGTTAATCTCTTGTAACATATTGGTAGTTTAAAATGTCTTGACAGGCCTTGTGTAAGCCTTGCTGGGTTTAAGCCTTGAGGCACAGTGAGAAGCAAGCCTCACTAGTTTATGAAAATAAACTTCAAATTGTGAGAAAAATTAAGACAATACTGATTTTCCATGCACCAATGCCATCTCAACTCAATGACAGAATCCATGGGAGTGAACCATATGGGGGAAGTAGTGGACTAGTAGAAAAATGGGATACGGGTAAAGAGAAGAGGAAGGGGTGGAGAAGAAAAAGCTATAACTTTCTTGTACAATGTCAAAGAGATGTCACCAATGTCAAGTCAATTGCAACTATTGTTCAAGCACTAGGTATAGCTATCTCTCCTTCGCCAATGGAAGTAGGGAAGTTGGGTTCAACTTAAAATCTTTTTATTTTGTTTATATAACAGAACTATTGTCATTCGATCATGTTTTAAAGACAAGAGTAAGACCCTGATTCACCTTACACATCACACTAGCCCACCTCCTCAACTGAGGGGTAAGCCTTAAATAAATGGTCTGAGGTGCATGCCTTAAGGCATACCACCTCAGTTAACAACAGGTATAAGCCTCATGTAAATGGTCTAAGGCACATGCCTCAAGGCACTTTTCTAATGCCTCACCTTGAGGCGGACACCTCAGTGCCTTGAGGCAGTGTCTTTTTGAACAATTGTTCCATTTTGGAGGTCGATGGGAATCTTTTGTGACATGGCTACTCCTGTGACAACAATTGTTTGAGGGTAGTGACTAGGATAGCAAAGTCTGACTGTTGCTCCAGTGAACATAATACACTTTAATTTGTTTTCTCACATCGGGCTGCAGCTTATCCCTTCTTTTTGTCCATAGTTCAGGCTACATGGACACTTCAATTCATTTGGTAAATCAAAACCTTATCTATGAGATGTTAAAGAGAAACGACATGCATAATTAAAACTCATAAAAACACATTATATTTACAATTGTTCCAAGAAACATGGAGGAACTCCCATCCTTTTCTTTCTGGAAGATAGTTCCCCAGGACCTTTTATTGTTAAACTCGACTTAAGATTTTCTTAATGACAACATTTCACTAAGCAAGAAGGACCATCCAATTGACGGTTAACGAACATCTATAGATGCATCAAGGAATCCATTCAAGTATTATTTGAGACCAATGGTTTAAAGCTGAACCTTGATATCAAATCTCTAGAAGCAGAAATTAGGAAACTTCCAATTCATTTCCCACCTCTTCCTCGGGCAAGCAGAGCCAAAGATTATTATTGTTATTATTTGGAAACCCATGCAATCAGCCATAAAATGCTGCAAAAAACAAACAAAGGAAAAGAGCTGAATTCTTACGTCCCCGAAAACATCAAAATCCCAGCAGTCAGAAGGCCTCCAAACTGTCAAGATAGAGAACAAGGAAAAGCGCGGCCATTTGGTTAGATGCACAATGGAAAAAAATGGGAATATTACCAAGAACAGGAGAATGACGAAAATGATGCAAAAGGTATCCAAAAAAGACACATACAATGTGGGGATGCTTGGTGAGAGGAGCCCCTAGCAGGGCGGCCGTGTGAACCAGATGGTAAAGAGATGCGGTATGCCAAACCTTCCATTAACAGGAGGAAATTAGAACAGTAAACAGCATAAGTTAATATGGTTTTAATTTCCACTGATTCGAACAGAACGTGCCTGGAGAAATCTATAGAACCGAAAAGATCAAAGGAATACCTCTTTGTACGCAGGATTTTGGGGCTTGAACACGTGAGCCCCGTACGTGCCAAGCGCCAACGCGGCGACTCCTGCGCCCATCAAACACACAACAGAAAGAGCCCGCACGAGGGGCAAATCAAAGAGAAATCCTTTATTTGACCAACCACAAGAGAAATGCGACCACAGAACCCAGAAAAATGCGAGACTCGGAAGCTCCGTGCTTTCATCGATTTCCATTCGGAGGAGGATAGAGGGAGGTGAAATACCGGAGATCGCAGCCGCCCTGTGCCACAGCATGGGATCCATGGTGCAGAGAAATCGCAGAAGTGTGAAGTGTGGGGTGTTGGAAACGGGATCTGAAGAAGAAATGATGGGGAAGACGAATAGAGTACGCGAGCTGACCCTTCTTCTGGAGCCGGTTCTGATTCCTGCAAGCAGAATCACGGTTTGATTTGGTTTGGGTGGAATTTTTTTTAAATTAAATTAAGAGTTAAACGTAAATTAAATTAAATTAAATTATTTTAAAAGTAAATTAAATTAAATTAAAAATTTTAATTTAATTTAATTTGAATCATATTCTTGTCCTCTCTTAAAATTAGATTAAATTTAAAAAGAAATAAAAAATAGGATAAAATAGTTTCTATCAAATAAAATAAATATTAAAAAATAACATCAAAAATTACAATTTATAAGTATAAATTTTATGATATTTTTACATAAAAAATAAAAAATTTAAACAGATAATGATTTGAAACATACTTTATAATATTATATTCAAAAATCTCATCGAGACGGCATGAGTTGAAATTTTAGAATTACATTTAATAATTATATATATATTTATATTAAATTGATAAAAAAATCTTAAAATTAAGTTAGACTTTTGGAATTATAATTAATGAATATATATATATTTATATTAACTTGAAAGAAATATCATTAAATTCAAGTTATTCTATTTAATTTCTCAAAAATTAAAATCAAACTAAACTAAAATTTTTAATATGGATCGATCTGAACTCAAATCAAAATGTTTTAAATTTCAACTCAAATTAAACTAAACCAAATTTATCGGTGCGATTTGATTTTCGGATTGAACCCGAATAATACTCATCTCTACAATAAAGTTTTACTCTCTCTCTCTCTCTTCAATCGTTTGGTTCCGTTGATCTGCTTCTAGGGGAATCGACTATAAACTTTTAGGGCACCTTTGAAATCTGAATAGAGTAAATAAACCAGGAAAAGAGAAATGTGGCCTTCATTGTCAAAAGAAGATCACTTTTTTTGGTTGTTGTTTTTTGGTCAAAAGAAGATTTTTGCTTTCATTGTCTCCTTAAGAAATACGTACAAGAAGATGGATATATCCGAGCCCAAGATAAATAAATATAATAAAAATAATATTTTTTACATAAAATTTATTGTTAGAGATAAATTTATAAAAAAATCAGTCTTAAAAATATTTTACTAAATATAAAACTGTGTAAATCTGAATTACGTAAAAATATCATATTTATTTATAGGAATATCACTTCTTTTAGTTAAAAATTTACAAGAAAAATCATGTTTAAATGACATTTGTACACTATTTGAATTAACCCAATGATATACTTACTAATGTATTTATAGGAACGATTCTTTTATAAATTGACATCTGACAATAATTTTCATCTAAAAATTCTTAAAGATAATATATAATCCTAAAATTATTGGACAGGAAACTGAGACTACTCGGCTCATATAATGAGCAGTCTTCAGCCAACTATTGTAGCGGCTTTTAACATCTTTGCAACTATGATTGTTGAAGATATTTGGATGTGCACCTAAACGAAGGCATGGATTATACGTGGCAGCATGATATATCTGTTTAATTTTATACCTATTTAGTCATATGCAATAACATTGAAATTCTCAAAATCTTAGAGATCTCCGAGAACCAATCAGACTGCAATCAGACGGTAATATGTAGTCAGTCAAATACAACTACCTCAGGGAACCAATCAGACTGCAAGTTGGGGGGACCCAGAAATCGGGAAACAAAGATGCACTGTCAAGATAGTAGGGTTATTGCTATGAGTAATGTTTTGTGCACCGCATGCGGTGCACAAAGCCACCTCATTCTGCAACGAATCGAGACGATTGGTCCACGTTGGCATATACTATTTCACCGGTCGGACGAATCGAGACGTGCTCTGACAGATTTAATGGCATTGTCAACTCATTAGCAGGGACACGATTTCAACTTACCAAAAATGCCCTTGCAATTTTCCCTCCATTGCGCATTGAGGCGCCGTGAAACTTCAGGCAGCGTCTTTCCCTCCAGTGGCATTGTCAACTGATTATTTCTTCTGCCGATTCCCCCTGCCCCCTTCTTCTGTTGCTCATCTTCTCTGTCGGCGGCAGTGATTAGTGGAGCGGAAACAGGCGCGGAAGCAGAAGGCCATCGTGTGCGCGTCAGCCCATCGTCTGCGTGTCAGTCCATCGTCGGCGAGGGTTTAGGGTTGGCTATGGCACCTAAGACCGGCAAGGGGAAGAGTAAGATGCTACGAGGTAAAATATTTCACCCCTGTTAAGAAGGCAAAAGAAGAATCTAACTGAGGCTGCCTGAGTCATTACAGAGCAGAACATTTCACCCCCAGTGCAAAATATTTCACCCTTGTGCAAAACCATTATTGTTGTATGCAAAATATTTCACCCCTGTTAAGAAGACAAAAGAGGAATCCAACTGAGACTGCCTGAGTCATTACAGAGCAGAATATTTCACCCCTAGCGTAAAATATTTCACCCCTGGGTAAAATATTTCAGTTGTATGCAAACTATTTCACCCCTGTTAAGAAGGCAAAAGAAGAATCCAACTGAGGCTGCCTGAGTCATTACATAATAGAATATTTCACTCCAGTGCAAAATATTTCACCCATGTGCAAAACATTTCAGTTGTATGCAAAATATTTCACCCTTGTTAAGAAGGCAAAAGAAATATAACTGAGGCTGCCTGAGTCATGCAAGAGCAGAATATTTCACTCCACTTCAAAATGTTTCACCCCTGTGCAAAAACTTTCAGCTGTATGAAAAATATTTCACCCCTGTTAAGATGGCAAAAGGGGGACATATGGGCGTTTAGAGTGAATAATGTCCAGTAAGGCTCCAGTTAATGAGATAGGCTATCTTAACTGGAGCTTCTACATTGAATATGTTTCCTCCTGTTTCAGTTACACATTTACTTCAGAGAAAAAGGGTAAACAGAGTAAATGGAAGGAGAAGATGCTGCAGCAGGTACCGTTTTTCTCCTTTTACCTCACTTGCTCCGCAGAGCCTTGAATACGTCTCCTGATCAGACATCCATCCTGTCTCCACAGAGAGAAAGTGAAGCCCGCGGTAGCAATAAAATGAAGAATAATACTTTTTACTCTAAACTGAAGGCTTTAATATATCCATCACAGAATGGTACTTTCGGTATGTCAAAAATTGAGACTTGCGCGGGAATGACACCATTTAATGCCTTTGGGACAATGCCATTAAATCTGTCAGAGCACGTCTCGCTTCGTCCGACCGGTGAAATGGTATATGCCAACGTGGACCAATCGTCTCGGTTCGTTGCAGAATGAGGTGGCTTTGTGCACCGCATGCGGTGTACAAAGCATTACTCCTAAAAGTATGTGTTCTAAATCACTACAAGAAAAAGTGATATTAGCGACGAAATTTTTCGACGCATTTATTTCTGTCCGAATATCCGTCGTCATTTTGGACGGATTAAATTCCGTCGGAACTTGCATCAGTATTTTCGACAGATAGGTATATGTCGGAAAATATGTCAGAACTACCGACAACTATTCGGACGGAAGTTTCCGTCGGAACATTTGGCGCCACAAATTAGACCCTTAGCGATGTTTGTTATCTTTGATATAAATGTGTCCGATTATTCCCGACGTATTGTAGATTGGTCGGAAATATGTCGAAAATTTTTGACATAATTCTGACTGAAAATTTTACCGTCAGAAATATATTTGTCTCCATTTCCATCCTATTTGTCGCTACGGATCAAATTATTTTCGACGGACTGTCTGTTGGTCAGAAATACGTCGGAACTTTCCGACGTATTGTCGACGGCAGAATATCCGTCGAAAATCTATTTGTCATCCTTACCAACCTATTTGTCACCCTTACCGACCTATTTGTCACCCTTAGCAACCTATTTGTCACCCTTAGCAAGCTATTTGTCACATGTTTGTCACCCTTATTTCCGACGGAATATATGGTCGTCAGAAATACGTCAAAAATTTTCGACGTACTTCCGACGAAAAATATTTTCGTCGAAAATCTATTTGTCACCCTTACCAACCTATTTGTCACCCTTAGGGACCTATTTGTCACCCTTAGCAAGCCATTTGTCACCTGCTTGTCTTATTTCCAACGGAATATATGGTCGTCGGAAATATGTCAGAAATTGCCGACATAATTCTGACTGAAAATTTTTCCGTCGGACATCTATTTGTCACCCTTTCCATGTTATTTGTAGCTACATGTCAAATTATTTCCGACAGAATGTAAGTTGGTCGGGAATACGTCGGAACTTTCCGACGGGATCATCGACGGAAAGATTTTTCGTCGAAAATATATTTGTCACCCTTACCAACCTGTTTGTCACCCTTAGCGACCTATTTGTCACCCTTAGCAAGTTATTTGTCACCTTTGAAAGCTATTTGTCAAATTATTTCCGACGGATTGTTAGTTGGTCAGAAATACATCAGAAATTTTTGACGTAATTCCGACAGAAAATATTTTCGTCGAAAATCTATTTGTCACCCTTAGCTACCTATTTGTCACCCTTAGCAAGTCATTTGTCATCTATTTGTCACCCTTATTTCCGACAGAATATATTATCGTCGGAAATACGTCAGAAATTTCTGACGTAATTCCGACTGAAAATTTTTCCGTCGAAAATATATTTGTCACCCTTTCTATCCTATTTGTCGCTACGCTTTTGATCCTTAAGGTTCATATGTTTCTTTTGATGATGTCAATACTTGAATCCTTGAGTTTCGTACGTTCTTGATGCTGTCAATGTTGTTTGATAATGTTAATACATGAATATTCATGAGCTCTGTGAAGATAGGTTCAAATTTGAACAAAGCAATGGCCAGATTTTTGCTTGAAAATCTTCTGGTGTGTCGACGCAGTAAGGCCATTGCGTCGACGCAGCTTCACGAAGCCTTGAGTCTACTGGCGTTGACGGCGTTGACGTAGTGAGGGCCATTGCGTTAACGCAGTCTGTGTTGATTTTGCTCATTTGAACTTCGCAAGCCATTTTTTACTCTTGATGATCTATTTGTTATCTCTATCAGGTATTTGTCACCCGTATAGATCTAGTTTTCACCCTTATTCGCCCATAAGCCGTCGCCTTTGATCGTTGCTCTTCTACTGCCAATTTGTTTCCCATGTTTGCCTTTTATGAACCGTTTCTGCTAGACTGGGTTGACGCATAGGTACGTTGCGTTGGCGCAACTGAGTTGGACTTGCTGATTTCAACTTCGCAAGTCATTTTTCAGCTCTGCAAGATATTTGACACCCTTGTGAGCCATTTGTCTGCCCTGTCTAACCATTTGTTGCCGCTAACACCTATTTGTCACCCTTGCGACCTTATAGCCGTCGCCTTTGTGCCATTTGTCAGCCCTGTGAACTATTTGTCAGCTTTGTGCATACGTTACTGTGAACCCCATTGCGTTGACGCACTGACGTCATGGAGTTGACGCAGTCACCTTATCCTTTGAGCTTTTTGACTCCCGAAGGCCCTTGCACTTGGATTTCTTCCAGCCTTGATTGGCTCCTGGTCCTTTGCATATATGTCTTGAGATCAACATAACCCATTTTCTTTTGCTGGCTGTTGGCACGCTTTTTAAGGTAGCTTGTGCCAAGTGTGTCGACGTCATATGCTTGTTGCGTCGACGCAGTCCATGAAGAACCGCGTTGCTTCTTGCTGTTTGCTGCTGCACGGATTTAGTGCTTAGTGTGTCGACACCACCTGTTCACTGCGTCGACGTAGTCCTTGAAGGACTGTTCTGCTGCTGTTCTTTTTCTATGGGCTTTCAATAGAGTTCATTTATTCTTATGTAAGGGGAATAAAATATATCATCATATTAAGATTTCATTCATAATTCAAGAGAGTAAACATGAGACTCTATGAAATAAAGTCTTTACACTTATGAAGGTCTCACGTGTACCATGACAGTACAGAAATAATGAATCATGACAATTAACATGTTGAATCATAGTTGGATCAAAATCAATATTACACTAATGACTCATAATTAGACATCATCAAAACCAACAAGATAATGCATGAACCACACATGCACAACATGTATCCAACAGACTCCAGTCCCGTTGAAGTTGGAGAAAGAAGAACTGAAGAAGAAAAATGAACCAACAAAGAGAAAAAAAAGAAGAAAAAAGAAAGAAAACTATAAAAATGACAATTAATAAATGTAACAGTATAATAATAGAATAATTGTGAAAATGATAAAGAACCGATAAAAATAATAATTAATAAATGTAACAGTATAATAATGATAAAATAATTATGAAAATAAAAAAATCATAAAAATGATAATTAATGAGTGTAACATGTATAACAATAATAAAAAATGTGAAAATAATAGAAAAAATACCATAAATGATAAAAAAAAACTCATAAAATACCCCCATTAAAAGATTTAATGACAAATCGTCTGGATTTCTTCCCTTCGAACCCGAGTAAGGGGAAACACCAAAGATGCCCTTGCAAGGCGTGCCCAGATCTCGGGGATTGCGCCGTTATGGCCGTTGCACGACCTCGCGTCGGGCCAAGAACTTGTGGAATTTGACCCGTTGGGATGGAATTCAATTGATTTCCGCCACTCCCTCGTCTATTGAACTTGCCGTGTCCCGGTAGACATATGCTCCGATCTTACCGAAACGTTTATGATGATTTTCAACCCGGACACTCGTCTGAATATAAAACGGTCAATACATGACCGATATGGCTTTTAATGATTGTTCAATGCTTCGATCTTATCGAAATGTCTATGATGATTTTCAACCCAGACACTCGTCCGTATATAAAACGGTCAATACATGACCGATATGACTTCGAATAATTGCTCGGACCCTAATGAAGGGGATCTCAATACTCTTCACCCAATTTTCATTCGTTTCATGAATCTTGATTTCTAGGCCATGAGGCCCCATTTCTTGGCGATTAATCAAAGGTTTTCCCCTCTCCAAGGGGATGTAATTAACGTCGTGACCGGGTTGGCGCGGTGGGTCTCCAGTCCCGACCCGATACCCATAATCGTCTGGTTAGTCAGACGGAGCGCACCTCGGGCTTCGGACCACTCTAGTCTAAAAGCTCGAACACATTGTCACACACGTGACTGGCATGCCCTCGCACGATAAAACCAATAAAAAGACACCACGATATTTTATTATTATTCTTAGTGCGTCCAACACCTTTATGGCACGGGTGCACGGCGGGTCTCCAGTCCCGACCCGATATACCCACCATCGTATGGTTAGTCAGACGAAGTGCACCTTGGGTTCCAAACCATCCCAGTCTTGGAACTCAAACACATTGTCACATACGTAACTGGCACGCCCTCGCATGATAAAATCGATAAAAGATACAATGATATTTTATTATTATTCTGAGTGCGTCCAACATGGCCCCGCGAGTATCCCTAGCTCCCCATCGCCGGTGCTGCTGCTCTCTCCCACTCTAACATTCACGGGTTTTAGAGCGTTTCCGTGGGTCCCGTGTTACGTTTCATAAATAAATTAAAAATATTATAAATTACATATCTTCGGATCTCTAAATAATAAATAATAAATTTCTTTTTTTAGACGTAATGATATTTTATATTGAGTGAGATTTTATCCTATTAGAAAAAATGAATGAATGAGAAATACGTCGGAACAATGAATGGAAAAATGGTGAAATTGGAAATAAAAAGAGAAAAGAAATAGAAAATGGTGGCAAATGAAAAAAAAAGAGGTGGCTGAAAAATTTGAGGGCCCTAACCCCTCCTCCTCTCCTCCTTCCCCCTTTCTCCTCCTCTCGATCTCCCTCTCCTCTCTCACGATCTCTCCCCCCTCTCAATCTCTCCCCCTCTCTCTCTCACCCATCCGCCCTCTCTCTCACCCTCCTTCTTCCCCAACACCGGCGACGGGCGGAGCTACCCAGACACGAGGGCGGTCGGGCGGCGGAGTGGCGATAGCGGGTGGGCGTAGCGAAGCTACCCAGGGACGCCGGAGAGGGGCGAGCAGAAGCGGCACCGACAACGAGGGCGCAGCGGCGGCGACGGTGAGCTCAGGCGGACACCCCCCCCCATCGTAGGTATTCCCCTCTCTCCCTCTCCCGTTGGCCCCCCTCCCCCTCCTGCCCTCTCTCACTTAGGCAGACACACGCACAGCTCGGCCCCCTCTCCCTGCTCCCGCCCTCTCTCACTCTCACTCACACACACATAGACACAAGGAGGAGGAGGGGCTCGGCCCCCTCTCCTTGCTCCCGCACAGACACAGGGAGGGGGAGTGATGGGGACATCGAAGCAAGACCGCTCATATTTATTTACATTTATGTCCTTTTATATTTGTATGCATACCCTTGTGTTATATGGGTACACAATTGTAAGTCTTTGTGGGTTTATCTGCAAAATGTCAGTAGGTCCAGCAAGGGGGCCCTCACTCCTTCCTCATTGATCCAAGTGGCACCATTTGGGTCCATGTGGGGCTGGTCAACTAGCCTAGGTGGCATCTAGAAGGTTGGACCATTCAAGGGAGACAAATGGACTAAAAAGTCCAAGATGCCACCTACCTTACACCTACCTAGTCAAGGGGGTGCCCCCCATTTTGGTCCAAATTTTAATTTTTGAAAAAATTCTATTAGAACTAATTAGTTCTATACCTTGTATACCCCTCCCAACCCTAGATCTGAGGGCATTAGTGGTCATTTTCCATTTATTATATAAGGCATGTAATTTCCATTTGTGTGAATTAATGAAGAGAAAAAATTGTGTAAGCATTGGAGCTTGGTGCGCCCCTCCCTCTCTCCCTCTGGTTCCCCTCTGGTTCTTCCACATTTCAGGGTGTAAACCCCTTCTATCTTAGCCCCTCTATCTCTAGATTCATCTCTGGTGCCGCCGCCGCCGTTCGTGCCGCCGCGAAGCCGCTTCCGAAGTGCTGTCCAGATCTCTGTTCTGCTAGAAAGAGGTTCACTACGAGAATTTTAACTCCCAACTCTGACATCATCTGTAGTTGATATTTTCAGGGTTGGTTCCACACTTGATCCCTAACCTCCAGTAAAATTATCCCATCATTTCACCCTTTTTTTATATTTTTCCATTTTCGTGTCTTTCTGTCTTCATGATCTGTCCCTTTTCAGATCTGTGTAGCAGAAGCTTAGTTCTTCCCCCTTTCGACCATCTTCTTGATTTTTGTTTGAATCCCCAAATTTATTGGAGGCTCTGTCCACCATCCCCATCCTTCACAAATTTTCTTCGAATTTCAAAAACTCTCTACCTATTTTTAGAAATTGTGTTTTCCCCCAAATTCAGTTCTGTTTCTGCTGTCCAGATCCGACCACCAGGTACTATAAAATAGTTTTCCCCAGTCAAATCTCCACCAAACCTTGCATAAGATATATGTAATGCCCTGGATCTTTCGGATCCTTATTTTTAGGTCCTGGATCTGGTTTTTCAGAGTGTCCGACTCCGAAGTGCCCGAAATTTCGTTTCGGACATCTTTCGTGTTCGGATCGGCGCGATCCGGAGTTGTTTCGGAGGCCCGGAAGCGTTCCGCGGCTTTTCCGTGTGTGTTTTTCGATTCCCGGTGTGTGTTTCGGTAATTCCTTCGGAACCTCGTTACGGGTGAACGGGGCTGTTCACCAGGACGCGAGTGGTACCGTTGCGATCGGTGTGTTCCGAGGATCGCAGAAATGTGATTTTCTATTTTTCGGTATTTTCGGGAATTTCCGGATTTTCTATATAATAACCTCCTTTTTCTCTCTCCCCATCTCATTTCTCTCTTCCCTCCCTCTCTCTTCTCTCACGTTCTCTCCTCTCCCCCTCTCACTCCGGGCGGCCGACGGAGGCGGCGAGGGCGGGGCGGCGTGGCTCGTGGGGCGTGGAGCGACGGGTACGGGATGAGGATCGCGGTGGTGGAGGCAGTTCGTGGGATCGTGAACCGGCGAGGGTTTAAGCGGCGTTTTCTTCGTGGATCGGTGTCCACGGTGCATCGAATCTTCAGTGGAGGTAGGGAGATGGACCCTAAACCCGTGTACTTCGATTCCCGCGAGTTTCGTAGGCCGTGGTGAGCCGAGCGGGCTAAACGGGCTGATTTGGGAAAAATGCATATTTTTTGGGTGTGAGCCGAATCTTGTGTTTTGATCGTGTTTTTGGGGTTTAAATGGGTCCTCTCGGTGCCAGAGGGGTTGGGGAATGTTTCCCCCTTTGTTTCCCCATCACCCGGGGGTGATCGGGGCGTGGAATGGGTTTTCCCGCCGTTTCTACCGTTTTCGGGCGCGGACTGAGAACGCGCTAGCTTCCAGTAGCGCGTTCTTGAGTGTCGCGCTGCCCCGACGGGGCGCGTTCATCGGAGAAGATGAACAGTAAGGCGATTCTTGTCGCGCTCTAGGGTCCCAGCGCATTTTTGGTTGTCGCGCTATAGGATCATAGCGCAACCTGGTCTGGTCGCGCTATGGACCTACAGCGCGTTCTTGCTGAACGCGCTAGGTTTGCATAGCGCGTTCTTGCTTAACGCGCTATGCATGTGTAGCGCGTTCTTGGGGTGGCCTGCCGGGCTGCCCGAGGCGGACGGTCTGCGGCTGATCGTGCTCCCCTTGGGCCGTGTGTGTCCTGGACATCCCGTGGAGTTCCGTGACCATGTCTTTGGGTGTCCAGAGGTTTGGTTTACCTCGATTAGCGTTCCCGTGAGTTTAAGGGTCCGAGTGACCTTCTAGTGTTCCGATTGTGTTGTGTTGGTCTCCGGTCGACCCGGTTGTGACCCAGTGGTCGACCTTTGGCCTTGTGAATGTCCCGGGCACCCCGTGGGTTTTGTTACCGTGTTTTAGGGTGTCTGGAGGTACCGTGCTACCTCGATAAGCATGCCCGTGGGCTTGGTGGGTCCAGGCGACCCCAGGTATTCCGAGCTTCCGTGTTCGTGCCAGATCGTGTCACCGTGTGTCGGTGTGAGTGCGGTGAGGTTTCCCCGCAAGTCGTGGCTTCTCTGGAAGGTGGCTTCCTAGTGGGCCAAGCGTGTGGCCTTGGACGGTGAGTCCAGCTTCCCAGCCTGAGGCTGGGGGTTTCTTAAGTTCCCTCCTCGAGGGATGGGTCTCGGCAGTGATGAACTGCCTCGTGAGTTGTCGCATTGTGGTTTTGGACCTAGGGATTAGGCCAGATTGACGGCTCAGTGTTGTCATGTGCAACGGTCTTGACCTCGAGTCTTGTGACTCAAAGGCCGTTGAGTTGTAGGTCTAGTGGGCTGTCCAGAGTCTGGTGGCGTCGTGCCACCTGTTACTCCGTGTTACTCGTAATGAGTGCGTGCGTGGTTTCTGTGTCCACGTTTCTGTGATCCTCCACTAGTCGTAGCTTCCTGCGCACGCGTGTGCGGACCCACCTGGGAGTGGTGGAGAGCGCGACCCGGTGAGACGCGGTTTTTAGGCTGGTTTCCGTCGGCCCCTTGCCTTTGCCACCAGAGTCCGGTGGGGGGGAAAAACCAGCTAGAGGACCCGACCTAGAGCAGATGGTCTGTGTGTGCACACGTAGTTGGGGGCTTAGGACACGTGCTGACGAGCGCGACCCCAGCTAGTCCTTGTTGTGGTACTTGTTGCGTGTCTGAGTCTCACGCCCGGGGCGTTGTAGCTAGACACTTGTGACGCGGTGTAAGACGTCAGGGGACGCATCTGGTCGTTCTTCTAGTGGGTGGTACTTCTGTCGAGTATGGAGTGACAGACTGTCAGTCTCTGTGTCTTTGACCTTCGGGTTTTTGATCGTGTTGACCGGTGAGTTCGGTTGTTTCACCTTGGCGCGTGTGTCGGTTCTTGCGTCGTGAGATTAGTGCTAGTGGCTTTACCGAGGTTGGGTCTTGTTGTGCGGTACCCGCGATCGGATGGTCGGGGTTGCACCTTGGACAGCGTGTCCAGGTCGGCTTTGTCCGGGGGACAGGCCTCTACGGCGTGGTTGCCGTGTGTTCTTACTTCGGTAGGTGGTGCTAGCGTGGTTCGGTAGCTTCGACTGCGTGATCGAGGTGTGCCTTCTGGCAGTAGGAGTAGCTGTAGTGCCGAGTTTTTGACCGGCCACCGGTTTGCTGTTCCTGCTGTAGTTGTAGCTTCCTTTCCGCTACCGCCGTTGTTTCCGGTTGGGGTTCCGCGGGATCCCTGCTGAGTCTCTGTTTTGGAGACTCATTCCCTGCTTTTCAGGTGAGGCGGTTCTTCTTCCTCGAGGTTCGAGGGCGCGATGCGGAGGTTCTTAGTTGCCAGCTTGCCGGGCCGAGAGTTCACTTGGCACGTGGTACGTTTTACTGCTTTAGACTGTACTTTCTGTTGGACTGGACTCTGTTGTAGTTGTTTATTTATTTCTGTTAATTGTTGAATTGTCCTGCTTTATTTCCTATTTCTTTGTGCCTCCACACTCCTTTTAGCCCTTCCGAGCCCTCCCGGCTCGTGGGCGGCGGTGCGAGTCTCGGGTTATCGGGCCTTCCCGGTAATCGGATTCTCGGGTCGTTACAGCTGGTATCAGAGCAGTGGTTGTGGACGTACATAGGAATTCGAGATATTGCAGTGATCAGAGTCCGTAAGGTCCAGTACAGTCAGCAGTTGGCATAGGGTTTCGTGCATGTTTTCCGCTTTGTTTCTCGCTTGAGAGTTTGAGTGCGCTGTGCGGCGCTGTGAAGGTGGTTGTTGTTCACGGCTTTCGTGCCGGCGCGGGGTCTGCGGATCGAGGTCGAGAGCCTTCTCCCTCATCGGTGGTGGCCCTGGTTGTGTTGCGTTGGGCAGAGGTTGTCGGCGGGCGTGTTGCAGTTCGGGGGATTGTAGCGGTGGTGCATCGAGAGATGTTGTGACCATGGTCCGACGAGACACTTGGTAAGTGTTGTCGGAGGAGCTGACCTGACGGAAGTGATGGTTTTCTTGGTGCTGAAAGGTGCTATTCCCGGCATGCGCGAGGCTCGAGGTCAGGTCGAGTGCGGAGTTTTCCTTCCGTTGGTCGGAGGTGCGATTGGTCTCTCCTCTGGTTGGAGAGATTGCATTTGGCCAAGGTTCGTCGTCTTGCACTGTGCGTCCGGGTTGGTTGGCCTTTGTGCGCCGTGAAATCCGTGCGAGACACGTTCCGCGTTTTGGCAAGGTGGTTGCCTGTGAGAATCGTTGCCCGTTCCCTGATGTGTAAGGGTGTTGGCGCTGTTTCGGAAGGACGAGTGCCGGCTGGGCGGTGTTCGCGAGAATTGCGGTTGGTGTTGTGGTTTCCGATGTGCGGAGGATCGGAGTCTGCGGGGTTGCAGATGGTTGTCGGGATGGTGGATCCCGAGTTGGCGTTGTGGTGGCTGTGTATGTGGATCAGAGTGCGTGGATCGTAGCGTTGGTTGTTTCGGGTGGATTTCTGAGGAAGTGTAGAGCAACGGAGGATTGGTTCATCGATGTGCGTTGTCTCCGGCGGTGTGAGACGTGTTGGTTGCTGTGCCGTTGCTTGAGATATTGTGGTTTATGGCACAGGCAGGTGGAGAGTTGGGGAAATGTGCTGGCGAGGTTGCCGCATGAGTACCCTGTCCTTGCGTTGGAGGTTGCGTTCGTGGATAAGATCGTGTTCTGGAGAAGTGTGCCGCGGGTTGTAAGAGGTTGTGTATCCCGTGGCTCTGTGATAAGAGCGGGAGTCGGGATTGGCAGGCATCCTCTTGGATTAATTGAGATGGAGATTTTGATGAGATAGGATTCGATGAGACAGGACGGTGGTTGATGCCTGTGTGTGGAGGTCACTGATGAGACGTTGGCGTGGGATATTGATCCTCAGTCTGTGGCCAGCAAGGGAGGATTCCCCGTAAGTCTGAGTCGAGTGACGTGAGGACCGTGTGGAGATGGAGTCATGTGGTTTCGCCGTGCTCCCCTGAGAGGGTAGAGTTGGCGTGAGGTTCGAGATTGGAGGTGGTGTTGGTCTGTGCGTGAGTCAGCAGATGGCCTGTCATGTGTTGGATCGTGCCTGCTGGGCCGGTGGAGGTTTTCCGTTGGCGAATGTCTGGCGACCAGTGGATGGTCTTTTCAGAGACAGAAGATGCTGGTTGTAAGGGGCTCGAGAATGGAGAGAGCCGAGTGCCAGCGAGGCCTTTTGGTGGCCATTTCTGAGGTGTGAGCTGGTGGAAGCTCAGTGATTGGTTACCCCTGGTGCAGGGTGTGAGATCGATCGGCGGGTTGTGAAGCTAACGTTGGTTGGTCCGCCGGGCGTGGGCGTTGACCGGTGGATTGGTTTTCGTGGCGAGAATTGCGTTCCCTCGGTGAGCGAGAGGGTGGCAGCGATGCCGTGGGTGTTTTCCGTTGTGTTTGAGGTGATACCAGACTTGTGCCCTTGTCTTATGCCTGCTCTAGTGGCCGATGTGTGTGCGGCGTGCGGAGCGTGGCGTTGTTCGTGATTATGGTCTGGCTGTATCCCTCATGATTGGCGCTTTTGCGAGGATCGAGGTTTTTCTATGTTGGGGTTCTGACGGCGTTGTCAGTGGGTTACGGCGTTTTTCCCCTGTGACTTGGTGTTAGTCCTGAATTCCGTGGACGAAATTCTTGTAAGGGGGGAGGGCTGTAATGCCCTGGATCTTTCGGATCCTTATTTTTGGGTCCTGGATCTGGTTTTTCAGAGTGTCCGACTCCGAAGTGCCCGAAATTTCGTTTCGGACATCTTTCGTGTTCGGATCGGCGCGATCCGGAGTTGTTTCGGAGGCCCGGAAGCGTTCCGCGACTTTTCCGCGTGTGTTTTCCGATTCCCGGTGTGTGTTTCGGTAATTCCTTCGGAACCTCGTTACGGGTGAACGGGGCTGTTCACCAGGGCGCGAGTGGTACCGTTGTGATCGGTGTGTTCCGAAGATCGCAGAAATGTGATTTTCTTTTCGATATTTTCAGGAATTTCCAGATTTTCTATATAATAACCTCCTTTTTCTCTCTCCCCATCTCATTTCTCTCTTCCCTCCCTCTCTCTTCTCTCACGTTCTCTCCTCTCCCCCTCTCACTCCGGGCGGCCGACGGAGGCGGCGAGGGCGGGGCGGCGTGGCTCGTGGGGCGTGGAGCGACGGGTACGGGATGAGGATCGCGGTGGTGGAGGCAGTTCGTGGGATCGTGAACCGGCGAGGGTTTAAGCGGCGTTTTCTTCGTGGATGGGTGTCCACGGTGCGTCGAATCTTCGGTGGAGGTAGGGAGATGGACCCTCAACCCGTGTACTTCAATTCCCGCGAGTTTCGTAGGCCGTGGTGAGCCGAGCGGGCTAAACGGGGTGATTTGGGAAAAATGCATGTTTTTGGGGTGTGAGCCGAATCTTGTGTTTTGATCGTGTTTTTGGGGTTTAAATGGGTCCTCTCGGTGCCAGAGGGGTTGGGGAATGTTTCCCCCTTTGTTTCCCCATCACCCGGGGGTGATCGGGGCGTGGAATGGGTTTTCCCGCCGTTTCTACCGTTTTCGGGCGCGGACTGAGAACGCGCTAGCTTCCAGTAGCGCGTTCTTGAGTGTCGCGCTGCCCCGACGGGGCGCGTTCATCGGAGAAGATGAACAGTAAGGCGGTTCTTGTCGCGCTCTAGGGTCCCAGCGCGTTTTTGGTTGTCGCGCTATAGGATCATAGCGCGACCTGGTCTGGTCGCGCTATGGACCTATAGCGCGTTCTTGCTGAACGCGCTAGGTTTGCATAGCGCGTTCTTGCTTAACGCGCTATGCATGTGTAGCGCGTTCTTGGGGTGGCCTGCCGGGCTGCCCGAGGCGGACGGTCTGCGGCTGATCGTGCTCCCCTTGGGCCGTGTGTGTCCTGGACACCCCGTGGAGTTCCGTGACCGTGTCTTTGGGTGTCCAGAGGTTTGGTTTACCTCGATTAGCGTTCCCGTGAGTTTAAGGGTCCGAGTGACCTTCTAGTGTTCCGATTGTGTTGTGTTGGTCTCCGGTCGACCCGGTTGTGACCCAGTGGTCGACCTTTGGCCTTGTGAATGTCCCGGGCACCCCGTGGGTTTTGTTACCGTGTTTTAGGGTGTCTGGAGGTACCGTGCTACCTCGATAAGCATGCCCGTGGGCTTGGTGGGTCCAGGCGACCCCAGGTATTCCGAGCTTCCGTGTTCGTGCCAGATCGTGTCACCGTGTGTCGGTGTGAGTGCGGTGAGGTTTCCCCGCAAGTCGTGGCTTCTCTGGAAGGTGGCTTCCTAGTGGGCCAAGCGTGTGGCCTTGGACGGTGAGTCCAGCTTCCCAGCCTGAGGCTGGGGGTTTCTTAAGTTCCCTCCTCGAGGGATGGGTCTCGGCAGTGATGAACTGCCTCGTGAGTTGTCGCATTGTGGTTTTGGACCTAGGGATTAGGCCAGATTGACGGCTCAGTGTTGTCATGTGCAACGGTCTTGACCTCGAGTCTTGTGACTCAAAGGCCGTTGAGTTGTAGGTCTAGTGGGCTGTCCAGAGTCTGGTGGCGTCGTGCCACCTGTTACTCCGTGTTACTCGTAATGAGTGCGTGCGTGGTTTCTGTGTCCACGTTCTGTGATCCTCCACTAGTCGTAGCTTCCTGCGCACGCGTGTGCGGACCCACCTGGGAGTGGTGGAGAGCGCGACCCGGTGAGACGCGGTTTTTAGGCTGGTTTCCGTCGGCCCCTTGCCTTTGCCACCAGAGTCCGGTGGGGGGGAAAACCAGCTAGAGGACCCGACCTAGAGCAGATGGTCTGTGTGTGCACACGTAGTTGGGGGCTTAGGACACGTGCTGACGAGCGCGACCCCAGCTAGTCCTTGTTGTGGTACTTGTTGCGTGTCTGAGTCTCACGCCCGGGGCGTTGTAGCTAGACACTTGTGACGCGGTGTAAGACGTCAGGGGACGCATCCGGTCGTTCTTCTAGTGGGTGGTACTCCTGTCGAGTATGGAGTGACAGACTGTCAGTCTCTGTGTCTTTGACCTTTGGGTTTTTGATCGTGTTGACCGGTGAGTTCGATTGTTTCACCTTGGCGCGTGTGTCGGTTCTTGCGTCGTGAGATTAGTGCTAGTGGCTTTACCGAGGTTGGGTCTTGTTGTGCGGTACCCGCGATCGGATGGTCGGGGTTGCACCTTGGACAGCGTGTCCAGGTCGGCTTTGTCCGGGGGACAGGCCTCTACGGCGTGGTTGCCGTGTGTTCTTACTTCGGTAGGTGGTGCTAGCGTGGTTCGGTAGCTTCGACTGCGTGATTGAGGTGTGCCTTCTGACAGTAGGAGTAGCTGTAGTGCCGAGTTTTTGACCGGCCACCGGTTTGCTGTTCCTGCTGTAGTTGTAGCTTCCTTTCCGCTACCGCCGTTGTTTCCGGTTGGGGTTCCGTGGGATCCCTGCTGAGTCTCTGTTTTGGAGACTCATTCCCTGCTTTTCAGGTGAGGCGGTTCTTCTTCCTCGAGGTTCGAGGGCGCAATGCGGAGGTTCTTAGTTGCCAGCTTGTCGGGCCGAGAGTTCACTTGGCACGTGGTACGTTTTACTGCTTTAGACTGTACTTTCTGTTGGACTGGACTCTGTTGTAGTTATTTATTTATTTCTGTTAATTGTTGAATTGTCCTGCTTTATTTCCTATTTCTTTGTGCCTCCACACTCCTTTTAGCCCTTCCGAGCCCTCCCGGCTCGTGGGCGGCGGTGCGAGTCTCGGGCTATCGGGCCTTCCCGGTAATCGGATTCTCGGGTCGTTACAATATATCCCCGTTTTCCTCTCTTTGGCCTCTACAACTCTCATGAAGGGCTCAAAAGCTGAATCGAAGGTCTACATCATGGTCAATGCCAACTCTCAGGAAAACTCAAATCTGCCCTGAGTTTTCAGATCCTGTGAGTCAGCAGATTGAAAATTAGACAAAGGCCATCAACGGGAAACTCAAATTTCTTTCTCCAGCCATAGATCGAAGGATTTGAAGTCAGCTTTCTATCGGTACCTCTTGTGCGTCGATCCGACGTCAGGAGTGACCGCAGCAGCAGATTTCGTCGGGACGCGCGGGTCCGAAACATAATTCAGATCCGTGGGCAGCAACTCCGACGAGTGACGATCGGAGCCGCCCGGCCTCCGACTGGTGAACCAGCGTACCGCCGTCCCAGGGAGCGCCCCTCCAGGCGTCCCCACCACAGTGGTGCCACCCCGGTCCCACACGGCCCCTTGGACCAGCACGTGGGTCCCACGGTCGTGAGTACATGTGCCACCGAAGCTCCACAAGAAGCTACCCGTCAACCCGAACCCGCTACTCCCGGGTCCCATTGTGTCGCCCTTTACCTCCTTGCGTGGAGTGGGCATTCATATTCATTGCTGTAATATTTGTGTAATAATTTTTCCGGGAGTATCAGTTCGGCTGGGGTCGTCTTCCCCACGCCGAGAGCGTGGAGGTATCGTGTTCGCTCCTTACTCAACACTTTGCTTTATTTCATATATATTTCTTTATGCCGTTGCTAGAGAGCATGCTAGGATCATAGCTCGCTATTTATTGTTATTCACTACTGCGAGCGAGAGAGAGAGACCGTCCCGTGACCCGATCCGGGCACGAATTTGTGAGTTGACCACCCTAGCTCTTTGTCGATTTCTCAACCGTGCACGTCCGACGCTTCCCTCGTTAGGGACGATCGCGAGCTTGCTTAGAGTCCGAGGATCGCATATCCATTTGGAGTCGAGTCGCGTGTCCGTCCCGCATCAGTTTGGTATCAGAGCGCCAGTTGAGTCTAGGGTAGTCATTTACAAAATAAAAAAAAGTGTCATTTACGTCTAGTCATTGTCTAAATCGGTCTAGGTTGCACTTACATCCCATTAGTCGGTATATCAAAAGGTGTTGTCCGAGCGTTAGGCTACGCCTATCGGGAAGGCCGCACACTTGCGCAAGTGATCTTCGGATCGATTAACTCCGCCATGTATCGAATCTTAGTTTTGTCTAGGTGTGTAGTCGAGTCTCATTTCAACTTTACATTTGCATCGCATTCTAAGTCGTGTCTAGGTGCTTGCATGAGTTGGCATAACATTTTGCTTATAAAAAACAAAAAAACAAAAAAAAATGGCATTGCATGACCATTCCTAGGGATCTGTTCCCATCTTTTGGCAACTATGGTTAACCCATACCTCAGGCCTGACCAAGGCAACATGTCCGTGTCCGAGTACATTAGGGACTTCGAAGTGTACCGGTTAAGATGTGAAGTCAAGCTGGATAACATCGAGGCCGGAACTCAATTCTGGAAAGGTTCGCGGCTTCACTTCTAATTTGAATTATTTTGCCGCCACGTGAAAACTTTGGGGGATTCCTATAAGGTCGCTTTGGAGGTCAAGCCATTTGAGTCTCGGTTTAATGCTGCCATACGGTAAGTCGATGCCGCCCTTCGGCGAGCATCTACCTCCCAGCTGATTCTCGATCCGATCGGACCCCCACTTGGACCCCCACCCCAGTCGGGGACCCCTTCACCACCCGAGAGTGCTCCATTGTCACCCTCACCTTCCGATCTTATTTCGGAGTCCTCTCATTTGGAGCCACCAAAGCCCGAACCACCCGTGTTTCTAACGGGTACGCTTTTCATTGCCGAGCCACTACTTAGTTGGCTCAAAGATGACTTGGTCCCACTTCCTTACCCATCCATGGACCCCACCTTACCTCTAGTGCCCGTCAACTCCTACCACACGACATTCCGATCTAGTCACCACGTTGATACATTGGGTGACCTTATTTTGGGTTTAGGTTGGCAATGGAAGTTGACGCACTTATTGGCCCGAGGCTTCGACCAACCCACTAGTCGTAGCTTCACCCACCCGGCCATAGGGTCCATTACCTCCGTGTGCACCGTGGGTTGTGTCACCACGGAGATTCTTCTATTCCTCACTATGCCGATCGAACCGGACTTCATACCCTTTTGCCCAAGGGAGGAATCTTATTCTTTTCACATGACCACCGTCCCATTCACCATGACAGATGAAGGTGACTACATACACCTTCAAGAATTTCACAATTGGGACCATGTCATGTGGGAATCCATCTCATTGGGTCATACCTTCTTTGAACCTTTTGACCCCCTTCACTAGTGAACCTCCTGAGCTACCATCTTCACTCCACTTCCTCCGCGGAGTTCACTCTTTTCCACTCGGGCCAAGCAACCTCCACATAGCTATAGGTCCGAACCATCATTTGGGGGTAATGAAGACTTTGGTTTCTCCGGTCCATCTAAACCACCCGAACCTCCCGGACTTCCCACATCCAAACCCAATGTCCATGATTGGTGCATCGTAGGATGTCTAGGAGTTCCCCATGACGTCAACCTTCGGTTACGTCCAATGCATGCATGGCACACATTCGGGTGTCCTGGTCCGCCGTCACCCATGTACCGGTCGGACTAACAATAGGTTTGTCTAGAGTCATGCATGTTGTGTCCCTGTGGTTTTGATGATAGCAAACACTATAAGTCATCATCTGTTTTAGTCTGCATACTGTTTGAGTCTGCATATATACCTGAACTTTGTTGAATGAAAGTTTCATTGAACATCTTATCTGACATAACCAACGAACAGGCTGAGGCTGTGTGTTGTGTGCATTGGTGCATTTCATAATTGTTGATACATTTCATAATTGCATTTTATCTGGAGTGTGTGATGTTAGTATGTACAATGGGTGATGCTGCCATACCCATTCAGCATAGTCTGTACATCAGTTAACATCATGCCTGAACTTTGTTGGATGAAGTCCATACATTACTTAAGTATGTACAGAGTCTATCTAGACAGCACACATTTCATGTCTGTACATTCTTCATATTCACAGTCTATACATCGTCAGTGCATGAGCGTCTTACAAGTCTATACACTGTCTAAGTACAACCATCGTCTCATCATGCATTTGCTTTGTTCATGCAAGTCTGTACATGCCTCAGATGGCTTTGAAGATAAGGCTGGATGCGTTGACGCATGGGGTCACTACGTCGACCCACTGAACCCCCCCAGATTCGTATGTCTGTACATTGCATCTGTCTGTGCTGCACTCATAAGTCCATACATTGTTTGTGCAATGTTTGTTCTGCTAAGTCCATACATTTAGCAAGTTTATACATTACATGCACAAGATCAAAGTCTATACATTCACAGTGTCTGCATGTCTAAGGCAATGTCTATACAGTGGGCAGTCTTTCTGAGCATCTCATGCTGTGTCTTAACACAATCAGCAAGTCTGTACATTCGAGCGTCTCACGTTGCATCTCACTTCATAGCAAGTCTGTACAGCATTCAGTTGCATAACTCAAGTCTGCACATTCGTCTGGATGCATAATGAGAAGTCTATACATTGGTTGTCTCTTCAAGTCTGTACATGGGCTTGACATCTGCTTTAAAGTCTATACATTGCATTGTGTGTTTGTGCATCAAAGTCTATACATTGGTTAGGCTTGTTCATGCATCGTTCACTCAAGTCTGTACATCCGACTGTTTCAGACAAAGTCTGTACATCGGACTGTTTCAGGTGAAGCCTATACATTGGGACCTTTACCTACGTTGCATTCATAAGTCTATACATCACAAAGTCTGCACATCGCTGTGTTCTAGCTTTTCAAGTCTATACTTTGGTCGGTGGCAAGTCTGTACACTGGTCGAGCATTCAAGTCTGAATATTTGCAAAGTCTATACATCGGCCATGTAGCTTGCCTAGCTCAAGTCTGTACATTGGGCTTTCACGTGAAGTCTATACATTGGTCTTCACTTGAAGTCCATACATTGGTCTTCACTTGAAGTCTATACATTGGCTTTCAAACTTTCCAAGTCTGTACAGCCCAAGTCTGTACATCCACCATCTCATGCAATGTCTCATCCAAGTCTATACATTGGCAGCGTGTCTGTGCTTCAAGCGTTCCAAAGTCTATACATCGCTTGCGTCGTTAAGTTCATACATTGCATATGTTCATCAAAGTCTATACATTGCATTGTCTTCACTCTAAGTCTGTACATTCTGGTTGCTTCAACATAAGTCTGTACATTGTGGTTGCTTCATAGTAAGTCTGAACATCTCGTTTGCATTGTCTAGTCTATACACTGTCTAGCACATGCATTTCGTCAAGTCTGTACAGCCTTTGTGTCTCACAAAGTCTATACACTGCATGCTCACACAATCAAGTCTATACATTCTGCTGCTGTTCAGCAAGTCTATACGCTCGTTGTCACCCAGCAAGTCTATACACTCGTTGTCACCCTTCAAGTCTATACACTCGCTATTAAGTCTTCAAGTCTATACACTCGTTGTCACCCCTCAAGTCTATACACTCGTTGGCTAGCTCTTCAAGTCTAAACATTCAAGATGCATTGATCAAGTCTACACATTAGCACTGTAGCATGTAGAGCACTAAGTCTATACATTGCCTTTGGGGCACAAAGTCTATACACTGCTTGCATTAGTTCATGTCTATACATCGCCATCTCATTCATGGATAAACACTTAGGCAAAGTCTATACACTCTTGGCTAGCTGTCCAAGTCCACACACTGCATTGCTAAGTATATACATTGCTACTTAATTGAACTATGTACAGCCTGTGCTATTTTTGCTGATCGACTGAACTCTTCATTAAACCTGCAGAGTCTGGGCACATGATACGAGACTGGCATCTGGCATGTGATCCGAGATGTTGAGAAGCCGCCATGTGGACTGAAACATTTGGGCGGGAATCGTGGAGAGCACACGCTGCCCTAATCTGCTGCTGCTATATATATATATATATATGTCTTCTTCCTCAAAAGAAGGCTGATCGAGTGGAGAGAGTGATCGAAGGAGAAGCAGCCAGAGCTAAGAGAAGAAGAGCAGAAGAGAAAGAAGAGAAAGAGAAAGCTAGAGAGGTCGAGCAGAGAAAGAGGAGAGACAGTGAGATAGAGAGGTTGTGAAGAAGAAGAGAGCTTCATTGTTCACTGGACCTTGGATCAGATCCAACCCAGTTTGTCTTTGTGCTTTTCATTTCTCCAGCTTTATGTCGTTGTGATTTTTATCTTTTATTATTTTCCTTTTACTTTGTTCTTCCGATTGCCCTGTTGGGGATCGGGTTCCTCCTGTGGTTTCAGGAGAAGGGAAATTTGTTTCTCCGGTTTGCTGGTGACTTTGGGTCATCAGTGGTTCCCTCCTTGGTGGAGAAAGAGAGGTCCGAGACCTCTGGTTTGCAGGTGACTTAGTGTCACTTGCGCTTCCCTCTAGGCTTCAGAGGAAGGGAGACTTGGGTCTCCGGCTGCAGGTAGTAGTTGCTACTTGTAGGTCCCATCCTGGTCTGGAGGAAGAGAGACTTGCGTCTCTGGTTTGCTAGTGACTGGTGTCATTAGTGGTTCCCTCCGGTTGGGAGGAAGAGGGGAGGTTGTTCCCCTGGTCAAGCTGTGTGGCAACATCTGTTGCAGACTGAGTCTGCTTGTCTAGCGTTGCTAGTGGAAGCCTCACTTCGGTTTGGAGTGAAGGGTGGACGTAGGTCTGTGGACCGAACCACCTAAAAATCCTAGTGTCCCTTGTGGTTTGATTTTCTTATATGTTCATTTAATTGCTACGTATTAGATGTTTGCATAGGATCGAGTGAGGGCTAATTCTATTGAGTTGTCTTGCTGAGATGATCCTAAGTATTCTCAGAATATAGCTACAACTGTTTTTAATTCCGCATAACTGAGCTTTAAGTTTTTAATTAGGCTATAATATTAAAGGGGAGATTCATTCACCCCCCTCTGAATCTATCGCACCTGACTCAACAATTGGTATCAGAGCGGGTTGCTGTGCATAGGATCTAACAATCCGTAGCAGATCCTGCATCTTCTGTGGTGCATTTCAGAGTGGGTTTTTGGTGCTCGGTGTTTTGCTTCACTGTCTTAGTGCCTAGCTTTGCTCATCTGTTTGCTGTGCATTCTTGTCGATTGTCTTGTGTGCCGTTGCTTTCTATCTGTTGTAATGGCTCATCTGCCAATCTTCAAAGGTAATGATCTTGATCTATGGCTGAAGAACTTACATCAGTATGTTAGATCGACTGATCCTAAACTTTGGAAAGTCATTGTCCACGGTCCACACAAATTATCAAAAGATAAATCTAAATGGACTGATGAGGATAGATTGAAAAACTCTGCCAACTTGAGAGCTTTAAAATTAATGAAAGCTTCACTTGACATATCTCAAATTTCATGTGTTTCTTCTTGCAGGTCTGCCAAGAAGATTTTGGAGAAATTAAAGCTCACTAGGAATCGCAACACATGTCTGATGGTTGACGATGATGGGCAGCAAGAAGAAAATGAAGAAGAAGATGAAGATGAGGTACCTTCTAAATTTGAGAATTATGATATGGGTGATTGGATTGATGAATACAATGATTTACTTAATTCTTATGAAAAACTAGAGAAGAAGAATAAAAAACTGATAAAGAAGCTAAGGAAACATGAGGATGCTAAATCTCGAGGTGAAAGCTGTAGACACGCCATTCTTGACGTCTCCTGAGAAAGTCTCATATTACTATACAACGCCCCGCAACGGCTTACGCATTTTGAATCGCTCGAGTGCTTCCTTTGCTTGGGTCTTCTTCTGCCTTTTTTGGCATTCGGAATCGTCTCGTCACCGCATTCGGACGACATCAACACCAGTCAGACGCATCAAGAGGTTCCGGAATCAAGAAGGGGGTCTACCGGGCGGCCGCCGATGCCTGATTTGAGGACCCGGGTGGGTCTCAATGGGGGCGTCCAGGCCCCTGGACGCCCCCATCTTTTTAATTTCTTTTATTATTTTAATTTATTTTTCTCAGGGCCCAAAAATAAATAAAAAAATATATATTTTAATGGAGGCGTCCAGGACCCTGGACGCCTCCATAAAAACTAATAATAAATATTAATAAAATGCCAGTTGGCATAAAAAAATAAAATAAATAAAAAATACATATTAATGGAGGCGTCCAGGCCACTGGACGCCTCCATAAAAACAAATAAAAAAAATCAAAATGCCAGCCTTGGCACAAAAGACAAATAAAAAATAATAAAATAATATATTTATGGAGGCGTCTAGGCCTCTGGACGCCTCCATCAACTCCCTCACGGGCGCCGGCCACCGAACGACGGTTTGTCGTGTGTGAAAAAATCCAAATTATAGAGACGTCCAGTTAGCTGGACGCGCCCATTTCTGAATCACGAGACGCCGCTCACAAAACCACGCGTTGTGCCAAACCGCGTGCGGCCGTCGTCAGCTTTCGGTGGACCTGCTTGAGGCGTCCGTGACCCTGGATGCCTCCACAAAAGTATTCCAAAAAATCAATAAAAATAGAATAAAATATTATTTCGGCCCTGATGGAGGTGTCCAGGGTCCTGGACGCCTCCACCCTCCGGAGCTCTATAAATAGAGCCTCACCCCCTCAGTTCTGGGAGAGCTCAGAAGTGATCCGATAGGCTGCCGGAGCCCAGAGGCTACGGAGTCATTTTCTAACCCGTGGGTTCTTTTGTAGGTGGAGGCTCTGCCGGCTTCTCGGGTGCTCACGCTCGCGAGAGGAAGGTCGTCTTCATCCACCGCGCTTCCACGTCGTCCCCACGCTGCCGAAGCTCCGCCGGATTTCACCCTCGGCTCATCCAATAAGCCTTTTCTTCCCCTTCTTCTTCATAGTTCTTTACATTCATCATACTGCATCCTCTATCCCCCTTCACAAGGGCGCCTCTTCTCTTATATTTCTTGCATCCATCATCTCATTTTTCTTCTACTCGAGTCCGAGAGGGGTTTAAAAGATAACACCAACCAGGTGTGTGTCTTGCCATCATTTCGTTATTTTTATCGCAAGGATTTGAATACTACACCTCCATCTTTCTAATCCACTTGTCATTTGTTTGTCGTTGTTTTACAAGGGTAGCCGAGGAAAGCCCTCTCCGTCGGCCGGCCGGAGGGAGAGGAAGAAGCAACCCGCCATCTCCCGCTCTCGAGGTAGGCGCGATCACTTTCTTATTTTGGGGTCTTTCGGCCCCTGGCGATCACATCTTATTTTCGAGGCCGCGGCGAGTCACTTCCCCAATGGCCGTTTAAATTTCCGTTCTTATATTCTCTTTATACTCTGTTATATTCTGCTCATATTCTCGAGGCCGCGGCGAGTCACTTCCCCAATGGCCGTTTAAATTCCCGTTTTTATATGTTATATTCTTATCTATTCGTGTTCTCGAGGCCGCGGCGAGTCACTTCCCCAATGGCCGTTTAAATTCACGTTCTTATACGTTATATTCTTATCTGTTTGTGTTCTCGAGGCCGCGGCGAGTCACTTCCCCAATGACCGTTTAAATTCCCGCTCTTTGTATTCTCTCTATATTCTGTCATCTTATTATCTGCTCATATTCTCGAGGCCGCGGCGAGTCACTTCCCCAATGGCCGTTTCAATTCTTGTTATTTAATTTTTGCACCATTCCCGTCCCCCGAGGCCGCGACGAGTCACTTCCCGCTATGGCCGTTTAAACCCCATATTTTGCTATATCACACTTGTCCCGCTCGCCCCGCCGGAGCAATCTCCCGTGGTGGCCCCTTCTCTCTCTTCTCTTATTTCTGTGTTGCAGCAAACAAACACCAAAAAGAAAGAAAAGAGGAGCCCGCGCGCGCTCCGCGTCCTCTCCGCTCTTCTCCGAACCGCGTGACGTCGCTCACAGATTGGCGATCACGGTGGGACCGCTTACTGCTTCCTTTCGGCTACCCTTGCAAGTTCGGCACCACCCGTGCCTCTCCACCTTCGCGCCCGCTCGCGCCCCCGTTGTGCTCACGGCAGCACCGTCAGTTTTGATTGGTTCTTTGTTTATTATATGTCTGTTATTTCTGTTGTTTTCCCACTCCATATATCTGTCAGTATTCCATTGCATACATCCATTCCTCTTTTCTATCCTTTTTTTTATTTTTTTGAGGATCACCCTTTCTCGGTGAAGGAAGGACTCTCCGTTTGGGAATTCCTCTCAACGGACTAGAATCTCCTACACTGGGACCTCCGTAAGTCCCCGACATCGAAGAATCTCCTCTTCGTTCACTGGGCTGGTTGTACCATTGAAGTTCCCCGGAGTTAGTCATTTCATTCGTGGTGAGACGAGAGACCCTAGCTGACATGGCGGTGAAACAAAAATAAACTAGGGTTCCTATTTTGTGTGAACTTCGGATCTCGCTAAAAATAAAAAAAAATCATCAAAATCAAAACACAAAAAAAGACGTAAGGCATTCACTTGTGTGTTAATCTCTGCTGATCGTTTGTTGGTGTATGCTATTATGCTCTCGAAAAACATGATGGATGGCTGAATATAATTACAATTGTTTCGAGGCCGATGCCTTCCGTTATGGGTCTCAAATGCGTGACCCAGGTCACGACTCTTACGGGGTCTATAACTCAGACTGGGGCTATCAGCCTGACCCACAGGTTCATCCCATGGACATTGGCCCATCCTATAAGTCCTCATATGGAATACAGGCCACTGTTAGTGGAGCTTCCCCTCCACTAGTGTTCCCTATGCCTGGGATTTCATGGCTTCTCATGTCGACTCTCTCAGCTCTCAACTTGGAGCCTTACAGACTGTTATTGAGAGGAAATTTCTTCCTCCTTCCCCTCCTCAAGCCAACCCCCTTCACGCTTTCATGAATAATATTACCAAAATGGAGAAGGATTGGAAGGAGAGAAGAGATGAGTATGGCATCTGGGATATGAGTGAGGAAGATATTCTTCCAAGTCGTTACAATCAAGTGGACGCCGTCTGCCCACCATCCATTCATCACACTAATCCATACGGCTCTCCGCCTCCACATCCACATCTATATACGCAAATTCCTCCATGTCAATACACGTCACCTCCACTCATCAATGTGCCTCCGCCACGTCGTCCATTTGAACTTGATGATCATAAAGAATTGGAAATGGCACATGATGAAATTTATGAAGATTTTGAATGTACACCTACTCCGAGTTTTCTTCGTTTCCCTCTTCCACTGCTCCCACCAGAACCCCCTGCTCAGGATGAAGCCACTAGTTCTACCCCTGCTTATGAGTCATCATGGTGTCACGATGACGGGTTTACACCCCAACAACCCGCATCAATGCACCATGAATCACCTTCTACCCTTAACCCCCCACGTACCACCAAAATCCGATGTTTCCTACGTACCAAGCCTTCTACTGTCACCCCTTCAATTGTACAAATAACCCCCACACCATTGGCTCCCACTGAGCGTTCCACTAACTCTTGTTCCCAACCGAGTAATCCCCCATCGTCTCCACCTAAAACCTCCACTAGCCTTGTAACCCCGAATCCAACCATTCCTATTCCTCCACTCCCCTTACCCAAACCCGTGATTAACCCTGAGCCGGGCCCATTGATTGTTGCATACGAGCCAACCTCGTCTCCTCTCGAGAACAAGGAGAAGCCCGTCGTGTCTCAACCTCCACTTACCCTTCCTATAGCCCCCAAGCATTGAATCTCCATTACCCGTTGAGCCTGTTGTCTCAATCTCACCTCCTTCCACCACCTCTCGGAGTGGGTGTCTTTCTACAAATACATGTGCCAAAGATGATGTTCAAGAATCGGACAAGAAGAATTTGGCCACGGCAATGCCATTTAAGATCCAAGATTTAATTTGCCGAATGCCGATTCGGGTTCTTGTGCCGGTCACCTTTGAGAAGGCCGAATTTCCATCTGCACCAATGCCCATCAAGAAGGACTCTCAGGAATTGGTGCTGACCAAATCAGGGGCCAAAATAACCACGATCACGTTACTCATTGGCCAACATGCTTTCAAAGCTCTTATTACCCCTTGTTCGGTCATAGTCCGAATGGCCAATCAAAAGAAGGGATTCTCCTCATGCATAGTGATGACACATTCTACCGCCGAGGAGATGATGAATTCTATGCTCAGGGGTGGGTCAGGGCAGTTCTTGTTGGAAGCTTTTGACATCATGTCTACTCACCACCAACTTCCATGCAAGAGGCGAACGCCTATGTTACCCAGCATGATCACGTGTGATATTCCAACAGTCTTGAGCAGTGCCCCAAAAATGAAGCTCCTTATGCCGAGCATCCAACTTCCAATGATAGACACCGTTCATCTATCACGGGAGTTATTTCCAAGGGAGCCATTTCATGTCAAGATCCCTACTTCACAAGCGGAGCTCTTAAATCTTTGTTTTGATATTTTGCCAAGAGAGTTGCCGTTCATGTACGAATGTCCAAAGGGCCTTATTAGAAGTCCGTCAAATGAGAGCCTGTGGGCCCTGACCGTACTAATGGACCCGGTTGGTCAGAGAAAGAAGAGGCCTTCTGCCTGGGCACATCATTGGGATCAGCCTGCAAACCCAGGAGGTCGAGAACTCGTGTTGAAGGTTGAAGGGCCGCACAATGAGAGAGTATTTACCAAGAAGAGGGAAAAGCATAAAGTGAAGCTTAAGGATAATAAATCCCTTGTTGAAGGAGCCCACATCAGTTCATCCACTTTCTATCCCAGTTCATCGCTACTCATGCTGCTATTCAGCTTCTTTTATGGGCAGTCCATTGGTTAAGGAGACGCCTTTTGTCACCTAAATCTAAGCCATCAAGCTCCTCTGCTCTAGGGTCACCGAACCCTCACATTCCTCGTTGTCCGGAGCTTCCAGACCCCTACATTCATCCCTGTCCGGAACCTCCGTACCCCTCCCTATTTAATTCCATGTTTTTATCCATCTCTCACCCCCATCCGGAACCTCCGGATTTCTTATCTTATTCTCCATCTCTCTCAGGGCATCGCGCCCTTCCTTCCCATATCCACCTGGAACCTCCGGGCCTCTCCTTCTTTCGATTTATCCTTTTGTTCTTCCAAGTCATCACGTCCTTCATTCTTTTCACCCCTTTGAATTGTCTTTTTACACACCTCCCAGGGCATCGGGTCCCTCATGATCTTCTTCCTCCGGAACCTCCGGATTCATTTCCCCATGATTCTCCTCCTTTACGTCCGGACCCTTCGGATCCGCCTCTCTCGATTCATCAATTTCTGATTCCTCCCGATCCCGCTCCCGGGTTCGACCCGGTTCCTTCCACATTAACTTCCCCGGGCACCTGCCCGTTCTCACACTATTTCCGAGGCTTTAGTCCTCACTGATTTCTTTGATTTCTTCTCATCCTGTAAATTCTTCTAGGTACCTTTCACCTAAATCTTGTTTTATCCCCCACTTATTTAAAATAAACCGCCCTAGTTGGAGGATTGTTGTATAGGAGGAGCTTTACTGATATTTTGTTAAGATGTCTTGTTGACGATGAGGTTTGGAAATGTGTAGAAGAGACGCACTCGGGTGTGTGCGGTGGCCACGTGAATAGTCAGATGCTCGCCAAGAAGATCATTCGTCAAGGCTTTTATTGGCCCACTATGGAAGAAGATTGTGCTGTCTATGTCCGTAGGTGTGTCAAGTGTCAACTTCACGCCGATAAAATCCATTCACCATCTTCCTCACTTCATCCAATATCCTCCCCATGGCCTTTCTCCATGTGGGCATTCGACATCATTGGTCCCCTAGGTGATCCCAATTCCCTCACCAAGCAGAAATCTTTCATCCTTATTGCGACAGAATACTTCACCAAATGGGCCGAAGCCGAAGCTTACGCGGAAATCAAGGCGTCAACAGTCTGCAAGTTCATCATGAAGAACATTCTCACCAGATTCGGCATCCCAAGCACAATCGTCACCGACAATGGGCCACAGTTCATTTCTCAGGACCTACAGGACCTCTACAAAAGGTACGCAATTGCATTGCATCATTCATCGCCATATTACCCACAAGGTAACGGCCAAGCGGAGGCCACCAATAAAACATTGCTCAAAATCATCAAAAAAACCTGCGAGTCTAGTAAGTTTTCAGACTGGCCAGAAAAGCTTATCGAAGCCCTATGGGCCTATCGCACTTCAATCCGTACCCCCACCGGGCAGACTCCATTTGCCCTTACTTATGGTATGGAAGCGGTAGTCCCGTATGAGACTCTGATCCCTTCTCTCAGGATACAATTGGACGAGGAATTTTCCCTCGACGATCGTCGTAATTCACTCCTCGCCCAGTTGGAACTCTTGGATGAGAAGCGGCTGCCCGCCGCCGAACACGCGCGTGTGTATCAAAATAGACTCGCTCGCTTTTACCAAAAGAAAGTCGTTGAGAGAAAATTCAAAGTCGGTGAGATGGTCGTAAAAAGAGTTTTTGTCAAACCTGGAGGGCCGCGTTCTAAGCTCCAACCCAATTGGGAAAGACCATTTGTAATTCAAGCCGCGTACCCTGGCAACGCCTACAAGCTAATCAACGCCGAAGGGACTGAGTTATCCCACCCTTGGAATGGGCTTTATCTTAAGAAATACTACCCTTAGCACAAACAAAAAAATCATGAAAAGATAAAAACATCAAAAAACAAAGAAATATTGAAAACCACTAAAAATATGGAAAATTCAAAATGCCGATGCCCGGCAGTCACCATATAGTTAAGTCCCTGCATTTAACCTTCATGTTAGGATAGGGCCCATTAAGGCTTGGTAGGCACCGGGTCTTGGTTTGCCAGAACCGTGGAGATCCCTGTCCGGCCACGTCGGCCTATGCTCGCTCGAAGGAAGCTAACATGTGTTCACTTATGTATTTTATTCAAAAAAAAAAAGTTGGTAGCATCACCTATGGTAGGGCCACACCTAGAAGATCTCCGGAAGCTGTAAACTTTATTCTTTTCTCTTCGACCAAATGAGACAGTCGGCGCCCTTAAAACGCTGAGCATGAGAAACCGAAACTCAAACCCCAAGGACAAGAGTAGGATCCATTTCCTCGAGCATCGATCAGTGCACGAGAAGAGGGCAGTGTCCCCGCAGGCATACAAAAAGGGAGTCCACAAACGTCAAACGACTATATCTCCCTCACAAAAAGAAATACAAAATCAAAATCAAGAGAAAAGCCTGGTCGTGACCGTACCTGGTGCGATAAACGGAACCCCTCAAAGTAAAAGTCTGAATCCACAAAAGGGGCCGTGGAATGTAAATGTTCGAGATTTGGTCCGAAGCTGTCCGAAAGGAAAGAGTTAATGGGCCCTTATTCGCTCTCCGGGTTAACGGCTTTGCCGGTCCTCTCAGGAGGTTTATCCCCTACACTCTTCCTTCTCCCTCTAAAGATGAAGGTTCGATGGAGTTTCTGAAAGGTGAAAACTGCCCAGGGTCTGCGACCTTATTTTAATATACACATTTGGTCGCCTACTTTGAAAAGCAAAATCTATCGCTGCGAAGGAGTCTCTGTGTTTCTGGCTGGTCAAGACCCCTGTTTACCACCTTGATGTCTTCTTGTTTAACCTCGGGCTTAGGCCAATGCAAGCGCGTCACCTATGGGTGCGACGGCGTCTGATTCCGGGTCAGCGTCGCGCGGTTGGTCGTTAGGGTTCCAGGGTGTTCCATCATATACCATCTAGAGTTGTGAGGAAACAGACCCGGGTCGGGCAAATCATTTACCTCGAACACCTTTTGGGTGAATCCCTGTGGTCGGAAGCAACTGGGAGCCTAAGCATGGCATGACGGTATTGTCATCAGGGTAAGTCTTAGCCGGCGGGATCATCATTCGAGGGGTCTAGAGGCCCAAATCAACCTAGATATGCACTTAGGATACCTGGGAGGTTAGTAAGAAACCCCTGTCTCACGTAGGTTAGGTGCCATTTGGGTGCTTGCCGGGCGTTAGCAAGAAAAAAAAATTGAAATGATAAAGCAAAAAAGATGGAAAAGAGAAAATGCACATATTTTCAAACAAAAAAAATCTTTTTATGATAAAACGAAAAAATATCAAATATAAAAAAGAAAACAAATCAATTTTGCATGATTACATTTGCGTGCAGCATCTCACTTTCAGTATCGCTTGCATTCGTGTGCTTGCCTGTCGCATTTATCATCACCGCATCTTTCCCTTGCCTTCGTTAAATAAAGGCTTGGCCCCTTGACCAGTTATCAAGGACAGTCACAGTGACCATTTGCTTATTGAGCAAGGGGCCAAGTCAGAACAGAAATTCTGATTTGTTTGTTTCAGTGGTGTGTGCAGGGATTCAGGCAACTGAAGCAAAGGTGAAAAACAAACAAACCAAATCTTGTGTTTTATTCTAAAAACAAAAAAAATTACATCAAGTTCCGCCCTCTCTCTCTGCATTACTCGTCCCACTACTCTTCGGACAAAACACTCTCAAAGGTGCTACCCAACTACGAAAAGCGGTACTCCTACCGCTCTGTACTCCCCTTCCTATTCCCACATCCCGGCGTTGATCCACGGAAGCAGCAGAGAAGCTACCAACACGAAAGCCACGCTCTCGTGCTCTTCGGTAGCGCTCCTCACCATCTCTCAGCCACTGTTCAGCAAGGCCAAGGCTAATTCAGAGTTCGAATAGTTGGGCCTCCATGGCCCTTCGTTCCTCCCTTTCAGTCAATTTGTTGGCTCTTTCTCTCTCCGCGTCTCTTTCTCTCTCTGCACGTTCTCTCTCACGGTCTTCCCTCTCCAACTGGAGAGTGATCCTCAGTTCCACGGCATCCCTAGAGGAGTCGTCATCAGGATGACGCCGCAGTTCCCTCTCCAGTTCTACTATCCTAACCTCCTTCTGCGCAGCTCGGGCAAGCGCTCCTTCCGTCTCCTTTTCCTGCCAAATGTACCATCTCAGATACGCGATAAGGCGTAAACCAAGAGAACCCAACACTGAGACTCTTACCTGTATAGAGAGCATCCCTTCTGCCTCCGCAGCACGCTACGTGGCGTGAGCAAGTTGCTCATGAAGCGAGTCAAGTTCTGAGGTGGGAATCCACAGGTTGGAAGAGGCACCACCTACTCCCATCGCTGGGGAAGCCGCGCCAATCTGGGCATGCTACGACCGCGTGAATTAGCAGCCAACATCTGGAATCTGGGGTTTTAATTAGGAACGTACTGTACACCTACCAAGGCGCTCGTAGCTCCGCGGACATCGCCCAACTGTTGTTCCATCTCTGCCAAGCGAGTTCGTAAATTCGCTATCATGGCATCCCGGACATCCTGCAGCCATACGAGTCAGCATTTTCACCGGAAAACCAAAAAAAAAAAGAGAAAAAGGAGAAAGAAGAAAAAAGAAAAAGGGGAAACCTACCTCCGCAAGTCCCCGGGGTTGGAGCCGCTCTGGGTACTTTGTCCTATATAGACGCAAGTAGTCCTCGCTATCCCGCGCCTGTGATTCTACAATCGTGCCACCCCGTTGCCAGTCCTCATACTGTTCGGGGAATCGCACGCGCCAGTCGATGCAGGTCGCCGGTCCCCGCGTCTTTCTCCCGACACGAGGTGGCTCAGCTGAATCCACCCATTCCTGAGCCAGTCCTAAAGTCCTCATAACCAATCGTAGCCGAAGTGGCTCGATTTCATTCAGGCAGTGCATCCACAGTTCCCGTCCGAACCGGGCACGACTCGCTAGAACCCACGGCTGGTCAGCATCAACCATGTCTGAGTAGGGTCTCCAGTTTACCATCGCTGCAGGGAACTCCTATAGCTCCCGCCTTAGCACCATCAGTTGGTAGGTTAGGGGTGCCGCACTCATGATGGGTTCCCACCGCCTGGCTAACGGCACCATCACGGGTCGCCAATGCCGAGCTCTCCCCATAGGGAGGTAATAATAACTCCATAGCTGCTCGGAACAGGTCATCAGTACTTTGCAAAAACACAAAAAAAATACAAAACAAGCAAAACCAAAAATACCTGGATGAATGGTGTGAAACCACTCACAGTCATCTCACGGTCCGTTTCTTGGAATAGGCCTGCAAACAAGTGTGCCAGCATGGCGGCTCCCCAGGCATAATACCCTACTCTTTCAAGGTCTGACAGCAGCTCCAGGAAGCAACATTGGATACTGTCCCCTTTCGAGCTCAGTACCAATCTCCCCAAAAGGAAGAGGAGAAATCTCCTCAAATCTATGTTGCATCTTTCCCAGTCGCCAAAATCTGTGCAGTACACGGCGCGGCATCCTATTTCTATCCTTTCCATGAACTCTTCTGAGGATTCATCGTCCCACCGACGAGTGTCGGTGAGCCCTAATGCATCCATGAGGGACGCCCTAGCTACCGACCTGTTTTTCCGACCATCCAGGTCCAAACCCAGTAACTTCTGGGCACCTTCTCTGTAGTCCGCGTAAGTGACTCCGGTCACTGCCTCGCCCTCTACCTTCAGGCTTGTGATCCGGACCACATCCTCCAAGCTGGGCACCATGTGCCCCCAGGGCATCAGGAATGCCCGGCTCACTGGGTCCCATCTCTCACACAAGGCTTGGATCAGGACTAGGTCGAGCTGGATCGGCTCGATCCGAAGGAAGGTACCAAATCCCATCACGTCTAGCCTCGCCTTCTGAAAATCTGGGAGGCCCCTATACGCTGCTACTACCAACTCCCATAAAAGTTGTGATTTCATCACAACCTACACATACAAGGAATGGGGGTGAGGTTTGGTCGGAAGAAAGGAAGAAAGAACGAGAAAAGGGCAAGAAAACTTGGCTTACGAGTTAAGATTGGGCCCTTTTGCTGAAGTGCCCTTCAAGGTCTGAAAGCCTCCTAGAACTACTACCACTGGACCTGCTTCTCTTCGAGGAATGGGAAGATTCGCCCTCCATCCAACTCTCAGAATTTTGAACTCCTCCTCTCCCGTGAGAACTTGTGCTCCTCGAGTTGGTCCTCGATATACCTGGAAAGATAAAAGGGACAAGAATTTATAGAAACGGAAGGAGTGCGGGCCAAGATTGCCTCCATCACCTGTTGATGATAGCCCTCGCAATGAGGCACCTGCCATGCGGTCCCGTGTGTCACTTCACCGCGCGCACAGGGTGATTGACTGGACGAAGAATACGATGAATAGCCCCTATGTTGTCTAGGGATACCCTATCTTGATTTGGAGGACGTCCGCAAAATTTGACACAACGTTGGGAAAAGAAACTAGGGCCGTCTTTTTTTGACTTCGACGGCAGATTCCCGTGGAAAATGGTCACAACAAGACGCGATTCTCCGCTCAAGGCGGAGTCTCGGCAGACCCATCACATGGGAACAGTGCAAAGGAGAAGAAGTGTAGGGAAGAAGGAACGCACAAGAGAACGAACAAGCAGCAGAAAATCAAATCACTCCATTCATAATTCTACATAAGCTGTCACAAACACTACAATCATAGAGAGGTGGCGGGTCCACTAGCTCGCCAATCCTCACCATCACTCATCTCTCTGGGCACTCTCCTCCTCTCCCCCGAGGTGAGGGTCCCTCAGAAGCCTCCGGGATCCCCGTGCAGTAGCACCTGCCTCGCCTCTTGGCGCCTGCTCCGCAGCAGTGACTCGCTGCTCCTCCCCTGGTGTGGCAAAGAAGTCACTGGCGGCAAAGCGACCGGACTGGCGGAGTCGCTCCCCGAACTCTCGCGCTCTCTCGTAGCGCGTCTCCATCCCTCCTAGCCTCTGCACGACGGCCTGAAGGCCCAGCTGGAGCTCCCTCACTTGGGCCTCCAAGGCCCTCCTCTCGGTCAGATCCCGCTGTCGCTCGGACCTTCTCTCGGCTTTCTCTCTCTCTGCCTCTCTCCTCATCATCTGCAGAAGAACCCTTAACTCCAGGATGTCTGGAGAAGGTCTCTCCTCACCGCGATGCCGCAGCTCCGCTACAGTCGCCACCCAGGCATCACGCTCCTCTTCCGCCCGGGTCGCGCGGGCCACCGCACCGGCAAGTTGCTCCCGGAGGGAAACAATCTCGAGAAAAGGGGTCGAGGAACTGGAAGATCTGCCAGCCACTCCCACCGTCGCTGTCTGCTGGGCACGCTGGAACAAAATAAACAACGGCCGTCAGTGAAACTCCAAAATCTGAAGTTAAAAGTGCGGCACACAACTTACCAGGAGCGACAACTCATGTTGAGCGACGGCCAGTTGCCGCCTAGTCTCTGACAGTTGGGCGCGCGAGCCGCCGATGCCACGCGTGTCCCCAGCTTGGGGAAGCCCCGCGTAGCTCTCTCTCTGCCGCCGCAGGAAGTCGGCACTGTCCTGCACCAGTATCCCCCCTTGCTGTCCAGGGAGACGTACGGGCCACTCCTCGAGCCTCGCCTTGCCGCGACTCTCCCTCCTAACGCGGCTCGGCTCGTCCGCACTCGCCCACTCATCGGCCAGACCCAGGGTCCTTGCCATGTCCTGCACTAAAAAAGGGGTCCCACATCAGTCAAAAGGAACGCGTCCCCTGTCTAGGACGCGTCCATCATTTGAGTACAACACTCGCCGAACCCTTTCCCCCTCGCGCGGCTCGCTTCAAAACCTAAAATGAATTAAAAGAGGAAGAGATCGAAGCATCTACCGGACCGTGTTCACCTCCTCCCACGCCATCGGGCCCCTCGGGTCCCTCGGGGGCCCGGAGCGGCCCTTCCTCCTCCATGGACGCCGTTCCGTGCTCGGGCGCGTCCCTCCTTGGGCGAGGGGTCCCGCGTCCCTCTCCACCTTCACCATGATCGGGCCCACCGAACTCCATCGATCAAAAGAGGAGGAAGACGAAAAAGGGGCAAGCGAGTTTCGGCAGAAGGCGGGCTCGTTTGCGGGTAAGGCACGGGAGAAGAAAGGCCACCCGACGCTTTAAATTTGAATTCAAGGATTAAGACGCGTCCTCGCGCCTGGACGCGCCCAAAAGGGGGAAAAGGAAACAAAATCCCCCCGTGCAAAGCGTAGTTCCCCGCTGTTCAGGGCAAGGTCTCGCGGAGCGTGCCTCAAAGGACAACTCAGTGCAAAGAAGAAAGTGTGGGAGAGAGAAAGGTACACACAACACAAAAAAGCCATTTCCATTTCATATAATAGCCGAAAGTACATCATACAGTGAGAAGGGTGACGTGTACAAGCAACTCTCTAACTCTCACCACCACCCTCCTGGTCATCTCTCTCCTCCCTCCTCTGCCGGGGATCCCTAGGGGGCCTCTGCGAACCCTGAGAAGCTGTGCTCGCCTCGCCCTGCGGTGGCACTCCAGCCTCGAAGGCGCGACGACGCTCCTCGACCGAAGAGACCAGATAGCTGCCCATGGAAAAAGAACCAGACTGACGAAGTCGCGCCCCGCGTTCCTTCGCCCTCTGGTACCGCTCCTCGCTCTCCCGAAGCCTCCCCTCCGCCGTGCCGAGACTCAATCGGAGCTCCAGCAGCTGGGCCTCTAGAGCTCTCCTCTCGGTCTGATCCCGCTGTCGCTCCTCCCTCTCTCTCTCCCTATCCCTCTCCCTCTCTCTCTCCACGCTCTCCCTATCCCTCTCCCTCTCCTCTCTCTCCCTCATCGCCTCTCTCCTCGACAGTTCGAGGGCGATCCACAGATCCAGCACGTCACGAGGGAGCTCCTCAGCCTCCCGTCGACGCTCCTCCTCCAGCTCCGCAATCCGGGCGTCACGCTCTGCCACCCAGGCATCGCGCTCTGCCACCCAGGCATCGCGCTCCTGCTCAGCACGAACAGCACGGGCCAGGGCCTCCCGAATCTCGGCCACCTGTCAAAGCACGCATGCACCGTAAGAGAACAGTGATAGAAGGAAAGCAGCTAGAAAAGGGTCGGGGCCAAGCAAACACTCACTCGAGCCTCGCGGTCACGCTCGGCCTCCTCAGCCCGAGCCACCGCGTGCGCCAGCTGCTCCTGGAGGGCAGAAACCTCCGGAGGAGGGCCCCGCGAACTGGAACTCGCTCCACCAGCCATCCCGGCTGCCGCTGTCTGGTGGGCCCACTGAAACACGGGGCAAACGTCAGTCAAAGGCTAAGCATCAAAAATCCAGGTCACAAAAAATGCATTGCATAGACTCACCAGGATCTCCAACTCCTGTCGGATGGCCACGAACTGCCGCCTGGCGTCCGCCAGCTGGGCCCGCAGGTCGGCGATCATGTTGTCACGAGCATCCTGCATTGCACATAAGTCAGTACCACATGCATATACATATAGAAGGGTGAAGCATTTTCATTTCACACTTACCCCTGCCATACCACCCAAGGAGAGGCGGTCCCCGTACATAGCTCGGTACCGTCTCATGTAATCTGTGCTGTCCTGTACATGGGACACCACTGGGACCCCGCCCTGCTGCCAGTCCTGGTACTGTGCTGGGAAGCGCGTATGCCAGTCCACAATCTTCGCCTTCCCCTTGGTCTTCCGCCCAATGCGGGCCGGCGCATCTACATCAACCCACTCCTGGGCTAGCCCCAACGTCCTCATGACCAGTCTAAGCCGCAGCGGCTCGATCTCGTTCAGACAATGGACCCACACGTCCCGCCTGAAGCGAGGAAGACCCGCTACAACCCAGGGCTGGCCAGCATCGCCCATGCCCAGGTAGGGCCTCCACACCACCTGCATCACCATACATACATCATATTAGTTACCATTCAGTCACACGCATAAACACAAAAAAAAATCATACGCATCATACCATGGACTCGGGATACTCGCTCAGCTCCCGACGAAGTGACGCCAGCTGGTAGCCGTGGGGTGCTGCAACCACGACCGGCCTCCACTGCCGCGCCAGAGGCACGGCCCTCCTGTTCCCATGCCTAGCCCTCCCCATCGGGAAATAGTAATAGCTCCACACCTGCATCCATCATACATCATTAGTACAATAATTGCATATTTAACTGTGGGAATGCATAAATAAAATATTTACCTGAAGAAAAGGTGCGAAGCCACTGACTGTCGTCTCCTTCTCCGAAGTCTGGGAGAGATCAGCAATCAAATGGGCAAGCAGAGCCGCTCCCCACGCGTAGTGTCCCACTCTGTCCAGATCCGCCAAGATCCCGAGGAAACGGCAGTGGATGCCATCCCCCTTCGTCCCCAGCAGAAGGCGGCCCAGGAAGAAGAAAAGAAACCTCCGAAGGTCTAGGTCCACCAGCTCCCTCTCGCTCGGATCCTGGGTGAAAGCTGCACGAGCATCCCCCTCTAGTCGAGCCAAGAACTCCGCTCCAGTCTCGCTAACCCGCTGGCGCGGGTCGACGAATCCGAGGGCCTCCATGATCTCCACCCGGTCGACTACCCTGCTGTCTCTATCAGTCACGCTCGTCTCTAACCACAACAGGTCCAGGGCACTCTCTCGGTAGTCGGGGTAGGTGACCCCGCTCACCGCCTCTCCGTCAACTCGTAGCCCGGTAATCCGAGCCACGTCCTCTAGTGTCGGCACCATGTGCCCCCAGGGCATCAAAAACGCCCGGCTCGGTGCGTGCCACCGCTCCCTCAATGCCTGGATAAGAGGAAGGTCGAGCCGGAAGGGCTCGATCCTAAGGAAAGCTCCAAAGCCCATGGCGTCCACACGCGCCCTCTGGAAATCCGGCAGCCCACGGTATGCTGCCACCACCAAGGACCAGCTGATCCGGCCCTTCATCACGCCCTGCACACCACAAAAACCAACAAAGAACACATCAGCATCATGAACAGTAATAAACAATAACAATGTATATACTATTTATTCTTTTTATTTTATTTTAAAAAAAATATATTGTTTTTTGGAGGCGTCCAGGCCCCTAGACGCCTCCTTCCTATTTTCTTTATTTCTTTTTTCGAAAAAAAAAATCCAAGAACCAAAAACAAAAAAATATATATATAATATATATATTATTATGGAGGTGTCCTAGGCCTTGGACGCCTCCTTATTTTTTTAATTTTATTTTATTATTTACGTAAATAAATAAATAAACAAAAAGAAAAAGAAAGAGTGGAGGCGTCCAGGCCCATGGACGCCTCCCTACCCGGCCTTCTCTCACAGCCTCTCGCACGCCCGTTTTAGCCTATTGAACCACAGAGTGAGAATTCCGAAGTACTTACCGGGTCGTGATCGTCCTCTCCTGCGTCACCAGCATCCGCAGCGACCTCCGCGGCCAGAAGCGGCACCTCCATCTCCTCCTCCGCAGCAATCTCCTTTGCTACGGCCTCCTCAGCATCGTCTCTCAGTCTCCTCGGACGACGAGCCAGTTGCTTACGCTTGTCTCCACCTCGGTTCGGGCCTCCTAACTCCATTGGGGCGAAGAATGGGTCTGTCTGGTCTGACCGGATCGTTTGAATGAACAGTAAGTGAGTAAGGGGGGGAGTCCCCCCCTATATATAATTTGTGCTTTAATTGGGGCGTCCAGGCGCCTGGACGCCCCCAAACCAAAAATTAAAAAAATAAAAAAAGTAAAAAAATTAGGGGCGTCCAGGATCCTGGACGCCCAAAAAAAAAAAAATCTTTTTTTTTAAAAAAAAATTATAAAAAAATAGGGGCGTCCAGGCCCCTGGACGCCCCCATAATAAAAAAATAATAAAAAATAATAAAAAGAAAAAAGGGGTTAGAGAATGTATATAATCCAAAGCACAAAATAAAAATACAAAGAAAAAAGAAAAATCACCAAAAAAATAGTAATTAAGGGAACTGGTCCAAAACTGCCAAATGCCAGATTTTATTCCATCAGAAAAGCAGAGTGAGCTACATCAGGGGTTTAGGCGCCTTAGGCCTTAACTTTCCCAGTTCGGTTACATAAGCCCTCCACGGCTCGCATTCTTCCACCACGTGCGCTAAGGCCTTTCCCGCAACACTTGTCTTCCAGGGAGCTTTAATGGCCTTCGCTTCCTTCGCGTCCGCTTCAGTGCCCAACTCCCTCTTCTTCAAAGGAACGATGCCAGTCGGTGGCGGGAACGAATGGCGTGGGATGCCAATCTGGAGGCAGCACCGATGCGCATTATAAAGGACGAACTCGGTCGCGCCGATCAGTTGAAGATCAACTTCGGGAGAAGACCTCATGAGGAGATCTAGCGAAAGCAAACATGCCGGTGCGCAAGTAAAGAAGCCTTGTGTCACGGTGCGGAAGTGAGACCGCCAGTCTTCACGTTTCTTCAGCCACGGAACGCGGTTCACTACGGTACCACCGAAGCCTAACACGTCGGCTATGTGATGAAGATGACTTTGTTGGAAGTGCTTCGAAGCAGTTGGCATTCCCTCGCGGTGGTCGAATTTGAAATGCAAATCCAGCCAGCAATTCAAGACAAGTGCACAACCAAATGGAGGCTTACCCATGCTCGAGGCAGTAAGACCGCTGTAAAGATAGGCAAGGACGGCGGGTCCCACCCTCTTTCCACGCCAGATCCCGCAGATAGCACCCAGTTGGTCTTCCTCCACCATGTTGTCGGTATAAGGGAACAAGAGAGCACCTGCCAGACAAATGGTGAACCCCTTCATGATTCCCTCCAAATAGTCATCGTCTGATGACCCTCTCAGGGCGTCCATGACCCACTCCGCAAGCTTTTGGAGATCGATACCCTTTTGAGTACGGACCTTTCTGGCTGCGTCGGGCGGCATGAAGCTTCCAAGGACACTTTCAGAAGTCCCCCGTGTCAGCATCCGCATAGCCTTCACCTTCCCGTCACTCTTAAATTTCTTCAATCCAAGCAGAAGCTCCACCTCCTCAAGGAGGATGGTCACCTCGAAGGTCGGGAAGATAAAAGTGTGGGTCTGGGGATGCCAGATCTCCACTAGTGCGCCCATAGCCGCCCAGTCCATACGAATCTTCTCGTAATGCTTGGCGTGAATAAGGAGCCCCTGCAGATGCCACTTCGAGAGTATGGCCCTCATGCCAATGGAGATATTGGAAGTCAGCTTTGAAAGCCATGGCAGCTTGGAAAACTTCCTCGGGCCTGGGAAGAGTGGATATGGCTGGAAGAGGAAGAGGAAAGAAGAAGAAATGAAGGAAGTAAGAAGAAGGTTCACATGAAAAATTTGAAATGAATCAGCTTACCATATGCGACAAGATCGTCCCACTCAGATGACCCTCGAGGTCGGAGAGTCGCCTGATCTCGCTGCTAGGCCTGCTCCGCTTCATAACGCGGGAAGACTCTCCTTCCATCCTGAAATCTCTAGATTCTCCTCTCCTTCCTCTCCTGAGCTTCCAAAACCCACCTTGGTGCATTTGAATGAACTAGCCTAAGGGGAGTTCTTATAGGAAGGGAAGATCGCTACAGGACAGAACATGTCACATCAGCGGTCGCTATCAGGATTTTGTCTGGATCTCCTTTGAACTGTGGTGCGATTCTGCTATGATTCTGCTACTTTATGATGTTGCTAACCTTTGCTGGCCTGTGCAGGTTTTACTAACGGACGTCTTTGTCCTATCTCCTGTCCCACCTTTCATTGGTTGGTCCCACCTTGTCATGCATCGTAGTATATGATACTTACGCTACTAGAACATGTCAAGGACCTTGCGGCTCGAACGAATCTGGGATCTGAATTCCCCTTCAACAAAAATGATGATGATCCCAGAGGAATTTGGGTTGTACGGATAGGCCATCAACTTGTGATAGAATGGGGACGACGGTTCCATTCAGTGAGTTGGTACGCGGATAAACGGGCCCCAGCCCAGTATCAGCTCACCGGGTCGGTATCCTGACCCGTTCTTCACAAGTTGACAATATTATCCTTGGCTATTTTCTATTTTAGTTTGTTTTAAATTTTTCTTTGAACCCAGCATGCATTCATATAGGACTTTGATTTATTGCGGAAGATCATTCAAGTGATTCGATTGTGAAAGCCGTTGTGCTCCAATTCCCACAAATATGAGATATTCCACTCCGAATGAAATACTGAGTTTCCTTGAGGCAGCCCTACGCTGCTCTTCCAAAGGAGACCCTTGTTTGGACAGACACTCAGATATTCCTTTACCTTTTTTGACCCACCTTGGCCGCAGCACTTCCACATTGGCTGGTAACCGCTCCCCAAAGGTGAAACCTCCGGTTTATGACCCAGGTACTTCCACACCGAGAAGTTGGTCTCCTTTTATTTCGTGCCTGAGCGCACATCTCACCCTCCCTTATTTGATCTCCGTCTAAGCAATCGTCAATATTTGAAAGACCTTCTTCAAGGTCGCCTCATTGAAACTCCAGGAAAGATTCCAAACAGTAACGTTAAAAGCGTGTCTCATCACACCTTGGCATCAACTTATCAGTCCGCTCCCACTTCACTCCACTCCACTTCGATACCATTCCACTACGTGTCGCTCCCTTGCAAAGCAGACGCCAAGGCGGGGCAGCTGTAGACACGCCATTCTTGACGTCTCCTGAGAAAGTCTCATATTACTATACAACGCCCCGCAACGGCTTACGCATTTTGAATCGCTCGAGTGCTTCCTTTGCTTGGGTCTTCTTCTGCCTTTTTTGGCATCCGGAATCATCTCGTCACGGCATTCGGACGACATCAACACCAGTCGGACGCATCAAGAGGTTCCGGAATCAAGAAGGGGGTCTACCGGGCGGCCGCCGACGCCTGATTTGAGGACCCGGGTGGGTCTCAATGGGGGCGTCCAGGCCCCTGGACGCCCCCATCTTTTTAATTTCTTTTATTATTTTAATTCATTTTTCTCAGGGCCCAAAAGTAAATAAAAAAATATATATTTTAATGGAGGCGTCCAGGACCCTGGACGCCTCCATAAAAACTAATAATAAATATTAATAAAATGCCAGTTAGCATAAAAAATAAAATAAATAAAAAATACATATTAATGGAGGCGTCCAGGCCACTGGACGCCTCCATAAAAACAAATAAAAAAATCAAAATGCCAGCCTTGGCACAAAAGATAAATAAAAAATAATAAAATAATATATTTATGGAGGCGTCTAGGCCTCTGGACGCCTCCATCAACTCCCTCACGGGCGCCGCCCACCGAACGACGGTTTGTCGTGTGTGAAAAAATCCAAATTATAGAGACGTCCGGTTAGCTGGACGCGCCCATTTCTGAATCACGAGGCCCCGCTCACAAAACCACGCGTTGTGCCAAACCGCGTGCGGCCGTCGTCAGCTTTCGGTGGACCTGCTTGAGGCGTCCGGGACCCTGGACGCCTCCACAAAAGTATTCCAAAAAATTAATAAAAATAGAATAAAATATTATTTCGGCCCTGATGGAGGTGTCCAGGGTCCTGGACGCCTCCACCCTCCGGAGCTCTATAAATAGAGCCCCACCCCCTCAGTTCTGGGAGAGCTCAGAAGTGATCCGATAGGCTGCCGGAGCCCAGAGGCTACGGAGTCATTTTCTAACCCGTGGGTTCTTTTGTAGGTGGAGGCTCTACCGGCTTCTCGGGTGCTCACGCTCGCGAGAGGAAGGTCGTCTTCATCCACCGCGCTTCCACGTCGTCCCCACGCTACCGGAGCTCCGCCGGATTTCACCCTCGGCTTATCCAATAAGCCTTTTCTTCCCCTTCTTCTTCATAGTTCTTTACATTCATCATACTGCATCCTCTATCCCCCTTCACAAGGACGCCTCTTCTCTTATATTTCTTGCATCCATCATCTCATTTTCCTCCTACTCGAGTCCGAGAGGGGTTTAAAAGATAACACCAACCAGGTGTGTGTCTTGCCATCATTTCGTTATTTTTATCGCAAGGATTTGAATACTACACCTCTATCTTTCTAATCCACTTGTCATTTGTTTGTCGTTGTTTTGCAAGGGTAGCCGAGGAAAGCCCTCTCCGTCGGCCGGCCGGAGGGAGAGGAAGAAGCAACCCGCCATCTCCCGCTCTCGAGGTAGGCGCGATCACTTTCTTATTTTGGGGTCTTTCGGCCCCTGGCGATCACATCTTATTTTCGAGGCCGCGGCGAGTCACTTCCCCAATGGCCGTTTAAATTTCCGTTCTTATATTCTCTTTATACTCTGTTATATTCTGCTCATATTCTCGAGGCCGCGGCGAGTCACTTCCCCAATGGCCGTTTCAATTCTTGTTATTTAATTTTTGCACCATTCCCGTCTCCCGAGGCCGCGGCGAGTCACTTCCCGCTATGGCCGTTTAAACCCCATATTTTGCTATACCACACTTGTCCCGCTCGCCCCGCCGGAGCAATCTCCCGTGGTGGCCCCTTCTCTCTCTTCTCTTATTTCTGTGTTGCAGCAAACAAACACCAAAAAGAAAGAAAAGAGGAGCCCGCGTGCGCTCCGCGTCCTCTCCGCTCTTCTCCAAACCGCGTGACGTCGCTCACAAAAGCCCTGAAATTCTGAAAATTGAAAATGACATATTTAGAAGATAGTTAACAGATTTTGATTCTATTACTTCAGATTTAGATCATTTGAAATCTGAGAAAAGAGTGCTTATAAAAAAAATTGGCTTACATGAAAAGGAAAATCAAGAGCTTGCTTGTGAAGTTGCTAAACTAAAAGAAAGACTTAGCTTGATTGATGATAATCAGGCTCATAACAATAATGTAGTTCAGAATGAAAAGCTGGTAAGAGATTTAGAGTGTGTCAACTCTGAATTGGAAAACATGAAATCTGATATTGAAATACTCAAAAACCAGCTCAAAGAATCTGAACACAAATCAAATAATCTTGAAGAAGTAAATAGGTTGGTTTCTGAGAAACTGGAGGCTGAGAGAGTAATAAACTTAGAGTTTCAGAAAAATTTCAACAAACCTCAATATGAGAAACAACAGGAAATGTTTTATGAATGTCAGTCTTCAACAGATGACTGGGTGATTGATGATGATCTCCTAGAGAAAAATAGGAAATTGGAAGAAGAAATCAACAAACTGAAACATCTAAACACCCAACTGACAAATAGGTTATTGACAATGGAAAAAGGTAAGTGTGTGAGCATAGATAATTCTGATAGGTTGATGAATGCTGAACAAGAAATTGAGAGTCTAAAAACTATCAACCTAATGTTGAGTGGAAATGTCAAATGCTGTGAAGAGAATGTAGCTAATTATGAGCTCACTATCACATCCCTTCAACAAGAAATTGATGATCTTAACAAGTCTCTATCTGAAGCTGACAATGAAACAAAGTTAAAACAGGAAGTAGAAAAACTCAAAAGTCTGAATGATGCCTTGCATCAACAAGTCATTTCCTGTGAAACAGATCTATCCAAATATGAAACTAATGCTGCTGTCTTAAACTCTGAGATTCAAGATTTGAAAAACTCTCTATCAAGATTTGTCAAAGGTAAGGACAATCTGAATAAGATTCTTGGAAATAATGTTAGCTTTCAGAGAGAGGGACTGGGTTACAGTCCGACAAACAAAAGGAGTAATGGGAATAAAACTTCTACTGTGTTTGTCAAAGCTTCTAATCAGAACACAACCTCTGCTCCTTCTATTTTTCAATTCACTGCACAAAAGTCCACTGTCAGCCCCAAAACTGTAAAACAAACTCAAGAATTGAAAAAGAATGAAAATCTACAGAAGAAGGACAAAGACACTCCTGTTGGTATGAAGAAGGTTGATGGAAACAAACAGAAAACTATTTTTGTTATATGTTCTGAACAAGAAAAGCCTTCTACTTCATCTCCACCTCAGGACAAGGCTAAGAAAATAGAAAAACAGAACAAAAATCAGAAAAAGACTGAAAAATAGAAAATAAACAAAAAGGATTCATCAGTGCATGTTGATCACAGTCCTCACACACACTCACATGCATCTAGGAAGAAGATGATCTGTCACTACTGTCACAAATTTGGACATCTGATGCATGAGTGTAAATTGATGGATAAGGATGATATGAATGCTAGGAAATTTCATGATAAAAATCCTTCATCTCATAAAAAGAAAATTGAATGTTTTCACTGTGGTAAATTAGGACATACAATTACACAATGCTGGTTTGCAAGTGGTAAGAAAACATCTCATTCATATCATGCTAAATTCCCTGCAAGCCAACATGGTTTTAATAAGAACAAATTTGCTTCAATGAACCAACACATCACTTGTTTTAACTGCAACAAGACTGGTCACAAGGCCACTGAATGCTGGTCAGGTTTTCATAGAAGAAATTCTTTTGCTTGCTCTCACTGTGGGAAGAATGGCCATACAGTCAAGAACTGTTGGCATGTTCAGAAGAACATTGTTAACCCCTATGTTGTCAAATTCCCTGCAAAACCATTTGCAAGATTTCCATGCTATAACAGTGGGAAGCAAGGTTATGTTCATGCATATAACAAAAAATCTTATGATCATGTTTATAAACCTCATGCTGCTGTTACTATGCATCATAAAAACCAGAAACCAGTCACTTCATGTAGATATTGTGAGAAGTTTGGTCACTCTATGGACAATTGCTATATGATGGATCATGGTGACCATGTTGCTATGAATTTGCTTAGAACACCTGTTAGGGCTAACGCAGGACCCAAAGCTGCTTGGGTCCCTGCAGGATCAAGATGATCAAATACTTTGCAGGTGTGCCTTGGACTGAGGAATAAAGAGGGGTAAATTAAACCAAGGCACCCAAGATGATAAAGCCCCATTCAGGTAAATTCTGAAAACTCTGTATTCTGAATTTGTGTGATCTGAATGCACTGCATATCATGATAATTCTTTTGTGCATTGTCTAACTGAATCTAATTGAAAAATCTGAAATGCTCATGAAAATGATTGAGTTTATTTCTGAATGCATTGCATACAAATGCCATGATGCATGATATGTCAAACTTCTTGTATGTTGTATTGCACTGATTTGCATGACCACTATGGTATATTAAATGGTAAGCTACCAAAAGACAGGGAAATCTGTCTGAAGGATCTTACTATGTGTGAGATGGTCTTTTAGACCAAGTGCTCCGTCTAGTACCATGGGTCATATCTCTTTATAAGGAAGTCTGAATGAGCATATGCATTGCATTTTCTTACATTGAAAAATCTAAAAAGAAATGACTCATTACATCTAGACAGGGGGAGCATTCTTGTTTGTTCACTTCTTCATATCTTGAACTCCTACTAGCAATCTGATCCATTCTCTTGGCAAATGTGTGGTTCTCTTGAATTCTCTGCTGTCTACACTGATATAGCTGATCTGTCTATATTCCAGACTTAGCTATTGATTCTGTTTGCCTTGAGTTCAACTGCTAGCTTGTTCCTATCACTCACATTTCTTCATAACTTGTCAAATCTGGTCCAAGCTAATCTGACTGAATTCTAATCTTTACTGCTGGCTTCAAATTGCTCTCTGCTACTCTTTCGACAAAAACACTTTGTTGACTCCACTGAATTCTTGACAATGCCATTGATTCATCTGAATGAGGAAAGATTTTAGTCAGTGCACCCTAGACATAAATCAGACACATTCTGGAAAGAAGAATCTTCTATTATACTGGCTTAAGAATGTTTTGATAAATCAAATTGATTTAAGTCTAATGTATTTCTTAAGTTTTGATGTAAAGGACTTGAAAATATCTGATTCATTCTGCTGAATAAATCTTAACCAGTTGTCTCATGAACTTCATGCAAAACCTTCTGAAATCTGAAATTTTAAATGACATGGCTTTCTTTGGTTAAGATACATATAGAAAGTATTGTTCTTAAACATTTCAGTGTACTGAGCATTGTTTGAAAAATTTGAAAATACTTAAAAATTTAAAGCAAGAGCAATGACTTTGGTCACAGAGAAGCTGGGTTCTCTATCAAAGAAACGGATTAAGCCCATGTCATGAAGTGCCATAGTTAACTCTCTTTTCAAAATGTTTGAAAATCTGGCAGAGCAATGGCATGGTTGTGTTGAGTAACTGGGGATTCTGGCCTCTGATCAAGGTGTCTCCTCATGTAAAAAGATACTCCATTGCTAACTCTGTTCTCCTTCAGAGACAATGTGGTTGTCACACTGAGTAACTGGGTCACTTCACCTAAGACGTGTTGTGCCTCATGTAAAAAGGTGTTGACTGAACCAAACTTGCTCAGGAAAAATAAGTGCCGTTCAATAGAAAATTCTGAAAATCTAAAGACAAGTTCAGTCTCATTTATTTCTGTTTAATCTTAATAGTATCTTGTGTAACTTCCATAGGAGTCATTGAATTTAAATGAGTAAGATGGAAGGAGGTTCAACATGAATAACAAATGAGTTGATGGTTCATCTTTATTAAAAGATGTTTCAGATATGAGTAATGAATTTTCCTGATAAACCTCAAATACATCACTCTTAAATCATGATGGTAAGTTTAAACTCATTCATAATCTATTATAATTGAAGAATCTGAAATTCGTTTACAAAGATTTATAAATTTGGTGTGCTAATGAAAATCTTGCTTCCTCATTTATTCATTGTGATTACAGACTGTGGTAACTCTTGTATACCCATGTGCTTTGCTGATAGATGCTCATCACTTCTTTCACTCCATCTAATCAGGGGGAGCTAATTGTCATTAAAGGGGGAGCTTTTAATTCACTCATCTTATGCAGTCTTATTCTTCCCTCTTCAACTAATGTCTTTTTGCTGAAGTCAAAGGGGGAGAAATAATTGATCAAGTCAGTATGACTCATAGTGTTGCCATCATCAAAAAGGGGGAGATTGTTGTGTCCCTGTGGTTTTGATGATAACAAACACTATAAGTCATCATCTGTTTTAGTCTGCATACTGTTTGAGTCTGCATATATACCTGAACTTTGTTGAATGAATGTTTCATTGAACATCTTATCTGACATAACCAACGAACAGGCTGAGGCTGTGTGTTGTGTGCATTGATGCATTGGTGCATTTCATAATTGTTGATGCATTTCATAATTGCATTTTATCTGGAGTGTGTGATGTTAGTATGTACAATGGGTGATGCTGCCATACCCATTCAGCATAGTCTGTACATCAGTTAACAGCATGCCTAAACTTTGTTGGATGAAGTCCATACATTGCTTAAGTATGTACAGAGTCTGTCTAGACAGCACACATTTCATGTCTGTACATTCTTCATATTCACAGTCTATACATCGTCAGTGCATGAGCGTCTTACAAGTCTATACACTGTCTAAGTACAGCCATCGTCTCATCATGCATGTGATTTATTCATGCAAGTCTGTACATGCCTCATATGGCTTTGAAGATAAGGCTGGATGCGTTGACGCATGGGGTCACTGCGTCGACCCACTGAACCCCCCCAGATTCACATGTCTGTACATTGCATCTGTCTGTGCTGCACTCATAAGTCCATACATTGTTTGTGCAACGTTTGTTCTGCTAAGTCCATACATTTAGCAAGTTTATACATTGCATGCACAAGATCAAAGTCTATACATTCACAGTGTCTGCATGTCTAAGGTAATGTCTATACAGTGGGCAGTCTTTCTGAGCGTCTCATGCTGTGTCTTAACACAATCAGCAAGTCTGTACATTCGAGCGTCTCACGTTGCATCTCACTTCATAGCAAGTCTGTACAGCCTTCAGTTGCATAACTCAAGTCTGTACATTCGTCTGGATGCATAATGAGAAGTCTATACATTGGTTGTCTCTTCAAGTCTGTACATGGGCTTGGCATCTGCTTTAAAGTCTACACATTGCATTGTGTGTTTGTGCATCAAAGTCTATACATTGGTTAGGCTTGTTCATGCATCGTTCACTCAAGTCTGTACATTTGACTGTTTCAGACAAAGTCTGTACATCGGACTGTTTCAGGTGAAGTCTATACATTGGGACCTTTACCTACGTTGCATTCATAAGTCTATACATCACAAAGTCTGCACATCGCTGTGTTCTAGCTTTTCAAGTCTATACTTTGGTCGGTGGTAAGTCTGTACACTGGTCGAGCATTCAAGTCTGAACATTTGCAAAGTCTATACATCGACCCTGTAGCTTGCCTAGCTCAAGTCTGTACATTGGGCTTTCACGTGAAGTCTATACATTGGTCTTCACTTGAAGTCCATACATTGGTCTTCACTTGAAGTCTATACATTGGTCTTCACTTGAAGTCTATACATTGGCTTTCAAACTTTCCAAGTCTGTACAGCCCAAGTCTGTACATCCACCGTCTCATGCAATGTCTCATCCAAGTCTATACATTGGCAGCATGTATGTGCTTCAAGCGTTCCAAAGTCTATACATCGCTTGCGTCGTTAAGTTCATACATTGCATATGTTCATCAAAGTCTGTACATTCTGGTTGCTTCAACATAAGTCTGTACATTGTGGTTGCTTCAACATAAGTCTGTACATTGTGGTTGCTTCATAGCAAGTCTGAACATCTCGTTTGCATTGTCTAGTCTATACACTGTCTAGCACATGCATTTCATCAAGTCTGTACAGCCTTTGCGTCTCACAAAGTCTATACACTGCATGCTCACACAATCAAGTCTATACATTCTGCTGCTGTTCAGCAAGTCTATACGCTCGTTGTCACCCAGCAAGTCTATACACTCGTTGTCACCCTTCAAGTCTATACACTCGCTATTAAGTCTTCAAGTCTATACACTCGTTGTCACCCCTCAAGTCTATACACTCGTTGGCTAGCTCTTCAAGTCTAAACATTCAAGATGCATTGATCAAGTCTACACATTAGCACTGTAGCATGTAGAGCACTAAGTCTATACATTGCCTTTGGGGCACAAAGTCTATACACTGCTTGCATTAGTTCATGTCTATACATCGCCATCTCATTCATGGATAAACACTTAGGCAAAGTCTATACACTCGTGGCTAGCTGTCCAAGTCCACACACTGCATTGCTAAGTACATACATTGCTGCTTAATTGAACTATGTACAGTCTGTGCTGTTTTTGCTGATCGACTGAACTCTTCATTAAACCTGTAGAGTCTGGGCACGTGATACGAGACTGGCATCTGGCACGTGATCCGAGATACTGAGAAGCCGCCACGTGGAGTGAAACATTTGGGCGGGAATCGTGGAGAGCACACGCCGCCCTAATCTGCTGCTATATATATATATATATATATATATATATATATATATATATGTGTGTGTGTGTGTGTGTGTGTGTGTGTGTGTGTGTGTGTGTGTCTTCTTCCTCAGAAGAAGGCTGATCGAGTGGAGAGAGTGATCGAAGGAGAAGCATCCAGAGCTAAGAGAAGAAGAGCAGAAGAGAAAGAGAAAGCTAGAGAGGTCGAGCAGAGAAAGAGGAGAGACAGTGAGATAGAGAGGTTGTGAAGAAGAAGAGAGCTTCATTGTTCACTGGACCTTGGATCAGATCCAACCCAGTTTGTCTTTATACTTTTTATTTCTCCAGCTTTATGTCGCTGTGATTTTTATCTTTTATTGTTTTCCTTTTACTTTGTTCTTCCGATTGCCCTGTTGGGGATCGGGTTCCTCTTGTGGTTTCAGGAGAAGGGAGATTTGTTTCTCCGATTTACTGGTGACTTTGGGTCATCTGTGGTTCCCTCCTTGGTGGAGGAAGAGAGGTCCGAGACCTCTGGTTTGCAGGTGACTTAGTGTCACTTGCGCTTCCCTCTGGGCTTCAGAGGAAGGGAGACTTGGGTCTCCGGCTGCAGGTAGTAGTGGCTACTTGTAGGTCCCCTCCTGGTCTGGAGGAAGAGAGACTTGCGTCTCTGGTTTGCTAGTGACTGGTGTCACTAGTGGTTCCCTCCGGTTGGGAGGAAGAGGGGAGGTTGTTCCCCTGGTCAAGCTGTGTGGCAGCATCTGTTGCAGACTGAGTCTGCTTGTCTAGCGTTGCTAGTGGAAGTCTCACTTCGATTTGGAGTGAGGGGTGGACGTAGGTCTGTGGACCGAACCACCTAAAAATCCTGGTGTCCCTTATGGTTTGATTTTCTTATATGTTCATTTAATTGCGGCGTATTAGATGTTTGCATAGGACCGAGTGAGGGCTAATTCTATTGAGTTGTCTTGCCGAGATGATCCTAAGTATTCTCAGAATATAGCTGCAACTATTTTTAATTCCGCATAACTGAGCTTTAAGTTTTTAATTAGGCTATAATTTTAAAGGGGAGATTCATTCACCCCCCTCTGAATCTATCGCACCTGACTCAACAATGCACGAGTCAGTTTCTTGTTTGTGTGGTTTGTGGTCTGTCGGAGTCTGCATGTGTCTTGTGCAAGCTTGTTGATGTCAGTCCCGTATGAGTGAGAGGCGAGTATGGGATCAGCTCTACATCTATGCCCTGATCTAGTCACCTACAGGGACCCAGCGGTGATTCCTAGTGAGTCTTTGAGCCGCCTCCTCCCCTTGAGAGTGACCCCACCCCGGAGTGTTCCACCTCTAGCCTCTTCCCATAGCAGCATGTGCATATCGAGTATATACGGAATGAGCAGGTGATGATCACTTGGAGTGGAGCGTACCCGCGCTACTTGGTACGGTGACGGATCCGCCGGAGCTACCCGAGCAGTCACCCCTTTACTCGACAGGGTCGAGTTCTTCCCACCCGGGGAGAATTGATGGGGACATCGAAGCAAGACCGTGTTAGTGTTGGTGTGCTACAGGCTAATTTCGGGTCGGGTAGGCCCAATTGTTGTACGATCTTGTTCATTAATAAAGTGGTGTTTGAGCGTAAATATGCGATTGTGTTACTTTACGTTGTCCCTAGGATATGTGATTGTAAAGTCAGCTCGAGATGGGATCTCGAACATGAGACTTACTTTACATGAACACATACCTTAAACTGTTCCTGGTTGGAGCGTAATCACTCGGGGACTTTGATTACCTATTAAACCAGTACACATGATGTGTCAGTGACCAGTCTCATGGTCATTGGTGCGGGGCACCAACACATATGTGTAGGTGTATGTCCTTGGAGGATGTGCACTGAACTGATCCGCTATTAGATCTTCATATGGTTGATTATACCTAATGTCAACTGAAGATCCAACGGTCACAGTAGCATCGTTGGTCCTTTGACATGAGACATTGATCGGATCTTGCACGAGGACTGGAATGGTTTAATTACTTAGCTAAGTGACTTTAACCATAAGTCATGAGTTGCCGAGTCATTAACCACTCCAGGATACGTGTGAAGATCATCAATGGTCAAGATGGGATTGCTCACTGTCGGGTATATATCAGACAGTTAATGGGTCATGACATTGACGCTCCGTTAAATCCCTGGCCAGGGTCGTATGAGTTCGTTTAGAACGGACGTCATACACTTTAAGGAGGTCATAGTCAAATGGCACGATCATGGGGTTTGATAGAAACCGTACCCTCGATCGTACCAGACTCATGGAAGGAGCGAGGGATTATATCGATGCGGTAAATGTGGACTTACAGGTACCAGACAGGTTGGTTTAAACCCGGGGTCATCTAGGATCACGCGGATTTGCTTGACCCAACGTGATCAAAGGTTCGGAATAAATTAAACTATTGTTCGGCTCTAGTAGAAGCAGAGAATACGTTTAATTTACTTCTAATTGGGAATTAGAAGTTAATGGACCTTAAACTAGAGTGACTGTGGGCCTAGAGGATCACACACAATGGATTCTTGGGTGACGAATTATTATTATACGAGTGTATGTATTATTTCCATTTAATTCCTTTTGGAAAGAAGTGTAAACGGAGTTTAATACATATGTATAATATGAGATAGGACATATATACAGTTTTGGTCTTTTAGAACCCTTTTCTAATAAACCTAAACTCTATATATAGCCACCTACGTGAGTTCATTCGAACTCTTGGCTTCTCCTTCCAACCCCCCTTAATGCTAATCAAGCATTAAGCATTAAGGAGAGGTTAAGCCTCCCCCCTTTCTCCCCTTTGCTCTCTCTCTCTCCAAAAGGTGATAGAGTCGGGGAAAGTTGCGCCGGGGAGGTACCGTCGCTGCGCAAGGGTCCGTGTGGATCGTCTCTAGAGGCCGTACTCTTGTGCGGCTCAGTTTTTCTGCATCGGGCTTAGCGGACAGCGTCGTTCCGCGCAAGGTGAAACACGTAACCCGTAATTAGGGACGTAGAAACACCGATTAGAGCATAGATTAAGCTTTCCACAATACCGGGATCGGGCAAATTAAATTTTTGTTATCCGCTGCGTCGCCCGTAGGTGCTGTGCGAAACCTTATAGACCGCTCATATTTATTTACATTTATGTCCTTTTATATTTGTATGTATACCCTTGTGTTATATGGGTACACAATTGTAAGTCTTTGTGGGTTTATCTGTAAAATGTCAGTAGGTCCAGCAAGGGGGCCCTCACTCCTTCCTCATTGGTCCAAGTGACACCATTTGGGTCCATGTGGGGCTGGTCAACTAGCCTAGGTGGCATCTAGAAGGTTGGACCATTCAAGGGAGACAAATGGACTAAAAAGTCCAAGATGCCACCTACCTTACACCTACCTAGTCAAGGGGGCGCCCCCCATTTTGGTCCAAATTTTAATTTTTGAATGGCTGATACCAAATCATTTGTCCTGAAATATGGTAAGAAATCATGCTGGTTTGATTGTCATCGACGGTTTCTACCAATTGATCATCCTTTCCGAAGGCAAAAAGACTCATTCATTAAGAACACAGTTGAAATGGATGAAGCAGACTTGGAACGGATGTCTGGTCGACAAATGGCGGCACATGTGCAAAACTTACCAGATATAGTGCAATTATCAGGTAGTACACGACATCTTCGTGGATTTGGAGAGGATCACAACTGGGTGAAGAAAAGTATCTTCTGGGAATTGCCTTACTAGTCAGCCCTTTTGATACGGCACAACCTGTACGTCATGCATGTTGAGAAGAATGTCTTTGATAATGTGTTCAACACCATCATGAACATGAAAGCCAAAACAAAGGACAATGCCAAGGCGCGAGCGGATTTGAATATACTTTGCAAACGACCAGAGCTGGAATTGTAGCAGGTATGGGGAAAAGTTGTGCAACCTAAAGCAGCTTATGTGTTGACAGACACATAGATCAATGAACTGTGCCAGTGACTGAAGCAATTAAGATTCCCTGATAGATATGTGTCTAACATTGCCAGTTGTGTGAATGTCAATGAGGGAAAAAGATATGGATTGAAAAGTCATGACTTCCATGTGTTCATGGAGAGTTTTCTGCCCATTGTATTCCGTGACATATTGCCAAAGCCTATATGGGGAGCATTGACCGAGTTGAGTCAATTTTTCAGGATTTTATGCGCATCAGAACTCAAACTTGGGGACATGTAAATTATCGAACAAAATGTGATCACGACGGTATGCAAATTGGAGAAGATATTTCCCTTTGCGTTCTTCGATTCCATGGAGCACCTGATTATCCATTTTCCATATGAGGTCAAAGTTGGAGGACCGGTACAATTTCGATGGATGTATCCATTTGAGAGGTAATCATTATGTATTTATAATTTTTTTGATAATTGTTACATGTCTCTGTCATTGTCACTGTATGTCAATGTCATATGAATTGTTGTCATATGTGTATGCATGACCTGAAAATGAAGGTTCGCAACAAGGCTAAAGTAGAGGGTTCGATTACCGGGGCATATATTATTGAAGAAATTTTAAACTTCTGTTCAATGTACTTCGAACCGAAATTCAAACTCGCCATACTCGACCTTCACGTAATGATGATAGAGGAGAGGTGAGTGCGTCTGACTGGTTGTCCATATTTAAGTATCCAGGACGTGCATTCGGACGCTGTTCGAATCGCATATTAAAGGACAGAGAGTTGTTGGCCGCAGAGATATATGTTCTCCTGAACTGTGCTGAGATTGAACCTTATGTTGAGTAAGTCCTCAACTCCGCAGGTGCTAAAATTTATAAGTTGTTTGACATTCTTCCTCCCATTTACGGTGATGTTACATTCATCATTGCAGGCAATTTGATTTAGAATTAATTACTCAATATCCACGCCTCAATGACATGGAGGTTCAAAAGGAACGAGAGAGATCTTTTCCCAGATGGTTTAAAGCTCAAGTAAGTGCCGAAGTTAAGTTTCACAAAGCTTGAGGTGTATGCCTGATTTTAAAGTAATGTGGTTTATATTCATAGGTTGAAGAAGGTTATGCTACTGATGAAAGAGTCTGGGTGATAAGTTATGGACCTTCGAAGGTCGCGCATGCCTATCCAGATTATTTTGTGAATGGTTATAGATTTCACTCCAGAGATTATGGACGAAATAAGTTTACGATGAATAGCGGCGTATGCGTGAAAAGTTGTACATACAATGAAAATGAACTTGATTACTATGGTATTTTTGAGGATGTCATAGAATTATAGTATCTCGGATAAGACAACCATATATTTCTTTTTAAGTGTCATTGGTTTGATCTTAATTCAATTTGAAACGACGCAATATATGAAATTATATATCGATGTCAAACATAGATCTAACTTGAATACCTATGAGCCGTTCATTTTGGCCGCACAAGCCCAACAAGTGTATTATTCAAATTATTCATCATCAAGAATAAAGATTGGTGGACAGTCTGTAGGGTAAAACTAAGGCTTGTGCCTAATTATGAGTTAGATCTGACTGAAGCTGTCTCAGAGGATTATAGTGCGAAATTTTTTCAATCAGACGAGGGTGACACTGCAGAGTTGGTTGCTTCTAATCTTCATCTGATCGAATCTGACGAGCCACTTCGGTTGTCTATAAAGGATAAAGTGGAATAAGTCGATCCAACTGAGCTAATGAAGCAATTGTTGGGTAGGAGGAGTCCCCTGAGGAGCAAGAGTATGAATCTAGTGAGAGTGAGGAAGATGACGAAGATGAGATGAAATAGATAATGATTGAATATTTTGTAAGAAATGTAACATATATGCACTTCTTATCATTATTATGTACCACCTCTCCTTGTAATTAGTTGTGGACTAATATGCACTACTTTTATTGTTGTCAATAATTAGATGGTTCGAGGAGGTCGTACTGGGACTTCGAGGAGAGGTGGCTGTGGGAGGGGTTCTACTGGTATGTTTATTAAAATTCTTAGATAAATGAGTAGTGATTATGCAGGTGGTGTTTTGCTCACAACATTTCATGTTTATAGGTCCGAATGCCTCCGCACCAGTTACACCGCCCCCACCACCTGCTGCTGGTATATTTATTTAAATTCTTAGATAAATGAGTAGTGATTATACACTTTGTTTTGCTCATGATATTTTATATCTCCGCACCAGTTACACAGAGTACACTGCCCCCATCACCTGCTGCTGGTATGCTTATTTAAATTCTTAGATAAATGAGTAGTGATTATGCTCTTTGTTTTGCTCACGATATTTTATGTCTTCACACTAGTTACACAGAGTACACCGCCCCCACCACCTGCTACTGGTATGTTTATTTAAATTCTTAGATAAATGAGTAGTGATTATGCACTTTATTTTGCTCACAATATTTTATGTCTCCGCACCAGTTACACAGAGTACACCGTCCCCACCACCAGTTGCTGGGAGAAGACAAGGCAGTGGGCGGGGATCTACTCCCTCCTCTTTGGCGTCTACTTTGAGCACAGGTATATCTATTCTTTGATTTAGCTATATAAGTGTATTAATTATATATATCAGCTTATAAGATTTATTTATTACAGGTCCGAGTGTCGGCTCACGCCCTGCACATGAGACATCGCCACCACTGCAGCTGACAAGTATGTCTATCTTCAAAATGCAATGAAATGTTGTGTGATTATATGTTATGCTTATGATATCTGATTCTTACAGGTCCCGGTGCCCTCCCACCAGCTGTGCAAGGCACACTCCTACCACCTCCCGCTTCAGGTATGTATATTTTAATCTCTAGTAAAATATTCTTTGATTATATTCCATTTGCTTATGATATCTAATTATTACATGTCCCAGTGCCCTCCCACCAACTGTGTAGGGCACACTCCCACCAGACAGTACTCACGAGGGTGAGGGAGCCGGGGCTCACGATGGACGTACGCCGTTCTGGATCTCTAGGTAATGCCAACTATTTTAACATTCATTATTTATCCATCAACTGTCTAATGCTAACTATTTTAACATTTGTAATTACAGTCATAAATTAGAACCTAGCGAGGCTGTCCGTTATTCTAGGAGACTAGTAACTACACATGTTCCCGGGTCAGCATTGTCTTTTAAAGAATTTTCGATGGGCGTCTAGGATTTATTGTTCAACATGTTCACAGTAAGTAATTTAATCATTTAATTCACGTATTTCCCAAACTCAATTCAAAACAGTATACTAACCCATATAACTTAATTTGTTTACAGCGGACTTATCAGTTCACGAGTTCTCAGGACGCGGCGAGATGTCGTTCTGTCTGGGAGGCTACTGTGCAGAGAAATTACCGAAAGCAATTGCTTGAGGTCAAAAAAAAAGCTCAGAAAAATGCTGGTGGGAGTGAAGATCGACAGTTGTGGAAGGAGCACCGCCCTCCTTGGATGAGGAAGGAGTATTGGGATGCTGTATATGACAAATGGGCCGATCCCAAGTGGATAGAAAAGTCCCAAAAAGCCGCAGCAAATAGGGCGTCACAACTAGACGCAAATGTGCATACTAGTGGGTCTGTCTCTTTCGCGACTCAAAAAAACAAATTGGTAAGTAATCTTTCAAATTATCTTCTGATATTTTATTCATATATATAACATTTTTTTACTATGAAATGTAAAACAGGCCGTGGAGCTCAATTGAGCTCCGTCGTTCCTGGAGGTGTTCGACAAAACACACAAAAAGAAAGGGACGGACCAGTTTGTCAGTGACAGAGCTCGCTTAGTAGCGGTAAGTTTATATCTCTGGATAAATTTTTCTTTAAGTTTTTCTTTTCATTTAAATATGATTCATTTATATGAAATTTACAAGTTTTTGTATTCAATTTGTAGGAAATTTATAGCAGACAGTTGACATAGAAGTATGGGGAGGAAGGCGCACAGCAGTCGGAGTTTGATCCGGCCGCATAGGTGGCAGCAACTGGCGTACCGAAGAAAGGACGGCTATATGGTTTTAGGTAGAGCTTGGAGACTGGCCCGGTGATATCATCGTGTGTGAGTTCAGGCGCTGCCCCGACCAATAGCCGTGCCTTTAGACACCCCCACTCGGCACCAGCTCTTCTCTCAGCGACGGAATCCAAATCGTCCGATCGGAGATGTCTGATTTGCAGCGGCAGTTGCAGCAGATGAGGGCAGATATGTCAGGTCAGAGGGGCGCATCTTGCAGTCAATCGCTGGCCTCCTCTCCCAGGTGGGAATTCTCCCTCATGGCATCTCATCCACGACCATGACACAGCCCCCTCAGGTGAGTGTTTATTATATTTTTATTTTGGCAGAATTACTCAATTATAAAATCAATTAATATACATGAAATTAGATTCAAAGTAACAAGACCCTAGGGGTTCGGGGTGAGTGTTTATTATATTTTTTAAAACTAAATAATTATATTTTAGATTCAAAGTAACGGATACCCGGTTTGAGCCCGACGCTCAAATTACTCAATTCAAAACTAAGTTAATTTTCAAAACTAACTTAGTTCAAAAGAATTCAGATAATTAGGGGTTCGGAGGTTCAAAATGTAAAATACTAGCCTGATCGGTATGTCGATCGCTCCAACACGATTTGGGAGGTAAAAGTGACTTGTGAGAGCCGACAGAATGTAAATCGGATATCCGGTTTGAGCCCGGCGCTCAAATTACTCAATTCAAAACTAAGTTTTCAAAACTAACTTAGTTTTTGAGCAATTCAGATAATTAGGGATTCAGGAGTTCAAAATATAAAATACTAGTCTGATCTACGTGTCGATAGTTCCAACACGATCTGGGAGGTAAAAGTGACTTGTGAGAGTTGACGGAATCCAAATCGGATACCCGGTTTGGATTCGGTGCTCAAATTACTCAATTCAAAACTAACTTAGTTTTCAAAACCAGCTTAGTTTAAAATAATTCAGATAATTAGGGATTCAAAATCTAAAATATTAGTCTGATCGGCATGTCGATCATCCAACACGACCTATGAGGTAAAAGTGACTTGTGAGAGCTGACGGAATCCAAATCGGATACCCGGTTCAAACCCGACGCTCAAAAGTACATTCTTCAAATGCACTTAGTTTAAAATTAAAGAAGTTGAGTTCAGGGGTTTAAAATGTAAAATACTAGCATGATCGTCGTCCTGATCGTTCTAACACGACTTGAGAGATAAAAGTGACTTGTGAGAGCTGGCGGAATCTAAATCGAATACCCGGTTTGAGCCTAGCACTCAGAAGTGCATTCTTCAAATGCACTTAGTTTAAAATCAAAGAAGTTAGGTTCGGGGGTCTAAAATTTATCTGATTTGAATTTATATAATTAATAAAATATTTAATTTATCTACTCAGTAATTTTTTTATTTATGAATGCATATTTGATGTTATTATTTTTTTCATATAAGATCCTTTAGCGAGTGGCGATGGAGGAGAAGAGTAGGACGGGGAGGATGAGGATATGGAGGATGCGGAGCATATTTCTTGAATTTTCTATTATTATAAAATTAAGAATTGTTATTGTGTTTCGTTTCTTGTATGTCCTTTGTTTTGCTTGTGATGTATATGTTTTATATATTTTTATTTAAATAGATTTTTATATAAATTTTAAGTATTTTTTTAAAAAGTAAAATGTATTTTCCGACGACGTTTCGGACCGATACGTCGGACAATTCCGACGAAATCACCGACGAAAGACTATTTCGTCAGAAATTATATATATTTTTAATTATTTTAAGGTGACAATCTCGACAAAATTTCTGATGTAACTTCCACCGTCGGAAAGTTCCGACATAATTGCCGACGGATATGTCAGAAAATGCCGACGGGATCACCGACGAAATAATATTTTCGTCAAAAATAATATATATATTTAATTATTTTAAGGGGACAATCGCTGACAGAATTTTTGACGAAGGGAATTACGTCGGAACTTTCCGACGGAATTGCGGACATAATATATATTTTTAATTATTTTAAGGCGATAATCACCGATAGCATTTCCGACGAAAAGTACGTCGGAACTTTCCGACGGGATCGCGGACGGATATATATCCGTCGAAAAAATGAGATTGCGACAATTACCGACGGAATTTTTGTCTACTATGATTCCGTCGAAAATTTCCGACCAAAAATACCGACTCACAAGATCCGTCTGAAATTTGTCAGAAATCCGTCGCAAACATCATTTCCGACGGATTTCAGACGGATATTTCCCGTCGAAAATACCGCCTTTTTTGTGGTGAATGTTCCTGGTCGTAAGATCTTTGAGATATGATATCAAAGAATCCGGATAGACTAGTGCGCATGATATCCTCTCAGATGATGAGGGTAACTGATCTCACAATCACTGGTGTGGAGACACTAAGATATATGTGTAAGTGTCCATTACAAGAATAGGGTTTACTGAACTGATCCGATCATGAATCTGTGGATGGTAATTATATCTAACTGTCAACCAAGAGATTCTTCAGTCACAGTAGCATAGTTGATCCTTGGACATGAGTCACCAAAGATCCCTTGCATGAGGACTTTTATATTTTGATTTCTGACAAAGGGACTTTATCGTAAGTCCTGGATGCTCAGGTATTCGGATACATCAGAATACATGCGAAGGTACTTGAGTGACAATAGTGGATCATTCACTCTCGAATATAGCATGAGAGAGAAAATGAGCAGACACTAAAGTGTGACATAAATCAATAAGAGATAAAATGAAGTAACAATTAATTACCTTAAATTTTGTAAAGTTAGAAAGAAATCAGACAGATGTATTTAAAAAAAGTTTATCTAGAATGGTGGTTCTAGAGGCGTCGAGGGGGATGTGATTGAGTCCATAAAAAATATAGTTACTACGGCGACAACCCAACCTCACGGAGATTCAATGGGTAAACACAAGCTTGATAGGTGACTAAGTGGAGCACTAATGAATTATGCTCTCATCCCTGTGACGCTAGTACTCATTTAGAAGGTAAGGGTGAGTTTTATACTCTTAATGAATCCAAGACCCAAGAGGCAGGGTGGTTACCTTGTTCACACCCTTTATAGGATTCATCGACACATATGGAGTCGCGAGGCCGGGACTATGAGATGTCGACTATCTTCTAAAACACACACGAGATACCTGCACAAGGCCATTAATATCGTAATCCACCTAGAATCTCGATCTAACTATACTATGTGTGAATTTGGGAGAATCTGAACCATAGGACTTGGTTCAAGGCCTAGTCCACTAACCATTCTCACAGATAATATCAAATATTACTAAGTGAAAATTCAAATCGAAAGGTATTTTCACCCGCTGCATAGTAGAAGGTACTCAACAACTTTTTATTTATCAATCTTGTTTTAATAGAGTTGAAGGTTTTATATTATGTGGGGGATTGTTAGAAATGGCAGTGGGCGGTACATTAAATGCGCTGCCACATATTTATGTTAATGTGTATTAAAACCTACCATGTATCATGTTGTTGTAATATAAAACCTTCCCTCAAAGTGGATTTCTGTCGATTTCCTCATTGTCAACAATGGACGGATGTGCCTGTTGGATATTGAAGGGAGGCGACCGTCACGGACGGTCGCTTCTCAATCAAACCGCACTATCCTGTCTCGAGATTCCATTGCTTTGCTTTATTCAACAATCTAAACATGATAAATAGAACCACCATGAGTGGTCATTCGCATAAAATACAACATTCACGATTACATTTGCTAAACGCTCCCAACGCTCTTGCATTTCTTTCTCCTTTCTTTCTTTCTGCTGAGTACTTGAGAGCAAGGTCGAGGTTCACAAAACTCTCCTCGAGAACGTGCTGATGGGAGAGAGGGGATCGCCTATCTGGGGGTCGTCGTATTTGTAGGAGGTCATTGCTAAGTGAACCGTAGGTCGAGAGATAATAAAACTCTTAGTTCTAGCGTTTCGACCCAACGGGCTATGTTCCTAACTTATTTATTTTTATTTAATTGATGCATGTGTTATAATTTTCGGCAATAATTCTCAACATTGACACCCTGCTAGCAAGGTGTCTCTCCCTCCGACGTCCCCCTCTCCCTTGTGCTTTCTCTCTCTTACACCCCATCATCTCTCTCTCTATCTCTCAATCTTACACACACACTCTCTCTCTCGTCCTCTCTTTATGTCTGCACCTGCACCAATGAGGCAGACTTTCTTTCACGTCCCCCCTCCCCTATGCTCTCTCTCTCTCTCTCACCCCATCATCTCTCGCGCTCTCTCTCTCTCTCCCCCCTATTTAAGATCCCCCTCCCCTACACACACAATCTCTCTACATTGGGGTAAAACTATCCACTCATATGATCCGTTATCTTACTCAACTTTAACTCCAAAGACATGAGATATGTAGTTAATATATTTTGAGGGTATTATAATAAATATGATAAAAATAAAATTATAGAAATAATTTTGCAAGATCTTAATGGTTTAGATATAGTTTTCCCTTCTTTTTTCTCCGAACCAAATAGGAGGAAAAGTGAACTTCCCCAACTCGAGAATAGTCAATTTAAATTACCCAACTATCTGATCTTATAATTGGATGATCAAACATAGAGTGACAAAAAAATGAAAGGAATGTGGAACGATAAAATTGTTATATAATAATTAAAAGAGATTTTTACCATGAAAATTATTGTTAAATAAAAATTTATAAAAATTTATTTTTAAAATATATTAGTAGATATATTATTACGTTAATTCAAATAATACATAAATGACATTTAATTATGATTTTTTTAAATTTTTGACAAAAGGTGATATATTCACAAATAAATATGATATAGCGACACAATTCAGATTTACACGACTGTTAATATATTTTTAAGAATATTTTTTATAATTTTATTCAACAATAATTTTAATAAAAAACACTAACTAAAACCAGGGATAATGTCAAACCTTTTTGTTCCATCTGAAGTGAACACAGCAATGGGTTCCATCTGTTCTCTAGCCTTAAACAACCGGTAGGGCATTGATAGGAAGTCTCTGAAACCGAGATAGTCCAAGCCTTGCAGACTCCAGTTCCAGCAGCCACAACGGATCATGGGCAACCCCAGCACTCCACGCAACGCTTCTATGTCGGACTTCCATCAGTCGGAGGCCGGTATCACCTCTGACGAGTGCATCGCCCCGAAATCCAAGGCCGATGACGACGGTGGGTGTGAACAAGTGAACGGAGGATGTTCGATCTTATGCCTCATAGAGTACCTCACCACCCCCAGGCCCAAGGTCACCATGTGGAGACGCGAGCCACGCGGTCCAAGGACAGTGATGATGGTGGTGGCTCTGAACAGACGGAGAAAGGGTGTTCGATGTTATGCCACTGAGAGGAGGATGTAGGAAGAACGGGTCCCCGCCCCACTCATCATGCAAGGCAGTAGGGGACACCCGCCGCCCCACCCCCCACTACGGGTTACGGAGACTAGTAGCCCCTGCACGCACACCTAACCAACTAAGTATTAGTGGGCAGACAACAAAAAGGGAGGAAAACGAGTGCTCCCCCGCTATAAACTTGATAAAGCATCCCCCGCAGGTGTGTGTGTGTGTGTGTGTGTTGGTTGGGGAGTGGGGCTACATAGTGGGACAAGCTCAAGTATGTGTGTGTGGTGTGGAGAAAGAGAGATGCCACATAATGGGAAAAGCTCCGCAAGGTCATTGGTGGTAAGGGGATGTGAAGTAAACTGCTACATGGTAATGTAGGTCACCAGAAATTACAAAAAAAAACAAACTCCATTTATGCCATACTTAAAACAATAACAAGACTTTTCCTGTTACAATTAAGTCAGAAATCTAACTTTTAAACACAATACTTTTATTTTTCATGTAGATAGTTGTTCTACAAAATGATAGTGCACATTGAAGTGGTGATTTGCTTAGGGTGGAAAGGGGAAAATTTGCCTATATACCTCCCTTAGAAGTTCAATTGCATTGTAACCCATTCTAGAAATACTTGTGTTGACTACTTACTTTTGGACTAGTACATTTACAAATGTGAATTTTTGTCTTAATGTCACTGATTCCACTGTAAGGGTTCCCCCCCCTCGCCTATGTTTTCAATTGAATGTAACTTGTACGAGTATAGTACCATTTATACTTAAACCCTTGTTTTGAAGTCATTGAATACACGAACCCTTGTTTTGAAGTCATTGAATACACGCGAAATGCTTTGCTGCTTATCTATGTTTTCAAGTGAATGCAAATGCTCTCTCTCTCTCTCTCTCTCTCTCTCTCTCTCTCTGGTTAGAGAAGGGGCCATGTTTAGATGCCCTAGATTGATGCACTATATATATTCTTCACCTAATCTAGACTTGATGGCCGGCTCTTGTACAAACATGATTTTATTCACCAAGAAGGAGGTGGACCCCAACAACAGGGGGCTTCCCCCCAGTGTGCAGAGATGAGAGGAGGACTACTTTCTCACTTCAAGTCTTCAACCACCCCATGTGATTAGAGATCTACTTGTTCTGATTCCCTTTCCCTTCTTCTGTGTTTTTACGTGTGTGCCCCATTTGAATTAGACTGCAGATTTGCTGTCAGAGAGTGCGTGTGCTCGTGCATATTCACTCTTCTTGTATGAGACATGTAGATGTGCTTCTATCTTGATGTCTTTTTAGTCATATAGGGGAAGAAGTGATGATAAAAATCCTATTACAATATGAGTGGCGACCTCACTTGGACGGGCATAGGTTTCTGTTGGTCAAGAAAGGTTGTTAGAGGTAGATAACACTTCTGTTGAGAATCCCATGCATGTCGACACCACCCTGTTTAGGTCCGACTCGGGAGTATTTTGGGGGGGCTTTGGATTTTCGGATGGTTATTATATGTACCTGTAATCTCGGGAATCATGCCCTAAGAAGAAGCCTGCACATGAGGAGGTTTATGGGGGATCTTTCTAAGATCTTTCTTTTACTTGTGTTTTCTTGAAGAACAATAGTGAAAAGTCGTCGGTGAGAGAGTCGGGGCCCCGTGGACGTAGAAAGTTTTACGTCTTTGAATCAGGGTTCGACAATTTGGTACAGTACATCTCATATCGCACATATTGAATCGTACAAGTCGGTGACTGATATGACCAGTACGCGATACGTTATCGATACGTTACTTATCATCTTTTAAATATTATATATATTATTTTATATCAGATATAATTTTATAGATGATTTGATTCGGAGTGTTCCTTTGAAATGTTGAAAGTGGAGTTTAAAACCTATGAGACACATCATTTATCCATTTTTCATTGTTCTTTAGAAAAAAGAAACAAAAAATCCATACCAATTGTCAGATTCAAACCTTTAACTTCTTCACAAATAACTACACACTTATTGATCACTAAGTTACACATATTTTTATCATATTTTATTATAACATATATTTATTAAATAATTATTTATTCTTGATACATGATGACATAAGATGGTATAGGGCGATACAGTACTATATCGTATTATATTGACAAAATATCGATGCAGGTGATACGGCCAAATCGATAAATTTTATTTTAAATCACGTAAATTTGTGTGTGCTCTTTCTGTTCTTCCTATATTCTCTCTTCAGCATTATCTATTGTGTTTGTCGTGTATGAGACTGAGCTACTCGGCCGGTGAAGAGCGCGAGAACTATCCATCTCAACACACTTCAATGGTACGTCAGTAAACATCTTATGATGGCAAATGAAAAATTAATGTTGACAAGGGTACATCTGAAAGACCCTTTTTCAACTTATCAGAATTTTACCCTCCCATGCCTTCACAGACAATTCACTGGGACCAGGGAGAGGAGGAAGAACCCAATTAAATTCACCACCAACCCTTCATAAACGATGATTTATTGCACTCCCCTCGTCGGTATATCCTACAGAAGCCTCCTCTGGGAGCCTTCTGTAATCCTTTTTGAGGACTTTTCGACGCACCCCCCCCCCCCCCTTGATCCAGCGCAGAGTTCCTTCAATGACACCCCACCTCCCCTTCTCCCTACCAGTGTTGAATGCCCCCTAGCTGCTGCGGGCGTTCAGACCCCTCACACCTTCCCGCACCCTCCCTTCAATTCCATGGCCGTGGCATTATGGCAGTGTGAACAGATGTCCGTACTTGTGTGAGGTCCTCAATGACCGAAGGTTGCGTGACAAAGGTGGGGACTAAGAGATCAAGCAAAATGTGGGGTGGCATCATGGCCCTTCATGTTGGTATTTGATCCTATAAATAAAGAAGAGTGGGGGTGGTTCTTGCTTCTCAGTTTGTTTTTTTTTTTTAACCGCCCTTGGGCTTCTGGGTTGTTTTTGGCTATCGGCAGCCGATCTTGTTCCTGTGCCTTTGCCATCGACGGCTGTAGTTTTGGTTGGGGTTCTGCTTGTAAGGGGGGTTTTCTCCGAGGAGATGAGTTCAGGTGTTGGGGTCAGCCCTGGGAATGTGCCGGTGTTGTATGGGGGTGGCAGGTTGAAGGTGGTGGATAGGAGGGTGAAGGTGGCAGAGATGGTGCTGCGGTGCCTGATATGTGGCTTGGGGGTGGCCGTGGCTGCACTTGTGGGCACTGACAAGCAGGTCAAGAGGTTCTTTGCCTTCGAGAAGAAGGCGAAGTTCACAGAGATGAAGGCCCTAGTGTAAGAATCTGGATCCATTTCTATTTCTTGCTCTCTCTGTTTCCCTTGACGTTACACTTCCTCCTGCCAAGTTCTAATTAATCAAAAGATATGTTGGGCTTGGAATAATACTAGAAGGAGGCTTCTATTTCTTGTTATCCCAAAGCGTATCTCAAATCTGATGGATCCATAGCAACAAAAAAAAAAAAGGAAGAAGCTTTGTGCTTTCCCTTCTTGTTTGTGGATTCTTTTCTTTGTTTCCTGTGGGTTTTTCCTTTTCCCTTTCGAAACTATGATTCCGCAACATGGCATTCTTCGTATACAGGTTTTTGGTGATAGCCAATGCGATAGCAGCTGGTTATTCTTTGGTCCAAGGGCTGCGCTGTGTTGTGAGCATGATGAGAGGGAGCGTCCTGTTCAACAAGCCCTTGGCTTGGGTTGTCTTCTCATGTGACCAGGTAAATTGGCATCGACCATCCGCCTTTGGCTCTCTTCCCATGCAAACATGAAACCGCTCACCGTTAGACGTTTCTGGCCATGGCTGATGAGCAGACCCACTCTGAATTGATGATCTCCTGTGCAGGTGCTGGCCTACGTGACGCTGGCAGCGGTGGCGGCGGCGGCGCAGTCGGCCGTGTTCTCGGAGCTGGGCCAGCCGGAGCTGCAGTGGATGAAGGTCTGCAACATGTATAAGAAATTCTGCACCCAAGTAGGGGAGGGGTTAGCGACCGCCACGGTTGTCAGCCTCAGCATGGTGGCGCTGTCCTGCATGTCTGCTTTCAACCTCTTTCGCCTTTATGGCAAAAACAAAGGGAAGGGTCAGGCATGGTGACTCCCCTGCATGCCTGCCCCTGCCAGTCTACCATCAAAACCACTTCAGCAAAGACCGGAGAGCTAGGAGGTAGTGGAAGGTGGTGATGTAAGCGGGTTTCAGTTCTCTTCACCTCTACACCCCCAAGACCTTAACCGGCAATATCCCTGTATCTGATCTGTGTGTCTTGCTCCCTTGTGGGCTGGGTCTGGGTCTGTAGCTGTTGTGGGTGTTGGAGAGGGGTCTTGTAAAGTTTCTAGAGCTACCATGACAGAGAGTACACAAAGTCATGCTTTCTCTTGATAAATCTGTGATCCCTTCTGCTCATCCTTGAGCTTCTGAACTTGAAATTGGAGTTGGGGGATTTGGATGCTGTTAGTTTCATGTTGGCATCCTCGAGGGGATCCCTCTCCATCATACGGGGGCCTCCCCTCTTCTTTTTTGAGAAGATGACCACTTCATGGTGGTGCATTAATAATTTCTCTTTAATAATAAGCGGCCACTAGTTGGTATGGTAACGTTCCATCATGTACCTGAAGACCGAGAGCAGCAATTAATTAGTGAGGTCCTCAGTCCAGGTATTCCCTGGGACATGGTCTGGGGAGAATGTTGGCAAATTCTTGACAATGACATTGTTTGATCCTTCTGAAAACCGTATTAATTATATTTATTTTCCCGTGTTCAATATATTATGAGGATTTATACCATTTGGCTCACGTCTGATTCGGCCTATATCCATTCTGTCAATGTCTTTTTAAAGTGGAAAAAGTGTTTAAAGAATCCACTTAGCTAGCCCATTGGACGGATCCTTCACTAAACCCTTGAAAGAAATCCTGACCCCTTTCTCTTTTCCGTTTTCTGTTCCATTTTCCTAGTTCGACTCTAACGCAGGGAATAATACCACCATGGTCATTACGCTTCATTTTGTTTGGGAGTTGGGGGGTAAAAGTGGGTTAACCCAGGAGAATTAAATGTACTCCGAAAATAACTCGCAGTGTTTACTTGGATAGTTGGGGGGGGGGGGGGTGGTTGTTCTTCTTGGTTAGATAACCCACCTTTTTAGGTCGGGTAGTAAATCGGGGGTAGCTCAAATTTAACTCTATTCTAACGTGATTACATAATGTTGTCCACCAAAGTAATTTTTTGGCTAACCGGGGGTTATTCTCAAGTTAAACTCCTAAAATAGCAGTGCTACAGGTTTTCAGTCTAGAAAATAGGCTTTTCTCTTGTATCAGTTCTAATGGGATCCCTCCAACAATCATATGTGGTGAACATATATCCTCTGCAATTTCTCTATATTTCTCCTCGTGGGTCGTCACAAATTTCTGTCAAGTGTTCCGCTTTATATCTTTAAAAGAGAAGAAGAGCTATTTGTCTTCTTTCAATAATTAGACGAAAGAAGATGCAAAGGGACACAATCAAAAGCCAGAAGGTTACATCCCCAAAAGAACGTTATGGGAAAGTCTCCTCATAGAGTTCCACATCTCAAAACTCCAAAGAGCATAGGAATTTTATTTTTTACACAATTCATAAACCCCTTTTCAATCAGTAAAATTCAACAAAAAAATGCTGATAGGGCTTCTTCAAGTTTTTTTGTCAGCAAGTGTACTCCTGAAAACAGTTTTAATTTTATTTACTTTTGATAACATGAAATCCTGTAGCCAGCACCAAAAAATAGAGTTATTTATGTCTAATTTATTATTTTTTGAATTATGGCAAATGTCCTCGTAGATAATTTTGCGATAGGACACAGACCCATATATAAATATTAAACAAGCTGAGATCATTCGCTATTTAACGATTTTAAATTGAACTTGATTGTTAAGTAAATGTAAAAATTTAAACAAAGTATGTAAATTGACTTAATCTCAACACGATTATTAAATGAACCAACTGAATAGTGACACTATATAGCTGTCTCAACAGTGCTACAACCTTGTTGTATTAGTTGAGGACGAAGCTAAAGCTTAATCTTCTTTGCAAGTTTTTATCTATTAAACAAGGATATAGATACAAAAATATATTTTACCTAATAATGACTGTTACATGACTACATCTGTTGAGGGCTGATAAAATGCAGGTTATACATATAGATTTGGAGCAAAGTCCCACTAGAATGGGGGGTAAAACTGCAATAAGATTTGTTTGGAAACATGATTTTTTGAAAGGGAGTTAACTATTTCCACCGGGGTTTGCCGCCCCGGCCGTATCGGCCGTCCCGGTCGCGGCGCGGGATGGTACGGTACGGCCGGGATGGCCAGCGTACCGGTATGCTCGGCGAGAAGGTGAAAAAGACGTAATTTTTTCAATTTGTTAATTTTAAAGGAAAATCTAAAAATTTATAAAATCATACATGCATTAAGAATTAATAAAATGTTAAGTTCTTATTATCCTCCAACAAAGTTTAGTATTCTACATCTAATTATTAAATAAAATTTTTAACAAATCTAACATGAAAAATATTTCTAGAACATGTTAAACATGAGAATTATAATTATTCTAAAACTAAATTAATCCAAGACTTGATCTAGAATTGAAAATATTCTAAACTTAATTATTAAAATTTTATATATAAAACATGGAGTTACAAAGTACACTATATTATGAAAATTATCACCAAATATCACCAAACAAGATAATAAACAAATAAATATTAGCATTTTTTACAAATCATATTTTAAATGTTTATAGGGTGTTTGGGAACAGTTTTTTTTATAAATCTATTTCTATCTAAAAAATTGTGTCAACATAATTTTTGACTTAAAATTTAAAATTGATAAAAATTGACAATATCTGTTTGGCAGTAATATTATAAATTTTAAAATTTATGTAGACGTGTTTGGTAGATAACTCTCCATGTGGTCGGAGCGGTCACCTCCGGGGTGCCGGCAGTTGCAGACAGAGAGAAGGGGGGAGAGAGAGAGGACAGAGTGGGAGAGAGAGAGAGAGCAGAAGAGGGGGGGAGGGGGAGCCGCCGGAGGGCTGGGGAGGGGGATGCGCAGGGGGAGGGGGAGCTGCCGGAGCGCTGGGGAGGGGGAGGGGGGAGCCGCCGGAGCGCTGGGGAGGGGGATGCGCAGGGGGAGGGGGGAGCTGCCGGGGGAGGGGAGGGGCGCCGCACCGCAGGGGGAGGGGGAGCCGCCGGGGTAGCCGCCGGGGGAGGGGGTAGCCGCCGGGGGAGCTGCCGGGGGAGGGGAGGGCGCCGCAGGGGGAGGGGGGTAGCCGCCGGGGGAGGGGAGGGCGCCGCAGGGGGAGGGGAGGGGGCCGTCGGAGGGCTGGGGAGGGGGGTCTTCCCCTCCGGCGCCGGCACCTGGTAGTTGCAGAGAGAGAGAGAGAGAGGGAGAGAGCAGAAGAGGGGGGCGCTGCAGGGGGACGGGGGAGCCGCCGGGGGAGGGGAGGGGGCCGCCGGAGGGCTGGGGAGGGGGTCTTCCCCTCCGGCGCCGGCACCTGGTAGTTGCAGAGAGAGAGAGAGAGAGAGAGCAGAAGAGTGGGGGGGCGCCGCAGGGGGACGGGGGAGCCGCCGGGGGAGGGGAGGGGGCGCCGGAGGGGGGGAGGAGGGTCTTCCCCTCCGGCGCCGGCACCTGGCAGTTGAAGAGAGAGAGAGAGAGAGGACGGAGTGGGAGAGAGAGAGAGCAGAAGAGGGGGGGCGCCGCAGGGGGAGGGGGGAGCCGCCGGGGGAGGGGAGGGGGCCGCCGAAGGGGGGAGGGGGTCTTCCCCTGCGGTGCGCCGGACCTCCGGCAGTTGCAGAGAGAGAGAGGACGGAGTGGGAGAGAGAGAGAGCAGAAGAGGGAGAAGGGTCTCACGAGACACGTTTTTTTAAAAAAAAATAACTCAGGAGGTGTTTTGTTTTAGAAAAAGATTTGAATAGAATTGATTTCTCTTTTAAAAATTAAAGAATACTTATTAAACACAGTTAAATGAGTTATCTCTCTCTTTTTTAAATTTAAGAGAGAAAGAGGATAAAAAAACGCAACCAAACACCCCATTAACATTCAATTAATAATTACAAATTTGAACGAATAAAATTCACAAATAAATATTTTATCTAAAATATGAAAGATATTTCTAAGACATCTACAATATGAAATTTATAATTATTCAACCATTAATTAATCTAAAATTAAATTAATCTAAAACATGATTTAAAATATTGAGTGTAATTTAAGACATTTAAAATATGATCATTATAATTAATTCTAAAACAAGATATTAAACATTCAATTAATAATTACACATTTGAACGAAAAAAAATTCACAAATACATATTTTATCTAAAACATGAAAGATATTTCTAAGACATCTATAATATGAAATTTATAATTATTCAACAATTAATTAATCTAAAATTAAATTAATCTAAAACATGATTTAAAATATTGAGTGTAATTTAAAACATTTCTCCGCTTAAACATGAAAATTATAATTATTCTACAATTATATTATTCTAATACATGATTTAGAATTTAAAATATTCTAAATTTTATTATTAAAATTTAGTATAATTTAAAATATTTAAAATATGATAATTTTAATTAATTCTACACCAACCCCCCCCCCCCCCCCCCACCACTGTCTCCCACCCCCAGTCCACCGTCCACCCTCGCCCCCCATGTGCCCCCCATTGGCCCACCCACGACCCCCCCTCCCCAACCACCGCCTGTCCACCTGCCCCACCCCCTTGTCCACCGTCCACCCTCGCCCCCCCGTGCCCCCCACCGGCCCACCCACGACCCCCCCTCCCCAACCACCGCCTGTCCACCGGCCCCCGTGGCCCCATGTCCGGCCACCATCGCCCCCCCACGACCCCCCCAACCACCGCCTATCCACCCGGCCACCATCACCCCCTCGGTGGGTACAGTCGGATCCCACCCCCCCGTCCGATCACTACCAGCCACGGTCGGTCACCCACGATCTCCCGTGCCACCCCCCCCGCCGTCTGATCACCCCCGGCCACCCACGATCCACCACGGATCTACCCCCCCACCCACGATCCCCCGTACCACCCCCCATCTGATCACCGCCGGCCACGGCCAGCCACCCATGATCCACCACCTCCCACGCCCCCCCCCACCCTCTACTCCACCGTCCCCCGGCCGATCTCCCACCACCCCCCTGCCAGCTGAGAACCCCACCCTCCCCCTGCAGCAGCCTGACCGCCCCCCTGTGCCTCCCACCGGCCACCGCCGCCCCCCTCCGGCCTCCGGACGACCAGATCTGGCCGGAGCCGATCGATCGTCCGCCCCCCTCCGGCCTCCCTCCAATTGAAAAAAAAACTGTAAAACTTTACTAACCTCGCCGGAGCCCTTTGTCGCCGTTCGCCCCTCGCCGGCCTGCACCGTGGATCACCGATGCAACCGCCGCTCGCCGCCGCTGCAACGCCCCAGGGATGGCTTCGCCCAGCCTGCGGACGGCCCGCATTTAACGCCGAACCGGCACGTAACTTCGGTCCCGCACGTACCAGCCCGGTCCCGCCAGGGACAGGCATGGTACACGGCGGGACACACAGGACCGTGCGGGCCAGCGCGTCCCGGCCACGTACCACGGCCCGTGCGTCCCGATTTCTCTCTGGTACGGTCCGGGACGGCCGGTTCAGGCCGTCTCAGAACGGTTTGGAAAACCCTGATTTCCAATATCCAAGTTGTTAGTTCCATCACTGGATATTAATCATTTATCCATAAAATTCTTAATTATCTTGAGGGAGATAATGTGTAATACAAGGGCTCAGTGGAAATAACCGAAACTTTTTTTATTTATTTTATTCTTAACATTTTCTTTTTCTAATTTTTTAAAATATTTTGTTTCAGTTCCCAACTTGTTTGACAAAAAAATGTTACAAATTTAAAAAGGTTGATCTCCCTACTCCCTAGAGTCCCTGACATACTTGAGCTGAAGAACGTTGAAATGTTTGAGTACAGGAGCCACACTCGACTTCATCCGTACTCAACTGGGGAACCCGAGCTTCTACCCCCTCTGTTTCTTCCGAATTGGAGCTGGTGATGATCATGGAAGATACAAAGAGAGCACGAATGATGTGGGGGCAATGGGCATCCTCCGTACACCCTATCAATGTGATGTGAGAGAGTTAGGATGAAGAAAGAGAGAAGGGGTGAAACATAAATTTTCTTTTATTTGGGGGGACAATAAATAGAAAGTTTTAAAGCAAATTACAAAGTGTACCAGGTTGAGATTATTGAGAAGTAGGATTTGTCGACTCGGCCGATCTGATCTCAACACGGGACGGGTCAGTTCGGGCGGGTTGCCCAGCAACCCGGTACGCTCTCTCGACAAGTCACGTGATTTTTTAATTTTTTAAAAATTTTAAATTTAATTTTTTAAAAAAATAAAATTGTAATACAATTTTATTTAAAGATTAAATGTTATATATATTTAATAATATTAGAATATAGAGTTAATTTTTTATGATAATAGATCTATATTAAATGACACATAATTAACTATATAAAATTAACATATTACACCTCTAAATTAAACATCCAATGCTAACAGATAAAAAAAATTCACTAAATATGTTAAAGTAAACATAGACATAATAATGACATCATTCAACTCTAGTCATGAAGTATAAAATACTAAAACTCACTCATCTGAGTATCTGTGAAGCCCGAATCCCAATCATAATTAGATACATGAGATAGATGACCTGTATGATTTAACTCTATCCTAGTGGGTGGAGGTACATGTGGGTGGGACTGAAAATATGTAACCATCTGCACAAATGATGTGTCGTGTGCAGCGGTGGAGGGTACATGAAAATATGTAAAAAAAGTTCTCACTACATCTATACATTCAATTCTATCATGTGCGACTGGTGCTGGTATTGGTGCTGCTCAAACTCTGGATGTGGAGGAAGATCTGCTCTGCCCTGTGCTAGTGGTGGGGGTACCCTAGACGTAGAAGAGAATGCCCCGCCTCTGCTATGAGAAACATATCCCTCCCGTAACTCTGTCAGAAAGTAATGTCGGACATCCCTAGGAACTCGGTCGTATGCACGGCAATCGCGTCCCACTCCCGCAAGGTGCTCTACAAATCTGTGTATGTCGGTGACGTGATGTCCGCATTATCTACAGTGCACATGTCGATCACCCTCAACAGTGTAACCATGCTACCACGCAGGGTGACGTCGTCTGTCCATGACGACTTACAAATATTGTAAAATTTTACATTAGTAACTTTAATGACAAGTACAAAACTCAAGATATGAAGAAATTTACAATGAATCATTAGTTACTTATAAATATAAACAAATGATACATAGTCCTAATCATATGGGCCCAAACTGGGTCAGCGCCCATCTCCAAACAATCTGACATTAAATGTGGTCTGCAGATAAGACATATAGTCTCCATAACTCATCGAACCTGCATAGTTCTCCCAGTATATGCGTACGTAGTATTCATACTGCTGCGAACCTTGTGCGTACACGACCGGCGGTGGCACAGCTGATAGCTGATCGTATCCTTCGGTATATTGTGGCATCGAAGCATGGGCATGAGGATATGGATACGATGAGAAGAATGACAAAATATATTCCCCAGCCTTCTTATAGTTCGAGCAATTATCTGTCACCACTTATACAATGTACTCCTCCCCGATCTCGATCACCACTTGTTCCATCAATGACAAAATATATTGGTGACTGTGGACTTAACCAGACGCATCCACTGATTTGTGAAAGAAAACATGTCTGTCACAATAAACAAGGAAGTTGATCAGACTACTTTTTGTGATACATGACTATCCATCACACATCAGTGTGACTCCGTACTTTGCCTATTTCTGTTTGAATGAGTCAATATAACTCTTGATCTCAGCAACTTGTTCATCAAGATATATGCCGGCCAACTCTCTCGCTGTAGGTGGTTGCACGTGTAACCCAAGAACTCGTGCTTCCTGAAACATTGGCTTGTAGTAAGGGCTGTTGGCCGCATTGAAAGGCAGACCCACGTGATGCCACCATTTTGTAACGTACTGATCAAGTTTTCATTTAGGCCCCTTCTGGCCATATGCATCACCCATCCTTATTTACTTGCCATGCTCTCGGGATAGTGCACCGGGCTCCACATCTTCAATGTTGATCGATTGTGCCCTTTTTCTTTGTGAACCCGAGTCACCAGTCAAGAAACTACTTATGACCCATGGTTGTCGAGTCGTAGATGAACCACCACTCCCTGATGCTCCGGTCCTTGCCGCCTCGCGACTTCGGACTCTCGTCTCCTCGGGATGTCTCGCCTCATCCCTGCTCTGATGTACTGCCTCATGAAACTCGACTTCGTATGGATCATTCACCGTGACATACACATTACGCTGGTTAGTATGTGCTTCTTGGTCTTTGTCATTGGGTGTCCATGCACATTCATCCTCGTCGCTGCCGTTTGCTCTTCCGCTCACTGCCGCTTCATCTCTTTTCTTCTTTTTTTCCTTTCTTGCATCTCAGTTCTCTTCTCCCGCAGGTGTCTGGCCATTGCAAGTTTCACATCTCTAGACATATAGGTACACCCAGCAACCTCAGAGTATCCTTCACCGGCTCCTCCTGTCAAGTGCTTCTTCAACCGAGACACACCTCTACCCTGGTGTTCTATTTTACAATAGTTGTAACGCCAACATCAACGGTTGCCATCTAACATAACTCCGTATGACCATCCAATGTCATTTGGTCGTTCCCTAGGAGCCATAAGTGCTTAACTGTATCTCCTAAATTTAAGAAATACAAATTTTGAATATCAATAAATTTGTTAATGAACTAATATAAAATAAAAATATCTTTATTTTATAGTAAATTATTATTTACGTATATCTATCGAATATAATTTACAAACAAACCATGTATTAATTTCTCCAAAAAAAGAAATTTTATTATTCTACATCTACAACTAATAAAAATAATATCATTATTTCTACAACATACAAAACTATATGTTAAAAAATCTAATTTTTTTCTACAACATGTTAAACTAAAAGTATTATTTAATACATAGTAATTATAATTTACATCTACAAATTTTGTTATAACTAAATTTTGATTAAAACAATAAATTTAATTCTACAACATGTAAAAATGAATACATTATTTAATACATCTATATAAAATTTTATATTTTTTAACAAATTAAATTTTATATAGAATCATCTAATACAAATTACAATCCGTAAATTTATCTATAAATTTAAAATCATTTCTAACATATTTATCACGAAATTTAAATTTAAATTTGAAACTTCTACAATTAAATGAATTACATAATACATCAAAAATAAAATTTTAAAAACTAACAACATCTAATCTTAAATGTTTACAACTAACAAAATTAAATTTACTAAAAAAAATTCTCCAAAAAAAGAAATTTCATTATTCTACATTTACAACTAATGAAAATAATATCATTATTTCTACAACATACAAAACTATATGTTAAAAAATCTATTTTTTTTTCTACAACATGTTAAACTAAAAGTATTATTTAATACATATTAAATATAATTTACATCTACAAATTTTATTATAACTAAATTTTGATTAAAATAATAAATTTAATTCTACGACATGCAAAAATAATACACTATTCAATACATCTATATAAAATCTTATATATTTTAACAAATTAAATTTTATATACAATCATCTAATACGAATTACAATCTGTAAATTTATCTATAAATTTAAAATCATTTCTAACATATTTATCACTAAATTTAAATTTAAATTTAAATTTGAAACCTCTACAATTCAATGAATTACATAATACATTAAAAATAAAATTTAAAAAACTAACAACATCTAATCTTAAATTTTAACAACTAACAAAATTAAATTTACTAAAAATAAAATTTTCATTAATTTTTTTAATCTCTTCACCCCCACCTCACCGTCCCCCACCGCCAGCCCCCGGCCGTCCCAACCGCTAAAACGGTGGCCGTCTCCCCCCTCCTCCCTCCCCCACCCCCACCGGCTACAGCGGTGGCAGACGCCCCCCCTCCCTCCCTCCCCCACCTCCCTCACCCCCCCCCCACCGGCGGCGGACGCCCCCCCTCCTGCCAGATCCGACGGCTGACAGATGCCCCCCCTCCCCCACCCCCGCCGACTGGCAGATGCCCCCCCCTCCCTCCCCCACCTCCCTCACCCCCCCACCGGCGGCTGGCAGACGTCCCCCCCTCCCTCCCCCACCCCCACCCCCACCCGTTGGCAGATGGTGGCAGACGCCCCCCTCCCTCCCCCACCCTCACCCGCTCGCAGACGGTGGCAGACGCCCCCCCTCCCTCCCCCACCTCCCTCACCCCCCACCGGCGGCGTACGCCCCCCCCTCCGCCCTCCACCGCCCTCCCATGGCGCCCCACCGATCACCCTCCCCAATTAATAAAAAAAAATATATAAGATCACCTATCTCTGATCGCCGGTCGTCGCCGTCCACCGCCGCTCTGCACCGCCTTGCACCGCCCAGAGCCGACGTCCACCGTCTTCTCTGCGTTGCAGAAGCGCCCACGCCCCGGCCCGTTAAATACCCGAACCGGCACGTTCGCACCGACCCGCACGTACCAGACCGGGCCCACCTCGGACCGGTCCGGTACGCGACGGGACGCACGGGACCATGCGGTCCAGTGCGTCCCGACCACGACCCCCAGCATGTGCGACCCGCCGCCCGCCTAAGTCGGGTCGGGTCGTGCGAGTCGGGGCGGGACGGCAAACCCTGTCGAGACGTGATACAGATTTTTGCAAATGTATCCCTATAATCTATTCACTTACATTTATATCTTTAGCTTGCTAACGGTCCAACAAAACTGTATGAATACGTCCAAATGATTACTTACGACCGAGGTTTGACAATTCGTACAGGATTGGTGCACTTCAAGTGACTCATACCGTATAAAGATGGATCCGATCCATAATATAATATTAACCTAATTCAGGTCATTTTAAATTTTTAATATAAAAAATGTTTCAATTAAGTGACTTAATCTGATTCGGGACTCTTAGGGCCCATTTGATAATCGAATAAGTCGGACGTGATTTTGTGCATTTCCCGGTGGACTTCCGATTTCACCGGTAACAAGCAAAACCGGCTTTGATAAAAATTCGGATTTAGCCCCGATTAGTTGAAAGAAAAGGTTAAAAAAATAGATTTTATGGGGATTAGTCGGGATTACCCGTTCGACCGGAGAGGTCGAATACGCTGTCCGCCCTGGTGCAGGCGGACAAGATATTCTATCCCTCCCCTGCTCCTTTCTCAAATGGGCCCTCACCGTATTAGGACGGATCCAGGTAGGTCAGTCCCATCAGTAGTACGATAAATCTTGATTATGACTATGCTTTTGGTATGACCCTCGTTTAATTAAAGATAATTTAAGTGTAGTTTAAGTGCTAAAACAATAAACTTACTTTCAAGTTTGATTGGACAAGAAGACATGGTATCATTGTAATTTGAAGAGGATAAGAGTCTTTTAATTAGTTTTTTTTTTATATTCAGCAATTTGTTCTATACCATCTTTTAAGAATATTAGTGTGAAGTTGATGGGACCTAGCTAGAGGTGTACAACCACGGCCGTTGAACATATTCTGGGGGTATTCTTAACTATCGTTAGAAATAAAGAATAAATACAAATATGATAGATTATAGGAGTACATATATTTATAAAAATCTCAAAATATTGATTAATTTGATGTGTTTAAACCATGGTTGGTCGACTTATGCCGTATCGATGCAAGTCATCTTATACTCATCGGATAATAGAACATGAGCTCTCACTCGAACCCCGACCTCGTCATCAACCAGTAATAACCATCTTTGCCCCCGTTAGAGACCGATGGCCCCCCCCTCCAAAACCACCTCTGCTGTGTGGCCACTGCTGCGTTGGTGCCATGGATCGCCACTACCAAATGCTGGGATGAGTACGTAGGGACACCACGGGGGAGGAACTCGGGGAAGTCTCCCTGGTGCGCCCTCACCGGCGCTCCCGCTCCACCCAGGAGGTCAGGGACCAGGTGACTCTCCACTACAAGAGACCTTTTTAACCTTTAAACTCTGAGGAGGGCTCACACAAGATGAAGAATATTTGTGTAATTTTTAATGAAACTTTGTCACATATGTAGAAAGGTAAACTCATACTCGAGAGAGGTATAACCAAACGATATGTAACGCATAAATAAGTTTTCTTAAAACCTAGGAGTGGGGGCTAGGTGATGCTAGGCTTCCCGGCAAGGGCAAGTGGGCAACGGTGGAACACTAGTACGGTGAGATGCCAAGTCATCTTGCCATTCTGGTGTGACCCATCACTGCGAGATAGATTTTTGTTTTTCGATATAATCTGGAATCTAGCGGAGCAGTACAAACATCTACTATATTCAGTTCAAGATTTAGTAGGATCACTAATTGAAATATTATCTATTTACAAGTAACGCGTCAACAAATCGGAGGTGTACAACCCGAGAATTACATGTTTAGATTTGAACACGTAATCTCTCGATCACGTGAGAGGGCACAGAACCACTCAACCACGAGGCTATTTCCCGAGAGATGGATTTACTATGCTCGGGTCGTCTCATCATTTTGAAAAAAACTTTCATATTCTTTTCCTCTTGGACATTTATTTAATGCTTGCATTTGTGAAATTAACGAGCAATAGGATTCTTATAACCTAGATCCCATATTTTTGTTTTTGTTTTTATTTTTTGTCCCGTACTTTAAACGTCATCTGATTTTTATATTTTTTTCTGAGTAACTACATATTCTTATAGATAGTCAATTGTTTGCTATTCTAAGGGTCACTTTGGTTGAAATTATTAGGGGATTCCAATCGTTGGAATCTCCTGCATAATGTCATCTCAATCAAATGACCTAAAGTTATCTCGACTTTTGTGTTAGGTAGATTTTTTAAAATAGAGAGAGAAAGATACAAAAGGAGGAGCGTTAAATAATCTACAAAAATTCTTCTCATAGAGTTTTGGGGTGATTTTGGAGATCCAAAATTTTTAACACTCTGACATTTGTTCTATATAAGGATTTAAAAAAAATCCATCTGAATAATCCCAACCAAAAGGACGGTTGGAGGATGCATACAAGAAAAAAAATTAACCTTCCAGTAAATATATGTTATTTTAGAAGTGCATCAATCACATACTGTTCTCAGTTACTGTGTTTACTCATATGTTTTTGCACAGGATACAAGAATGCCGGATCTCCATGGTATGTCGGAGAATGATTCTTTTTAATCAAGCAGAGGGATTCTAATTAGGACATTTCTGTTGTTCTTACGATAAAGGCCCCCAGCCTATCCTTTCTAAATTAATATGAATCGACAATTTTTTAGCAGATTTTGAGACGAACATGGTGTGAGTTTTTAACGTTGCTTATGATATGTTGAAATTTATAATTTATATGTAGAATTTTTCATCCCCCTGATTAATCTGATTGGCACAAATAGTTTCCATCTTCTCTTCTTGTCGTTGATTTGATGGGTACAAACAGCAGGTACCGAATATGTTATGCAGTCTTCTTCTTCTTCTTATTGTGATTTAATTGATGGTAGGTCAAGTTATCATTTTGGAGGTGGGGAGCTTGGAAGTAAGGAGTAGGCATGAATGGTAAATGGGCATAATTGAGCAACTAATATGCCAATAAATGCTCGGATAAGATTTTAGTGGGAGTATCAAGCATGCCATCTGAAAAAGAGTACTACTCCTTTGTCACCTTCTATTCTTATAAACGGTTCTCTCGGACTTTCACCATCTGAAAAATGGAATAGGATAACTTTCAGTAGATATCCCGGTTTATCTCCCAAACAAACAGGCCCATTGAGAAGAGGGATTTTGACGTAACATTATGTATTAATGCATAAGAGTTTTTTATCTCTTAGGCAAATAAAGGAACATTAAGTACTTAAACGTTTTTTTGGTGATATGTAATCTAGCATAGTTAGTCTAAGACAGGCACTTGATGCCCCGAGTTCAAGGTTTAGGAGAGCCACTTATATGATTATTATCTTTTTGGATTTTTGGATAAAAATCATTGTTAAATGGGTATTTACAAAAAAAATATTTTTGAAAATACATTAGTAGACATATTATTGCATTAATTCAAATAATGTATAAATGTCATTTAAATGTTATTTTTTCTGTAAATTTTTGACAAAAAGAAGCGGTATCACTACAAATAAATATGACATTCTTACACGATTCAGATTTACAAAGTGATATGTCTACTAATGTATTTCTAATGATGATTTTTTTATAAATTCTCATTTAACAATAGTTTTCATGCAAAAAAAACTCTTTATCCTTTTCACAATTAACCAGGTAATTTTTCACTCTCGTACTGCCTAGATTCGAACACACAATCTCTCAGCCACTTAATGCTTGATTTTCCTAAACAATGAACAAGGACCCTATGAATGATGCTCTTATACGACAAGAGAGGGAGGCCAGGAATGTTTATTCATTTGCAGTGCAGACGGAAGAATCATTTGCTAGTCAGAAATCAAGGCAAACATGGTTATCTCTGGGTGATTCGAACGCAAGCTTCTTCTATGCTGCTTTTAAGAGTAGAAAGGCTCTGAAAACTATCACTAAATGCAGGCTGTTGGATGGCACCTACACGGATGATATGGACTTGGTCAAGCAACATGCAGTTCAATTCTTTAATAACTTACTGGATAAAAATCAGGAGCACAATTACTTCAACATAAATCCGAAATTTATTTTGTCCCAGGATGACATAGGTTTGCTATCTTCCCCATTTTTCAGCTGCAGAAATCAAGAATGTTGTATTTCAATCACCCAAAAATAAAAGTCCGGGTCCGGATGGATTCACAGCTGAATTTAATCAAGCTACATGGCAACTAATAGGAGGAGAGGTAATTGCAGGTGTTCATCATTTCTTTTCATCTAAAAGGTTGTTGAAACAATTCAATTGCACATTTATATCCCTGATCCCAAAGTCTGGAGGACCTGACAGCTTTGATCAATTCAAACCCATCTCTTTATGTAACTTCATTTACAAAATTGTTGCAAAAGTTCTTGCCAACAGAATGCAAAAGGTGTTGCCTAAGGTAATTAGCCCAAACCAGGCTGCTTTTCTGAAAGGTAGTAGCATCCACAATCATGTCCTTTTGGCCAATGATGTTGTGAGAGAACTCCATGTGAATCCCAAAAGTAAGCTGGTATGTTTAAAGGCAGACCTATTGAAAGCTTTTGATTCAGTTAATCGGCAATTTATTCTCCTCATGATGAAGAAGATGGGATTGCCAAATTTTTGGGTTAAGTGGATTGGTAGTTGTATTGGAACACCTGCATTTTCAATTCTTCTGAATGGCAGTCCGGAAGGGTTCTCCACATGCAAAAATGGAATCCGTCAGGGTGATCCCTTATCGCCGTACCTATTCACCAATGCGATGGAGGGATTTACAATTCTGATGGATGAGGAAGTTAACAGACAGAACATCAAAGTACCATCAGCTGGACATATCAGAGTATCACATATTATATTTGCGCATGATATTCTTCAAAGAAGATAAATATGCTGGTGCAAGGATTTCATCCTTGCTGCACTCATTCTCCAAGTTCTGTGGACTGAAGTTAAATATTGAAAAGAGCAAAGCTTACATGGGAAGAGGGATCCAGAACAAAGACAATTTAGTCCAGAGTCTTGGCATCCAGGAAGGTACACTACCTGTGCCATATCTTGGACACCCATTACTCTCCTCGTCTCTTAAAAAGGAGCATTGTATGCCTATTATAGAAAAGATTAAGCGTAGACCGGATGCTTGGAAAAACAGGCTGCGGTCCAGAGCAGGACGCTTGGAACTCATCAGATCAGTTCTAAGCTCTTATTCCTGTTATTGGACGGCTTCCTTCTCCCTACCGGCTGGCCTAATTTCTGAAATTGAGAAGATCCTTCGCAATTTTTATTAGAGTGGTCACTCAGCCAAACAAAGCCCACACACATGGTGTCATGGGATACCATCTGTAAACCAAAGCGCGAAGGTCGACTGGGCTTAAGGAGGATTGCAGAATGGACACCAAGCTTGTATGGCAAATCTGCTTTGGGAAATTCTCCAAAGGAAGCAGTCATTATGGTGTCGATGGATTGGAAATAAATATCTGATTAATAGGAACATATGGGACATCAGGCCAAAGCCTTATTATTCCTCGGCCTGGAAAGGAATCTTGCAGGCCAGGGAACGGCTAAGAGACCGCATTTGCTACATCATTACATTATGGCATGGTCCATGGATTGATGGAAACGGTATCGCAAACCATTATGGAGATCAAATCAGGCAAGAATTGGAGTTAGAGTAGAATTCCCCAGTTTCATGTTTTATTTCACAGGGCATGCGGCCTCTCTTCCTGCAGCTACTTCTCCTCAACTAGCAGAACTGTGGAATACTGTAATCAGAATTCCCACTCAGCAATTGCAGCAATGACTGCATTGTATGGAAATTAATACAGGAGTGAGGAATTCTCCACAAGACGCAGCTGGGAAAGAATTAGTGTGAAGGGCCCGCTATTTGAGTTCTTTGACTGGGTCTGGAGGGGACCAACAGTCCAAGTAGCTTCTCTTCTAAAATTGCCGACTATTGACAATCTTCAAAAGCGGGGCAACCAAAATATTGATGAATAAATGTGTGTGATGTAATAAATGCTGAAGAAACTATACACCATATATATTTCTCTTGCTCATACACTCATGGGATTTGGAAGCGCATTCTTCTGCGCTTTGATTTGCACAGACAACCCATGAAAGGTTTACTAGAGGAGCTGCAGATGTTAGAAGAGGAATTTTCCGGGAAGGAAACCGTCAACAAAATTGGCTCAGATTCTTTTTCGTATCACTGTTTGGAGAATTTGGAGGCAAAGAAGCAGCAGGATATTTGAAGACTCTCAAGTTTCCAATGTCAAACTGCTTCTTCAGATTGTAGAAGACGCCAGGGATTTGTTTGAAAGCAATCCCACTCGGTGTCTCACTAGAAGGGAAAAAGCAAGTCCTCAGTCGATTCAATGTTTTTACTCCCAAATCGTTGTTCTTAATGCTTCTAGTCCTCGGCTTGTGAGGTCAGAAGTATTTTTCTGTCTTCCTTGTATGCAATTGTAGACGGTACATATTTCTGTAAAATTTTTTAATCAATACAATGTACTTAATTACAGAAAAAAAGTAATTGAAAATCAATTTCCCAAAGCATGGAAGCGTTTGAGTATATGCATTTCAGAAATTTGTGTACTGTACGAAGGAGCACTACAGCTGCATCAAGGTTACGGACACTCTGGCAAAGAGCTTGAGGCTTGGATTGCACCGGGTGATCTTACATGGTGCAATAATGAATGCGGCCTTCAGCTTTTGTAACTGTGAATGAATATTTTTACCTTTGCATATGCATTATAAAAGTGTAACTCGGACCAATGATCCAAGCTGCATGGAATTACTTGTGATTACGAGTGAGTACGGTTGAATTTGGTTTGATTTGAAAAGAAAAATTTTCAAATCAAATCAAATCGAATCAAGTTATTTTAAAATTAAATCAAATCAAATTGAGTTAAGTCAATTTAATTTGATTTGATTTAGTTTGAACCATAGTTGGACAAGGTAATGGTTGGATTAGTCAAGAGAAATTTAACATCTTACCAAAATTTGATACTCTTTTTCTTTTTTCCAAGTTAGATTGCTTAGAAAAGTTATAAAATAGATTAGACTTATGCTCTAATAATCACGTACAGTAAAACACATTTGTTTAAGATCACGTGACTTTTGGGAGATGATTTGTGTTTGAATTGATATCTTAAGCAATGACAATTTTTGGTTTCGTGTGGCCAATAGAGGGTTGAAAGAGATATTCTCGTGTCTATGGTGTAATGTTCCGGGTTTTTCGGATATTTGTCGGATCTAGATCTGTGGATTTCGTATCACTTTCGGGAGTCCCGGAACACGTTTTGTGGTTTACGTGTGTTTTTCCCTGATGAGTCTTCGAAATCCCGTACAGGGTAAACCGTTGCGTTCTCCTACCCCAAGACGGTACCAGTGCGTTGAGCATATTCCGAGGATCGAGAAAATATTTTTTTCTAATTTTTTATATTTTTAAGATTTTTCAGATTTTCTATAAATAACTCCTTTTTCTTTTCTCTTTTTCCTTTCTTCTTTCTTCTTCTTCTTCTTCTCTTTTCTCCCCCGTGAGCCGCGGCCGACCGTTGTAAGCCCCCTCTCTCCATCCAAGAGCTCGCGGCGCCTTTCCTCCTCCGATGACAGACATCGGACCAAGGCGGCGGCACGGTGGCGACGGCGGCGGCGAGGTGATCGTGGCGGTGGCATTTTCGCGGCGAGAGTGTGGAGATCATGTTCGGCCGAGATTTGGAGATCGGCAGTGATCCGGCGGGTTTTGAGCTTCCTTGAGGTAGGGGGACAGATCCTTGCCCTCTTTCCCGCATTCCCCGCGATTTTTAGGCCGAGGAGAGGCCAAGAGGGGTGTGATTTGTGCCGGGAGGGTTAAATCCATATTTTGGGGTTGAGCGCCGGATTTAAGGTTTTTGGAGGTTTTTGACCGATCTATAGGTATAGAATCATGCTAGGAGGGTTAGGAAAGAGTTCTCCTTTGTTTCTCCATCATCTGGGCATGATTGGGGCGTGGTTTGGGTTTTCCTGCAGTTCACGATGTTTTCGTGCTCGGATTGAAGTTGCGGTCCTACCAGAGACCGCCATACTCTTGGGACGGTCCTCTGGGGGCCGCTATTTGGTTTCGAATGTCAGTTGGGAGTAGCGGTCCCGGAGAGACCGCTAAACCCCTTTAGCGGTCTTGCGACTGACCGCTACCCCTGGGGTAGCGGCCAGCTGCAGACCGTTTCTATGTCAGGTCAACGCACCTCGGGGTGCAGGGTTTTTGACCGTTGGGGGACCCCTGCCAGGTGGCGGTCTAGGTATGGCCGTTTCTGGGTAGTTGCAGTCAGCTGATGACCGCCAGGGGAGGGTAGCGGTCTTGCGATGGGCCGTCATTCGACCCCGTGGCTCGCCTGGTTGCGGCCGTGGCATGGCCGCCTTTCCGTGCTTGGCAGTCTCGAGGAGACCGCTAGGCTCGCCTTGCGGTCCAGGGTGGGCGGCCATTTGGAGAAACGGTCCTAGGAGGACCGCCAGTCCCCTTCCTTTCGATCGGTGGTTTCCGTGAGTTCAGTCTTACCTCCAGTGACATGTCCACTAGTCGTAGCTTTCCTGCGCACGCGTGTGCGGACCCACTTGGGAGTGGTGGAGAGCGTGACTCGGAGAGAGATAATTTTTAGGCTGCTTACCGTAGGGCCCCTGGTCTTTGCAGCCTGCCTCTGGGATGTGGGGAAGAACCAGCTAGAGGGCCTGACCTAGAGCGCATGGTCTGTGTGTGCACACGTAGTTGGGGGCAGTCGGACCTGCGCTGACGAACGTGACCCCAGCTAGTCCTTATTCGTGGTACTTGTTGTGTGTCTCAGTCTCTGCCTGAGGCGTGTAGGGAGACACTGAGGCGCGGTGTAAGACGTCAGGGGACACATCCGGCTTTGCTTCTAGTGGGTGGTGCTCCTGTCTTTTGGCAGGTACAGGCTTGTTTTCCTGTTAGACCGAGGTTGTTTGTTAGGTACAGTTAGTTATAGTTAGCTTTTCTGTTTATTTATTATTACTTGTTGCTTCTACTGTACTCCTGCTAGGTAACGTTACTTTTTGTGTTCGTGGGTACATTACTGTTTCGTTTCTCTCGTTGCGAGGTGGGGGTCTACGGGATCCCTACTGAGCTTATGAAATGAGGCTCACCCTTGTGTTTTCAGGTGAGGCGGGGTCGTCGAGAGACGCGTCAAAGTTTTAGCGTGGTTCCAGTAGCCAGAGTTAGTCGCCAGTAGTAAGGGTTAGCTTATACTTTTCTTTCTATTGACTTTACTTATTTTGGACATGAGATACTCTGGACCTTGTAGCTATTTAGTGAGTATTTGTTTAATTCAATGTATTTTATTTAGTTCATTGTGCTAGCTCTGCAGCTATTGTAGATTCTCTTGTACCCTCACACCATCCCTTAACCCTTCCGAGTCTTCAGGCTCGTGGGTGGTGGGCCAAGGTTTGAGTCGTGTCGGTTCCTTTTCGGTACTCAGATCTCAGGTCGTTACATATGGTATTATCATGTTTAGACTTCAACCTTTATGGGATAGAGGAATAGACCTTAAAATTTTCTATAAGGTTAGGTAAATATTTCTTGTCACTTGGCTTTGTGATTCTATACTTTTTTTGTGGTTTAGCATATGAACGTTAAATATGGATATGAAAATAGATACTGCTCCTGGTCTCAGGCACAAGGCCTCCAAATAGTTGCTCAAATAGAAGTTACAAAAAGTTCTTTACAATGGAAGGATTCAAGGAACAAGGGCAAATTGTTACTCAAATAGAAATTACAAAAAGTTCTTTAAAATGGAAGGTTTCAATGAACAAGGGCATACCTGTGAGGGTCGTGAGCTGTTGTTGCTGGCAGTGGGGCAGAACGATGGGGCTCTGGCACAATGGAGGGAGCTAGGGAAGGGGTTTTACAGTGATACAGAGGAGTGAATGACGTGGCTAGCACAATAGGGCTCCGGCATTTAAGACGTATGCACGATCGACAGTGAGTGGTGGTGGGATCTGAGGACCCTATTCACAGACAGAGGAGGGATAGAAAAGGGCATGGGGGAGGGCGACAGACGGTGGTGCCAGATTGCCCAATGGAAGCTCTGCAGGGCAGTCAGGGTTGATGACGGCGCCGCTGGAGATGTAGGCAAGGTAGTCAGGCAAGGCACGATGGTCTAGCAGTTCTGGCAGTAGCCACTTGCAGAGGACAAAGGCAGATGATGACGCTAGGTGGAGGTATGAGGGTTGCTGGGGGGTCCTGAATGCGGCAAGAAGAAGAGGAAGAAGCAATGCTTATTGTTGGTGTGTGTGATTGCTACTCTAGACTATGGGCGGTTAGGGTTGGGGTCTTTGAAGTTTGGAATTAGGGTTATTAGGTTATACACTTATATTAACTTGTCAAAAAAACCATTAAAATCAGGTTATATAGTTCGGTTTGATTTTCTGAAATCAAAACCGAATTGTTAAGTTCTCCCTTTATATTTTTTAAAATGACAAAATTTAGTTATCTTGTGATCTAATAAAGTTGTTGAGTGTGTTTAGGAAGTGGAATTCACACCTACGAAGGTTTAAGTTTGAAGGAAGTTATTAAAACTTAAAACAGGGAATCAGTGTCCAAGACGGTTAGACACCAACATAAACATTAAGTTCAAGGATTTTAGGCAGGATTTCCTAATCCAATCAAATCCATTCCAAATCGCACCAGAACCTTGAGAGGATTTCTGCTAGGTATAAAAGGGAGGTTTTGAGGCCCTCTAGGGTTGCTGGAGCTGCCACTAAAGGAGGAGAAATAACTTTGCACCAGCCATCATAATTAAGCATAGGGTGATTTCTTCACGTTGGGAAGCTTTCTGGATGTTCTTCTTGCAGCGATCTAAATGAAGCTTCATTACTACAATCCTCCGCAGATTTATTCTCTTGAAACTCATCTTTCTCTTATGTTCTTTTATGTTCTAAGTTTGAGTTTCAGGGTTGTTTATTGAAAAATTCCTTCACGAGGAAGAATAGGTTGTTTTTTCCTTTCCGGTTTGTAGGCGAGGTAGCGCCTTGGTGTCTAGCATATTGAGGCGAGCTAGTGCTCTTTTGTCCAATGTAGTTTGTGGCGAGTTAGTGCCCTAGTGTTTAGTATGGTGTGTGGCGAGCTATCGCCCTTATGTTTAACGAGTTGAGAGGTGTATTTGTCCCTTGATGTCAAGTGATTTGTAATGGTGAGCTAGCACACTTGTGTCTAACACTTCTTAGTGGAAATCCCAAGGTGATCTTGGGTAGTGGACATAGGTCAGCATGGTGATGTTCGAACCACTATAAAAATCTCTATGTTCACTTTGTGTGATTCGCTCATTGTCTCTCATCCCCCATTCTTCTTGAGATTATATGTGGCAAATATTTAATTTATTAGATTGATCATTGTGACGTGATTTGATTCAATAATCCAATTCACCCCTCACCTCTTAGATTATTTAATTTGAATTTTCTTTCAATTGATATCAGATAGGATTCTCTTGGTGAAGACTTAACCGTCTAAGAGAGATCCATGACAAATCTCAATGCTTCTTTTCTCTTAGTGAGGATCAACCTTCCATCCAACCTCCGTTGTTCAATTGGTTCACTTACAAGTATCGGAAAAATCACATGACAATTTTCAAGAAAGTTATAGACTATGAGATGTGGAGGGTGGTCGAGAAAGGACCACATGTTCCTAAAGAGAAAGAAGAAGAGTGGAAAGATGAGGATTTCTAAAAGCTTTCTTTGAACGCTAAAGTTATGAATGGTTTACTAATCAGATTTCTATTTGTAATTTTGCTAAAAAAAATTGGGATAAGTTACATGTTAAATATGAAGGAACATCAAATGTAAAAGAGACATAAATCAACCTTCTCGTACATAAGTATGAACTTTTCAAAATGAATCCCGAAGAGTCAATTAGTGAGATGTTTATTAGGTTCAGTGATATTGTGAATGGTCTGAAATCGCTTGATAAGACTTACTCTAATGAGGACCTATTGAGGAAGATACCATAGTTACTTCCTATCTAATAGAGTCCTAAAGTCACGGCCATTGAAGAGGCCAAGGATTTGTGTACTTTTTCTTTAGATGAGTTAATGGGATCACTAATGACATATGAAATTAACATTTTAAAAGTGTAGGATGACGAATCCAAAAATAAGAAGACTATTGCGCTCAATGCTGTTTCATTTCCCTCTAGCTCAAGTGATGAAAGTGAATGAGACAAGAACAAAGAAGATGAAATCAACAAGATCGCAAGACAAGTGAGGAATTTCATGTGCAAGAACAAGTTTCGCAGCTCAAGGAACTACAAGAGAGCATCCTTTAAGGGGAGGGATCTAAAGAAGTTGAGATCACTTGTTATGAATGTAGTAGAGCTAGCCACATGAGAAGTGATTGTCTAGAGCTGAAAAAGAAGTAAATGAATGCTAGAAGAAGAAAAAGGCAATGGTCGCTGATTGGACTGATGAAGATTCTCCATCTACCAGTGATGAGGAGAGTGTGTATACACTCGTTTTTGGCCTATGAATTAAGTCATTTTTTTATTCTTTTAACAACACCCCAAATTGATCATTATTGGATTGAACCCTTGGCCCATTGTGAGCCCATTCAACTAATTTTAAACCCTAAAAGTCTAATATTCGTGCCTTGGAGGTCAAATCCATATTCTAGTCAACCTGGCCTGAACGTGGCCTATCGTATGACTGCATTCTAATCAAGTCGTGATTGTCAGATAGACCGCATTCATGTAAATTTCAAATTCGTGTTTTAACCTATCTACCTTGGACGTGGTGTATCGAGTGACTGCGTTCATTAAGATCGCGGTCACTGTGTAGACCATGTTCTCAGAAGGAAATGCAGTCCGGCTGAAACATGTTTTCTCCGATCCCAATCTTCCTAGAGTCCATCTTGGGAAGGTTTCTAGTGTTCGATTCAATCGTGGCAGTTCCCTAATCATGCTAGGATTCTTCCTATGTCATTTTTCGGAAGGATTAACTTGAATTGAGCCACCAAATCTAGGGTTTTCCCCCATCAACGAGTTAGAGTTTTTACTGTAATAAATTCAACCCCTTGACCTAGGGTTTAAGGGGATGCGACTATGGAGAAAGTGGCGAAGCCATGCTGCTCCGAGGACCCTTTGCTTCATTCTTCTTTCAGCCAGGGAATTAGCCTAATACTTCTTCTTTTTTTGTTCTTATTTGTTCTCCATTGTTCTTCCATAATCTTCTATTATTTTTCCCTATATCACACCATAGCATTGCATAGTTTTCAACATCACATTTTAATCAATCACACACACACACACCAAACCTATATTTTTGTCCTCCATAGAGTTTAAAAACCCAACTCCCCAAGTAATATTGTCCCCTAATTGCATGCCTTCATCAAATATAGGGATAGATTTTATACTTGATTGAAGATTAATAGGTTTTCTTTTATTTTTATTGTCTCTTTCGCAAGTTTAAGCAGAAGACTACGTGAGGCCCTTACTCCTTGGTCGGCCTTGGAGTGAGAAAGGCAAGAATCCATGACATCCCGCGTTGTTGATTAAACGCGTCATCCACAGAGACCACGTTTTGAAGAACGCGTCCAAAACAGAAGCCGTGTCCGCGACCACGTTCATATTCATGCCTTCTCCGGCTGATCTTCTTCTTATTCCTAGGTAAGTAGCATGCCCCCCATAATTCCATATTATTTTGTCATGCTATTAGCCCTCAATGGCGATCACGATTTTATTTATCCATCTTTTAACGTCGCTATATTTAGTTCATTTGTGATCGGGTCCATACACATATTTCTATTATTTTGATTGGATATATGTTTATATCTGCATAGTGATGCTATGATAAATCTATGTTTTATGACTCCAAATGATGAAGAAGAGGTAAACTCTGAAGTTTGTCATATTTCTTTTGAAAAACTATAATATGTCTTCAATGAATTGCACTCTAGGTATAAGAAACTAAAATCTGAAAATAAAATTTTGAAGAAAGATTTGCTTATTGCTCATGATGACTTTCTTATTGATGAACAGATAAAAAAATTACAACTTGAAAATGAAAATTTGAAAAATAAAAATGGCATCTTGAAAGTTAAACTTGAATCTGTAAACTTTGAAATCTTTAGCTTTCAAGATAAGATTTCTTCTTTAAAATCTGAGGGTATAAGAAATTAAAATTTAAAAATAAAGTTTTGAAGAAAGATTTGCTTATTGCTCATGATGACTTTCTTATTGATGAATAGATAAAAAAATTACAACTTGAAAATAAAAATTTGAAAAATAAAAATGGCATCTTGAAAGTTAAACTTGAATCTGCAAACTTTGAAATCTTTGGCTTTCAAGACAAGATTTCTTCTTTAAAATCTGAGGTTGAAAACTCCAAAAATATTCTTGCTAAATTTGTTAAAGGAAGAGATAATCTGAATGTCATACTTGGATCATGTGTCAATATATTTCATAAATAAAGAATTTGTTACTTTCCTACTAAGAAATCTAATGATGAGAAATCATCCTTTATCAATGTCTCTACCTCAAGTGCTCCCTTTATTACTTGCAACTACTATGGTAGAAAATGTCATTTAGCAAAAGGTTATTTCTTTAAGAAGGGTGTCATGACAAGCAAGACTAAGTGGGTGCCCAAGTCTTCACTTTTCCTTGTTACTAACTCTCTTGGACCCAACAAGATTTGGATATCAAAAATACGTTTGAAAAATTATTTTTTGTAGATATGTCTTGGAGCTCCACATGAAAAATAGTATCGTGACAGTGGATACTTAAGTCATATGATGGGAGACAAAAGTCAATTCATCTTCCTTGAAGTCAAAGATGGAGGTCTCTAGATCAAACAAACAAAAGAATGACTCTTCATAAATCAAGAAATATGGACCAAGGAATTGCTCAAAATTTTAAACTAAATAACTTAAAACCACCTACTCCCATGAAAACATCCACAAAATTGGATAAGGATGCAATAGGTAAAAAGGTAGATGACAAACATTATTGAGGTATGATTGGGTCTCTACTTTACCTCACAGTTGGTCATCTTGATATTCTTTTTAGTGTTGGCATGTGTGCATATTTTCAGTCAAATTTTCTTGAACTGATATTCTTGAGTTTTCTCGTATTCCAATTTTGTGTGATAACATCAGTGTCTTTAATCCCTCTAATAATCCAATTCAACACTCACACACCAAACATATTGACATTTGACATCATTTTTTGCGTGATCATGTTTCCAAGGATGGTTTTATCTTGACTTCTATTGGCACTATTAATCAACTTGTAGATATTTTCACTGAATTGCTTAGTGAAGATCGTTTCACTTCTCTTCGCCGTGAACTTGGGATGTGTGCTTTGATTGATCAAGTTTAATGCAATTCATGGCTTATGCACATTATTTTCAGAGTATTGGGTCTACCTCTGATATTTTTAAGTCCTTCTTGGGCATCCCCAGTGGCTGCTCGGGCAGTAGTACGATGTGCCCACAGGATGCTCGGTATGGTGTCCACCCACGACTCATCAGCTTACTGTCGGCGGGTCTTGATGTCATGAAGGAGAGTCCTATTGTCATTCTCAACCAGATCGTTGGCTTGGGGATGTCCCACCGAGGTGTAGTGGTTCTAGATCCCCAGTTTTAAGCACTTCTCTTGGAAGACAACGTTGTCGAACTGTCGGTCGTTGTCTGTTGTAAGGACACACGAGATCCCAAACCGGCAAATGATGTTGTGCAAGATGAACTTTAAGGATGTCTCGCATGTAATCTTCATGAGGGGTTCCATCTCGACCCACTTAGTAAAGTAGTTGATGGTGACGATGAGAAATTTCTTCCTCCCCTGAGCTTCTGGAAGGGACCTAGAGTCTCTACTCCCCACTAGGCAAATGAGCGAGACTCCATCAGGGTGTGGAGCTATGTTGTAGGCTCATGATGTAGGTGTGCATACTTCTAGCATTGGCCATAGCTCTGCACAGACTTGAGATAATCTTGCTACAAGGTGGGCCACCAATATCATTGCCTGAGTAGGCTTCTGGTGAGTGCTCGTCCCCTGACATGACTGGTAGAAAGCCCTTCATGGACTTCATGGATAGCTTGCTCGGCTTTAGTGGGGAACAAGCACTTGAGGAGCGGTGAGGATAGTGAATGCCTGTAGAGGCGTCCATCCACCAGAGTAAAGTGCGCCGCTCGAGCTCGTACTCGCCTGGCTTCTGAGTGATCCTCAGGGAGGTGCTGCTGATGAAGATAGTCCAGGACGGGGTCCATCCAAGAGGGCTCATAGTCGATAGCGTTGACTTGAGGCTCGGGCTCTTCAGTGCTCGGACGCTGGAGTTCTTTCATCAAGACCAACCGAGTGATCATGGATGAGGTGAGACGAGAGATGGCATCTACTCAGACATTCTCTACCCTTGGTATATGTACCACCTCGAAATGTGGGAGGTCTGAAGAGGCCTCTTTGATCTTTTGGAGGTACTTTGCCATGGCTAGATCTCGAGCTTCGTACTCCCCGCGAACTTGGTTGGCGACCAGCAATGAATCGTTGTAGGCCCGAAGGTGCAGAGCTCCAAGGTGTCTGGCCATGCGGATGCCAGGTAGTAGAGCTTCGTACTTGGCTACATTCTTCATAGCCAGGAAGTTGAAGCGTAGAGCGTACTGTAGCTCGATCCCATCCGACGACAGGAGGACCAGGCCCACTCTGCTTTCACTCACATAAGAAGACTCATCCATGTATAACTCCTAGGGGGCGTCAATGAGGGTGTAGCTCCTTCCTCATTAGGGATCGTGCATTCGGTGATGAAATCAACCAGGGCCTGGGGCTCGATGGTGGTCCTCAGGCAGAAGCTGATGTCGAATTCTCCCAATTGTATAGTCCATTTCACCTGTCTCCCTAAGACATCGGGGTTTGGAGGATCTTACATAGGGCTTGGTCGGTTGGGACCATGATGGCATGAGAGATGAGATACAGTTGTAGCTTATGTGCGATCGTAACTAGAGATACTAAAAACTTCTCAGTTCGCAAATAACGAAACTCTGCCCTTGGAGAGCTTTGCTTACGTAATACACCGGTTTCATCCTCTTCTCGTCTTCTTAAGTGAGCATAGTGCTAAGCGTGCTCGGCATCATGGACAGGTAGAGGAACAGATACTCATCGGGAAGGGGTTTAGAGAGGATCGATGGTGACGAGAGGTACCTTTTGAGCTCCTCGAAGGCCTATTCATAGTCTTGGTCCCAATTAATGTTCCCTCTCTTCTCCAGTGACCTGTTGGCTTGTTTGATTAGCCAGAAGAATGGGAGGCACTTTTCAGCTACTCGGGATAAGAATCGATTGAGTGCAATGACGTGGCCAGTGAGGCTCTGCATGTCCCTCACGTGCTCTGGCCGCTTCATCTCCAACACGGCCTTGATCTGCTCTGGGTTGGCTTCGATGTCTCGGTGAGCTTGCTGGACCTTACCCCGAATGCGCACTTGTTCGGGTTGTGCTTCATGTTGTATCAATGCAAGATGGCAAATGTCTCCGCCAAGTCCTCCAGATATTCAGTCGAACACATGCTTTTGATGAGCATGTCGTCGATATACACCTCCAAGTTGTGGTTGATCTGGGACTCGAACATGTGGTTGATGAGATGTTGGTACGTGGCTCCTGCATTCTTCAAACCAAAGGGCATCCTGGTGTAGTAGTATAAACCATAGTCGATGATGAAAGTAGTCTTATCCTGGTCGAGCCCGTACATGCTGATCTGATGGTATGCTGAGTAGGTGTCTAGGATCTCGTGCCCGACCATCGCATCGATGAGCTGGTCGATCTGTGGCATTGGGAAGTTGTCTTTGGGAGTGGCTTTATTGAGGTCAGTATAATCAACCTACATGCGCCACTTCCCATTACTTTTGGGGACCAAGACCACGTTGGAGACCCAGTCTGGGTACTGGGTTAGTCTAAGTAGCCCCGAGCGCAGCTTCTCGCTCACTTGCTTCTAGATGATAGTCTGTCACTCGAGGTTACAGCGTCGCATGTGCTATTGAACCAAGTGGCATTTGGGATCTAACTTGAGTTGGTGAGTAATCACCTCAGGAGGGATGTCAGGGAGCTAATCCTCAGACCGAGCGAACACATCTTGGTACATTGTCAGGAAGTATTGGTAGGACATCTTCTCCTCCTCAGACAGTAGCGAGCCGATTCGCAAGGAGCGGCTGGGGTTCTCACCTACCTAGATGAGGAAGAGGTCCTCTGTTGGTGTGCTTCCACTTGATTCGGGCCCATCCGTCCTGGTCTTTTTCATTGGTGGGGCATCTTCCACATTCCTCTCCTTTGTTGAGATCAAGTAACACCAGCGGGATTCCCCCTGGTCTCCTCGGACTTCCCCTACTCTGTAAGGAGTGGGGAACTTCAACTTCTAGTGGTATGATGAGAGAACCCCTTTCAGCACCCCTAGGATTCCTCGGTCGATTATGACGTTGTAGCTAGTCATACCCCATAAGATCATGAAGTCAGCCACAAAGGTCACATCCCTCGGGACGGTCCCGAAAGTGATCAGAAGGGAGATCCTCCCCTCAAGGTAAACCGTAGATTCGGAGAAGCCGAACAGGGGTGTATGCAATGGCGTGATGCGAGAGAGATCAACACCCATCACAACAAGGAAATCGTAAGAAATGATGTCTGGATCACTTCCATTATCTCAAAGAATTTGGCGCACGGTACATTCGTTTATCATTGTTAAAACTACTAGAGCGTCGAAATGTGGCGTAGTAACGCCCGCCAAGTCCTCATCTAAAAAGGCGATGGGATCTTTTAGACGATCCCATGTAGGGGTCCTGACAAGTGGGTCAAGGCAGCATGGATCGTCGCCCTCCACCTGGTTGACTCAGTGAGCATATGCACAACGCCTATTGGCTCTACCCCATCTTGATGTTAGCCCCTTGGAGATCATCCTGATCTCTCTTCCATTCGGTCGGTTATTGATGGGGGGTATAGTGCCAGCCCTTTGTTGCTATCGCTCGGCGGCCATGGCAATGTACTTGTCCAGGAGCCCTCGACGGACCAAGTCCTAGAGGGCGTCCTTGAGTTGGACGCAGTCCACGATGTCATGGTTATGGTCACAGTAGAAGCGGCAGTACCTTCTCCAATTCCTCGTCCAAGGATCAGACTTCTTCTTATGGGGCTAGCGGAGGTAGGGTTCCTCACAGATCTCCATGAGGATTTGTTTGGGAGGGGCATTCAACGGAGTGCCTATAGAGGGCCTTCTCCTTTGGCCCGTCCTATTCACGGCACTCTTAATGACGGTGCTCATGCTTGCTTTGCTCCTAGCAGGGGAATTCGGTCGAGTACTTGCGGTTGGAGTGATCAGCTCCGGCCCCTCGGCCTAACGCTGCATTGTTCTCCTTACTGTTGGCGTGCTTTTGGTCTAGGGCGAGGACCTCCATCAACGTCATAGGGGGGACCCTACTCTAAGGATCCTTCGGAGGATGATGTATCGGGTGTCTTACGTCAGCGCTGTAGTGGTAATGCTGACGTCCAGGCGGGTAATGTGAAGGGCCTCCTTGCGAAAGTAGGCAACGAAGTCCCACAAAGGTTCCTCGCAAGCTTTATGGCAAGGAGGCTCATGGCAGTCTGAACCTCCTTTTTGTAGTTGAGGAAGTTCTCCTTGAACATCCTCTTTAGTTGTTGGAAGGAAGCGATGGACCTGGCAAGCAATGACTCGAACCACGTCCCAGCGTTCTCCCGCAGTATGGTGATGAACGCCAAGCACTTGACAATCTGAGGCCCGATGGAAAACCAGGTTAGACTCGAAGCTGTGCGTGTGGTCACCAGGGTCGGTGGTGCCATCATACTGAGTGAATGGCGGCAGCTGAAGCTTCGAGAGGATCAGTGCCTCATGATCTCGTAGGAAAAAGGTGCATGGAAGTCGGAGTCATCGTCGATCAACCCCTTTGTATGAACTGCCTAGAGGATGTCATCCAGGTAGTAGACCTTGCCCTCCAACTTGCGCTTGACCTCCTTGTAGCGTCGTAGCCACTGCACCATCTCAGGGTTGGAGTGCAGTAGACTAGCGGGGTGCCGAGAAAGTTGGCTGTGTGAGCAAGGAGTGTGGGCAACGGAGTGGAGAGAAGGCTCACACATACGACGCGACTCCACCTTGGTCGGTGCTCCTACGTTCTGGGGGGGAGCGGTCGGATCGCTGTCTTTGATGGGGAAATCGCTTGCACATCTCTCCGATTGAGATCAGACACAACGCCGAGATGAGTAGCTGGTCGCATTGAGGCATTTGCCGCTTTCTTTGATATCATTTCTATGTATTTTCCCTTATATCAGAGTCATTTTGCTATGTTTTTGAGTCATCAAACCACTTGATAGCACCCTTGGATAGCAAGGGTACTATGGTCATGAAAATATATGGCTCCTATAAATAGGGGCCCAAAGGCTCTCGAGGAAAGCAATGAAGAATTAGCCAATTTTCATAAATCTCTCTCTTTGAGTGGGCATTGGTGAGAACCAATTAAGGTGTAAAGCCTTGGTGAGGAGTGAGAAATCCCGACCCCATATCCCCTCTCCCACTCTCATACCTACGCCCTCCATCCCTCTCTCCCTCAAACATGTGCCCTCCACCCTCTCCCACCCCTCCACATCACCTTCCACATCAGCCCTAGGCCAACACCTCACCTGCCACATCAGCCCTTTGACTGCCACCTCACCCTACCCCTCCCTCTCCCCCATGCAACCCTTCATGATCCCCCATCAATACTTCACCTCTCATTAACCCAAAACCCTAACTCCAAGACTCCCTCCATCTCCCCAAGGCACCCCCTCCCCTTCCCAAGACACCCTTTGACCCTCCCAAGGCCAGCCATTAGGGAAAACCCTTTCCCCTCCCAGCCACCTCATCCCACCTAGGTCGCCCTCCCCCTCCATCTCTCCCTCCCTTACTTGGCCGCACACCCCTACTCCCACCTTCCACAGAATTCGCCCCCTGCCTTCCCCCTCTCCTCCCTCTCTTCACACTCCAACAGACTCTACCCTCCACCCCTCCTCACCACTCTCCTCCCTCTCCCTCTCTTAGTTGAACCCCGGCAACAGCAAGAGGCCATAACCACAAGCAACATCCCCAACGACTCTAACATCCCAGACAGCAAGCTCTTGGCCACCTGGCTCCTCGGGACAACAACCTTGAGCTCCCACGCATCGCCAACCTACTGGTCACCTCCTTCCCCTATTGTGATCGCTAATGGCCTCCTTCGACATCGCGAAGTTGCTAACCTCCTCTCCAGCAACCAGTCTGCCCTCTCTGAAGAACAACCTACTCAGGTGCGCATCCTTCTTCTCGAAAGATCAACGAGGCCCAACTGCGTCATCTTCAACCTTTCAACCTACTCTGTTTGAAGAGGGATGACTTGCAGCCAGCACCACGGGATGAGCGACCCCGGCCCTCCACAGCACCTTGCTCAGTTGTGTCACTGCAACTCCGGTGACTCCGGCATCTCGGTAGCAACCTCCTGGTCGCCCAGCTCCTCCGGGGCCACAACCTCGACCTCCCTCACATCACCAACCTACGGGCCGCCTCCCTCCCCTACTGTGATCGCTGGTGGCCTCCATCAACATCACGAAGTCGCCAACCACCTCTCCGGCAACCAGTCTGTCCTCTCCAAAGTTCAGTCTACGCGGTTGCACCTCCCTCCTCTTGGATGATTCACGAGGCTCAGCTACGTTGCCTTCGGCCTCTCAACCTACACCATCAGAAGACGATCGAGTCACAGCCAATACTGTGGGATGAGCGACTCCGGCCCCCCAATAGCACCTCGCTCAGCCACATCACCATCGACCTGCAGGCCCATTATGGGTCTCCCTCGATGGCACCTCTCTCCCATTCCTCTACCCCGTTCGCGCACGCCTGGCCGGTTGAACGCCCCTCCCTGCTTGGAGGAAGATTTTGGTTGTAATCAAAATCATCCCCACCCCGAGTTCAGCCCTCATGTGCGAGGCATTTGTGTTTGTAAATCTTAACGCAGCTCAAGCTTCACCGACGTAGTGTGTGGGTCGTGCTAGTATGATTCCCCGCTCGCCCACGTCTTCAACCAGACTGGTTTCTTCAAATCGGCAAGGCAAGTGCTCGGTCTACCCATTTCTGGTAATTTTTGTTCAGATAGTATTCTCCAAGCTCATGCCGACGGTGAGAGAGCGCCCGCACCCGAGGATCCACCATCGTAGAGTGTACCGCTGCTAGAGAGAGTGAGCGCACACTCACGTGCCTAGAGGCATGAGTTCTGCCCAGTTAAATATGGGCTTCCCAAGCTGAGGGTTGGGCTCTCCAAGCCCTGCTAACGTTCAGATTAGCAAAGAGACTACAACGGGTTCAGACCCGTCCTACTTGCACTCAATTACCCCGGGAAAGGGAAAAGGCATGAAATTTGTCCTAATGAATGGAGTCACATGTCCCGCTTATGTGCTTGCTGCGTAGGTCCGAGGACACGCATGGTCTATCCCCTTCCCTCCCCTATGTCCCGAGTTTGTGTCACATCAATCTTGCTCCGCTTGGCGATTGAAGAGGTCTTAGTATGCCTCCATCAACATCTGAATTTGGCGGCGCATCTCTGCAAGCTCGTCCATGGTGAGGTTTGGTGGAGCAATGTTGCGGGATGGATGCGAGGAGGATGGGACCTCCTTCGACATCCATCGGGAGCTTGGAACTCCCTAGTAGTTGGGTTCGTTGCGCTCCCTCTTTGTCTTTGATAATAGTTTTGATGATTACAATATATTGTGTAATTTCGTATGAATAGAAGTGAAAATATTGTGTATAGTGTTGTGGAAAATGTATGTTGTTGCTTCATGACTTTTCATTAATATATCTTTGATGGTGTCTCATGCATTCTGTTCATATGTTCATGAGACTGTGGAGCCATCATCTGGAAAATGTCTGCTGTTGCTTCATGACTTTTCATGAATATATCTTTGATGGTGTCTCATGCATTCTATTCATCTATTCATGAGACTGTGGAGCCATCATCTGAAAACTCCTGTGGAGCTATCATCTGAAATATGTGTTCTTCAATGGTTTGTCATATGGGCTATGTTCTTCAGTTGCTTGATAAAGCACTTTCTTCATGTGATGTTAATATAAATCCATACAGCCTTGGATTAACTCTGAATTTATGGATTGAGCTTGTATTCATGAGTAGATGGGTGAACTCAATTTAAGAATGGTCTGTGTGAGCTCAATTAGTCTTGAACTACATGTTATTTACATATATGACATCAATATGGGTTCAAACCGCTGTGGATTGACTATGAACTTTTGGAACCTATTTGCACTCAATGTGTAATTTGACTGAATTCAGTTTTGACTCCAGGTTTTAGATTAAATCAATGATTTGAATTGCAAATGGCTGTTCATGTATGTTGACTGTGTAGGTTCTACTCATATTGAGTTGGACTGGATTTGCAAATTCATGTGTGAATTGATAGGATATCAAAGTGGTTAAGGTTGAAGGAGTTATCCATATGTCATATGGAAAGGTAATCTTTCTTGTCTATTGCATTGACCGAAAACTGAATCTCTGTTTTTATACAAAGTGCATGTTCATATGCTCTCAACTAATTGGGTGGATGGTATGTTTCTACACTTGCATTTGCACTTTTTTGTTTCCCATTCTTCTTATTGAATCGAGTCTTTATGATGGCTTTAAGATCCTCTACAGCATGACATTTTTATTGGAAAATCATGTTTTCAAATGGGGTTATTTCATATATCATGATTTTGGGGTTTAATTCATTGAATATCTTTATTCTTCTGGTCTGGAGTTGCAAGAGTCGACTCTTGCAGTCCTGGGGACTATTTTTGGTAAAACAGAACCCCATGTAAAATGTGTCGACTCAAGTAGTCGACACTTTCACCCTGGGTGTTGATGTTCTCACAACATGCACTGACAGTATTTGGCACTTGCACCGACTGTGCGTGCCTTCTTTATAAACCTACATCGACCATAACTATAGCTTTTACATAAGGTGCACCGACCTTGTCTGCACCGACCCTGCCTATACACTTGCACCGACCTGTTCCTTGGGTCTTTCACAATGTGCACCGACTTGCCCATGAATGTGCACAGACCCATCTTGGTGTTTTATACATGTGCACTGAACTTGTCTAATTGTGCACTGACTTTATTTTTGTGTTTTACACAATGTGCACAGACTCTGATCATATATGCACGGACCCTATCTTTGTTGTTTCATGAATGTGCACAAACTTTGGGGTTATATGCACCGACCCTTTCATTGCACCGACCCTGTGCACTATGCACAGATGTGCTATGCTTAGACCCTGTGCATACTATGCACAGACCTTTGTCCATGCTATGCACATACAATGTGCACAGACCATGTGCACTATGCACAAACTTGTCCGTGCTATAGACCCTGTGCACTATGCACAGACCTTGTCTATGCTACACAATATGCACAGACTTGGTTCCCAAAAGTGCACCGACTTTATGTGCACCGAGCTTCGTTGGTATTTTTCAAACGTGCACCGACGTCTTTGTGCATTATCGACGTTTACGCAGTGTGCACCGACTTTGGGTTTATATTTACTACGTTTATATTGACTACCTTGGGCAGCTTTCCATTTCCCCACTGCATCTGGTTCGGATTTCTGGGTTTGGGTTTCGAACTCCCCATTTGAAGATCCGATTGACTTGATCTTTTACACCATTACCCTTAGGGTTTCTCCTATTGTTTGGGTGTAGTTTTAAGAGGTTTTTACAAGGGCTTTTGTGATCTTTTGTTTATATTCCTGCCCTATATATATGCTATGATCTCCATCGTGGAAAACAATCCCTTGCGCTAATCTTTTCTATCCTTTCTTGCAGGTAAAGAAGAACGTGGAGGAGAGTGGGCGATGCACCTTGAGGGAGGAGGAAGAAGAAGACCAAGGGAACGCCATCCTCATGCTATTCCTATCGATTTGAGTCCGAGCTACGAGCTAGACGGCTGATCATTCTACCTAGGATGTATCCAAGAAGATTGGTTGACTTCCACTCCAAGCAACGATCTCCAGCGCACCCTACTACTCTATAGGATGGGTTTTACTGAGGATTGAGGGGGATTTCTTCTTCTCTCATTTCCATTCTCCCATTTGATCAAAGATTGTTATTTGGGCGGTTCATGTATATCCTTTCATTTTATTGAACTTGAGATATTGTTGTGTGTAAGCGGAGCTGTGTCTCCGAGTGTGTGGATCTATTGTGGGGTAAGTTTCCCCGAGTTTGTGAGTATAGACGGAGCATCATCTCTGTGTGGTTTTTACGTCCGAGGTGTGTTCCCCGACTGCGTGTGTGTGTGCTGTTGTGGCAGTATCTTGGGGCTAGGCCCCATGTGTATGCATTGCTGCGGAAGCAGCGTGTGTGGTGTTGGGGTTCGTCCCCGTGTTGCTACATTTTGTAGCGTGTAGTGAAGCCTCACCGGAGTTCGGTGAGGGGTGGACGTAGGGAGCCCGTCGTGGTCCCAAACCACCTAAAAATCTTTGTGTCTCATGTGAATGCCTGTGTGATTGTTCATTTCATCTATCTCCCTTCACAGGTCAAACTAATAGATTTTTACTCACTGCACCACTGCACATTGCTACATCTGCTATCTGTCTTAGGCTTAGATTTAATCGTTCTTTGCATTAATATTCCGTGTGAGATCGGAAAGACTGAGTGAACCTAAATCCCACTTTAGTTCTATTTGGCCGAATTAACGTAGTTAATCTTGTTTCCGCTGTGTTTAGTAGGAGTTGTTTTAAAAATCCGCCATCTCGGCAAGGGGACAATTCAACCCCCCTTCTTGTCCGCCATCTAGTCTGGGCCAACAATTGGTATCAGAGCCCAGTCTCTGATTTTTATTCGCAGACCTCACGGTCTTGGAGAAAAGATCTTTTTATGATGGCTAGTCTGATTTCAGTTCCTATTTTTGATGGTCTTGACTATGATTCATGGCTTGAAAAATTGTGTATTTGGATTGTTAAAATTGATCCGAAGCTTGTGAACTTAATCACTCATGGTCCTCAAATTCTACCAAAATATGAGTCAAGGTGGACCGATGAGCATAAGAAAATGAATTTCGATAATCTTTTTATTCTGAATGTTCTTAAGACTGCAGTGAGCACTGACGTACTTCCTTCTATTTCCTCTTGTAGGTCAGCCAAAGAAATTTGGGATGGGCTGAACAAAACTTAGAGAAGGAAAGATAATGTAGAATGTCTCATGGCGAGCAGCAGTGGGAGACGAAGCAAGGAAAATCTTGAGGTATCTTCTAGCTCTGATTCCAAGATAAGCTTAGGTATGATGAGTTGATGAATGCTTATGATGAATTGTTTGACAAATATAAAATAATAAAATCTGAAAACAAAAAATTGAAAAAGAAACTTGATAATTCTTCATGTGTAAGATGCACTGAGTTTGAAAAATTAGTTGAGTCACACATGTTTGATGTTGAAGAACACAAAAAGATAATTGCAAATTTTAGAACTGAAATAAATCTTTACTAGAAAAAATTTCAGAACTTCAATATATGGAAAAAGATAATGATAATCTGAAAGAGTTGAATATTGCTATATCTCAAAAACTGCTCCTTCTTGAAAAAGGGAAAGCTATTCTGAATGCTGACAAATCTGAAAGGCTAAGGGAGCTAAAATATGAGATAGAAAGTTTTAAGAATATGAATGATAAAACTATTGAGTTGGAAGAGGAGTTGAGAAATCTGAAGAATGATTTATCTAAGCATGTCAACTTAAATGAAACAATGAATCTAGTGCCTAATGAAAAAGTGAGTTTTCAAAAGAACGAACTTGAACACATCTCCATGAACGGAAACTCATTCGAAAAACTCCAAAACGAAAACAATGCTTTGCTAATTCAGATTTCCTTACTTGAAAGTAGATTGAAAAGTCGTGAAAAATTTAAAAAAGGAAAATGTGTGATTGATGATGATTGTGACAAACTACATATTCGTGAACAAGAAATTGAAAGTCACAAAACTATTAATTCTTTGTTGAATGAGAAAATTGAGTCATGTGAAGAAGAATTAATAAGTACTGAATTGCACATTTCATCTTTGGAAAATGAAATCATGAGTTTGAATGAGTCCTTACAATTGTGTGATAAAGAAAATCATAAATAGAAAAATGTCAGTGATCATTCTTGTATGTATGCAAAATCCTCAGTTGTTAAATATGTTCATGCATCAAGAAAAAGAATGAATGTTTCATGCTTCTATTGTGGGAAATTAAGTCATGAGATGCATGATTGCTTTACCAAGAAAAGTGATGATGAGTGGTCTGCCAAAAGAAACTCTTTTTCATGTCATTATTGTGGTGAATTTGGACATATGATGAATAATTACTTCTTAATGAAAAATGATGAAAAATTGTTCAAGAAAAGAAAATTTTCTTATTGTTATTACTGTGGTGAGAATGGTCATTCTATATATGATTGTTCCACAATGAGATTTGATGATGATCAGTTTGCTAGGAGATATAGGAATTCATCTGTTCGTGTTAACACTAACCCCTCGAGACCCAAGATTACTTGGGCACCCAAATGTCCAAAATGAGAATCTGTTTTGCAAGGGGGCCTTGAGGCCAAGGAATGTTAATAGATAAAGGACTCTCAAGGCGAGAAACAAAAATGGTTTGTTTTTGAAACTCTTCTTGTTTAGGTTTTCCGTGAAAGATCTACAAACGTAAAAATTGAGTTTGGAGTTGTTTCACGTTTTGTGAATAAATCTGGTTTTTGAATGCTCTACTTTGTACATAAAGTCTCTTTCATCTTCGTTCACTTTTTGTGAATAACAATGTAGTTTTGCTTACACGGTTTACATACTTAACCTCTAGCACATATCATACACATCCTCGCATGTTTGTAACTAGGGATAATCTTCGATCATCTGTCCATTTACATGCGTATACTTGCATACATGGAAAACACATGCACATATCCCTGCATACTTGTGAATAGAAATAATTTCTCATCAACTCTGCATTCACGTGCATATGCTCGTGCATACCTTCTAGTTTTGCGTGCTTGAATGTCAAGACTTTTCGGTATATAAAATGATGTTTGTGGAAGAGTGGATTGTGTCCACTTGGAAGCACTCCCTATGCGTGAGCAGGGTCTTCGGACCTCGACCTCCGCCACATATCAAAAATCACTTTACTTGAACATATTGCCATATCCGTGATTGATTGCATGTATATATTTTAAGAAAATGTTTTCTTGAAAATCTTCTAAGACCTCACCTCCTTAATAAATAAAACACAGTGTTTTTGATCTTTTGTGAACCATGACATATACAAAGGAGGAGGATTTATTTCTAACTGTGCATACATTTAGGGGGAGTCATTACCATGCCTAGGTAAATTCATTTTCTACATACAAAGCAATTACCCATACCTTATTTAAAAAATGATGCATATGACTTTGATTGATAAGGATTTCAGAAATTCCTTTTAACACTTCACGGGAAACAAATTTCTACATGGAAATTAGGAGAATCGTGAGGAAAAAGGTGCCTACCCCGCAAGCTTAATCAATTAGTGGAATGTCTAACCAAGTAGCCAGGCATCCCCACTGAAATAAATTAGAAAACTCGCGTCGAAAGGTGAAACAAAATCCACATTGTGTGATGAATCCTAGTAGCCGGGAAACCCCATTGAGACATATGAGGTGACTCACGTCAAACGGTGAAATCCAATAAAAGAAAAGCAAACAAAAGGGGGTTGTGTGAAGCTACCAAAAGTCGAGGATCGAAATGGAAGTGTAAGAAGGAAATAACCCTCTAGTGTTTTCTAGAAATTCTGTTCATATCCATATAATTTTGAAGTTCATTGCTCATTTACACAAAATTTAATTTTGGGTATTATTGTGATGACTGTATATCTTGAATTTGTTCTTATCATGGTTTATGCAATACCTTTAGTATGTGCATGCACTACCTTTTTTGATTATGCTTCATGTCTCACATTTCGATTTTGAATGAACTATTCAGTTCTTATCATGTTTACCACATTGAGGGGGAGCTATAGCTTACTACATGCTTGCCACATGCATGACTGCTTGCTTGCTTGAAATTTAATACATCTTTAGGTTATACATGTAAATAACAGGTTAAATAATCCCATTGTCAGTCGATTTTTGTTCATGACAATAGGGGGAGAATAAGGTGCTCTTTACCGTAGCACTTGCATATAGTTTAGTTTCATTATACTCCTTGTGTAAAGTTTGGTTATATCTTTTGAACATATCTCAAAATTGAGCATCTGGACATATTTCAAAAATCTTGCATATTGCACATCAACTTCCATTTTCTTGCTTGGTGCTCATGGCTTTCACACCTTCCTTTCATGGTAGGTTATTGCTGAGTTCGTGCGCTATTCAATCTCATTTCATTTTTGATTGTTCCTCTACACCCCCACTTTTTGATAATGTCAAAGGGGGAGAGAATCTTGGTGGCCACAATATATTGTCATCATCAAAAAGGGGGAGATTGTTGGGTTCGTTGCACTCCCTCTTTGTCTTTGATAATAGTTTTGATGATTACAATATATTGTGTGATTTGCGTATGACTAGAAGTGAAAATATTGTGTGCAGTGTTGTGGAAAATGTCTAATGTTGCTTCATGACTTTTCATGAATATATCTTTGATGGTGTCTCATGCATTCTGTTCATCAATTCATGAGACTGTGGAGCCATCATCTGGAAAATGTTTGTTGTTGCTTCATGACTTTTCATGAATATATCTTTGATGGTGTCTCATGCATTCTGTTCATCTGTTCATGAGACTGTGGAGCCATCATCTGAAAACTGTTGTGGAGCTATCATCTAAAATATGTGTTCTTCAATGGTTTGTCATGTGGGTTGTGTTCTTCAGTTGCTTGATAAAGCACTTTCTTCATGTGATGTTAATATAAATCCATACAGCCTTGGATTAACTCTTAATTTATGGACTGAGCTTATATTCATGAGTAAATGGGTGAACTCAATTTAAGAATGGTTTGTGTGAGCTCAATTAGTCTTGAAGTACATGTTATTTACATATATGATATCAATATGGGTTCAGACCGCTGTGGATTGACTCTGAACTTTTGGAACCTATTTGCACTCAATGTGTAATTTGACTGAATTCAATTTTGACTCCAGGTTTCATATTAAATCAATGATTTGAATTACAAATGGCTGTTCATGTATGTTGACTGTGTAGGTTCTACTCATATTGAGTTGGACTGGATTTGCAAATTCATGTGTGAATTGATAGGATATCAAAGTTGTTAAGGTTGAAGGAGTTATCCATATGTCATATGGAAAGGCAATCTTTCTTGTCTATTGCATTGACCGAAAACTGAATCTGTGTTTTTATACAAAGTGCAGGTTCATATGCTCTCAACTAATTGGGTGGATGGTATGTTTCTACACTTGCATTTGCTCTTTTTTGTTTCCGATTCTTCTTATTGAATCTAGTCTTTATGATGGCTTTAAGATCCTCTACAGCATGACATTTTGATTGGAAAATCATGTTTACAAATGGGGTTATTTCATATATCATGGTTTTGGGGTTTAATTCATTGAATACCTTTATTCTTCTGGTCTGGAGTTGCAAGAGTCAACTCTCAGAGTCGACTCCTGCAAACTTGGGGACGGTTTTTGGTAAAACAGAACCCCATGTAAAATGTGTCCACTCAAGGAGTCGACACTTTCACCCTGGGTGTTGATGTTCTCACAACATGCACTGACAGCATTTGGCACTTACCGACTGTGCGTGCCTTCTTTATAAACCTGCACCGACCCTAACTATAGCTTTTACATAAGGTGCACCGACCTTGTCTGCACCGACCCTGCCTGTACACTTGCACCGACCTGTTCCTTGGGTCTTTCAAAATGTGCACCGACTTGCCCATGAATGTGCACAAACCCATTTTGGTGTTTTATACATGTGCACTGAATTTGTCTAATTGTGCACCGACTTTATTTTTGTGTTTTACACAATGTGCACAGACTCTGATCATATATGCACGGACCCTATCTTTGTTATTTCATGAATGTGCACAAACTTTGGGGTTATATGCACCAACCCTTTCATTGCACCGACCCTATGCACTATGCACAGATGTGCTATGCTTAGACCCTGTGCATATTATGCACAGACCTTTGTCCATGCTATGCACATACAATGTGCACAGACCATGTGCACTATGCACAGACTTGTCAGTGCTATAGACCCTATGCACTATGCACAGACCTTGTCTATGCTACACAATATGCACAGACTTGGTTCCCAAAAGTCCACCGACTTTATGTGCATCGAGCTTCGTTGCTATTTTTCAAACGTGCACCGACGTCTTTGTGCATTATCGACGTTTACACAGTGTGCACCGACTTTGGGATTATATTTACTACGTTTATATTGACTACCTTGGGCAACTTTCCATTTCCCCACTGCGTCTGGTTCGGATTTCTAGGTTTGGGTTTCGAACTCCCTATTTGAAGATCCGATTGACTTGATCTTTTACACCATTACCCTTAGAGTTTCTCCTATTGTTGGGTGTAGTTTTGAGGGGTTTTTACAAGGGCTTTTGTGATCTTTTGTTTATAGTCCTACCCTATATATATGCTACGATCTTCATCGTGGAAAACAATCCCTTGCGCTAATCTTTTCTATCCTTTCTTGCAAGTAAAGAAGAACGTGGAGGAGAGTGGGCGATGCACCTTGAGGGAGGAGGAAGAAGAATACCAAGGGAACGCCATCCTCATGCTATTCCTATAGATTTGAGTCCGAGCTACGAGCTAGACGGCTGATCATTCTACCTAGGGCGTATCCAAGAAGATTGGTCGACTTCCACTCCAAGCAACAATCTCCAGCGCACCCTACTACTCTATAGGACAGGTTTTACTGCGGATTGAGGGGGATTTCTTCTTCTCTCATTTCCATTCTTCCATTTGAGCAAAGATTGTTACTTGGGCGGTTCATGTATATCCTTTCATTTTATTGAACTTGAGATATTGTTGTGTGTAAGCGGAGCTGCGTCTCCGAATGTGTGGATCTATTGCGGGGTAAGATTCCCTGAGTTTGTGAGTATAGACGGAGCTGCATCTCCATGTGGTTTTTGTGTCTGGGGTGTGTTTCCCTACTCTGTGTGTGTGTGCTGATGTGGCAGCATCTTGGGGCTAGGCCCAGTGTGTATGCATTGCTGCGGAAGCAGCGTGTGTGGTGTTGGGGTTCGTCCCCGTGTTGCTACATTTTGTAGCGTGTAGTGAAGCCTCACTGGAGTTCGGTGAGGGGTGGACGTAGGGAGCCCGTCGTGGTCCCAAACCACCTAAAAATCTTTGTGTCTCGTGTGAATGCCTGTGTGATTGTTCATTTCATCTACCTCCCTTCACAGGTCAAACTAATAGATTTTTACTCACTGCACCACTGCACATTACTACATCTGCTATCTGTCTTAGGCTTAGATTTAATCGTTCTTTGCATTAATATTCCGTGTGAGATCGGAAAGACTGAGTGAACCTAAATCCCACTTTAGTTCTGTTTGGCCGAATTAACGTAGTTAATCTTGTTTCTGATGTGTTTAGTGGGAGTTGTTTTAAAAATCTGCCATCTCGGAAAGGGGACAATTCAACCCCCCTTCTTGTCCGCCATCTAGTCTGGGCCAACAATTGGTATCA